>JAMXBD010001241.1:0-433740 GCA_024138025.1 Combretum micranthum
ATAGTCTCATTATCCTTTTTCCTTTTCAGATCTTCCAAAGATTGTTTGCAATTCCTCTTCCAATGACCTGGTTCATTGCAGAAGAAGCAAACCCCTTCCTTTGGTGGTTTAACCTTAGGCTGGGTTTGAGCCCTTTAGCTTTGGTCCGACCTTTTAGCTTTGCCCTTACCCCTACCATTGGCTTTTCTCTTCTTGCCTATCCCTTTGAACCAACACAATTCAATACTTGTGTGATCACAATCTCTCATGCCTTGCCTATTGTTGGAACATTTCCTAAAGGTGTATGATCATATCGTATGCCTCCATGTCTTCCATTTGCTCCGAAGCTCAGGATTCATAGTGGCAAGCATGATGCAGTGACATTCAAAGAGTCTACAACTCTTAGAGCATCAGCAACAAGTTCATTAGGGATTGGTTCATTTAATTTCTTTCATGCTTAAGAACAATTCTTAAGTTACGGTACCAATCAAGAAATTTGTGGTATTCAGATTATCTTTTCAAGAATCGATCGCAAGATTATGTTGTTTGTTGTCATGATCTATATACAGAGGCATGCAAAGTTAATTATCTTTTTATAAGTCATTTTACATACTTCTACTATTTTATCAAATTAATAACCCTTCAATATTAATTCGGAAAACAAGTTTTCTTAGTAGAATAAGATCCATATTTCACCAAATTTAGTCAGCTTTGGCATGATGCTCAAAATTTAGTTATTTAGGTAGAAACCCTTTTCCAATTACATCACATGTAACTCTTGTTACGGATTGACATCACATGTCCCGGCCAAATAATCCCATTTAATGCCATAGGCCCAAAACCGTTTTGATGGCCTATTTAAGCCTAACCATTACAACATGTGAATATCACTATTATTCACCTTGCCTTACTAAGATAATCTATTGCACACCCTGCTTTGGCAGAACCTACATTGGACGATCAAAGCCTTGACAAGTGTCGAACCATGGAAGGCATTTTATGACTTAATATTATGTGAGGATTTTAAAATATGATATGTCATATTCATGTCTCATGACATCTTCATGTCTTCATTACAATAATGAATAGATACAAAAGATTCCTACTAGCACATTAAAAAAGAAACATATAACTCAAAACACTTCATAAGCATATTATGTAGTTTGTATAATAAATTTGTGCTTAACTAATTATATCGTTCTTTTGTAAGGGATTAAGAGGGCATCGCCCCCTGCGGGGTTCTGGGGCATCGCCCCTTGCGGGGTTCAGGGGCAGCGCCCCGGAAAGCTAAACGAAAAGTAAATCTGGGTAAGGGAAATTCTTTTGAAAAATTGAAACTCCTTTTTAAAACCCTTTAAAATTGTTTCCAAAATTTTTCATGAAAATCCTTTCTTAAAACTAAAAATTGTTCAACAATTAAACAATTTGTTTTAAAACAACCCAGATCTGTTCAACAATTGAACCATATCATATATGTAAAAGACCCCAAGAAACAGTCTAATTCGCAATTCAGAACTGTTCAGGATTTATAAATACAACCGCAGATCAAAGGAATAAAACAGATCCAATCTATCTGCTACAGTTTAAAATCGGAATTCCAAATCTGAGTAAAACAAATATGTGCTTGTTTTATTTATTTTTTATCGTCCAATTGAATCAGACGCATGCTAGCAAACAACCAAAAAAAAAAAAGAAAACTTCAACGTCCAGTTTCACAAAACTAGCTGTTCCTTTTTTTTTTAATTAAATATCAATTGGATGACAATCATCTCACGCGCAAACTGATATCCAATTCTCATCGGACGAACTCAGATGCACAAAGATACAGCAGCTTCAATTGGAATTACAATAAGACCCAATTACAGACGCGTGGTGGGCATAGATCTGATTCCGTGACATGCGCCAGACGCATGAGCAGACATAAAAACAATTACGCCAAGAACTAGTTCCGACATGCCATCAGACTTGTTCGTCGTCTTTTTTTTTTTTTTTAATTAAATCAGAAATCCTAATCCACTTGAGACAAAAGCAGATTAAAAATTTGCAATTCAGACCACTAGTCCGTAGCAAACAGGAACAGACGCAACATGGGATCCGCAATTCATTTGTTTAATATTTTAATAAAAATCAAAATCCAATTCTGATGCAGATAGTGTGGCGTGTCTATTTTTCAATTCTGTTCGTGGCGTTTTTTTTTTTTTATAAATATAAACTTATTTAGAAAAACCCAAAATTCTATTGTAATCAAATTACAATAAAATTACAAATCCACATTTGTATTGGTTTAGTTCCTCATAAACTTAAATTGATTTCATAATCAACATATAAAATCAAATTTCATAGCATCACATGCAGATCATAAACAAATTTCAATCTAATCGAAGACACAAGCGGCTCTGATACCACTGTTGGGTTCCAAGGGTTTAAAATTTTTATAAAGATCAAGTCTTTTTGCAGCGGAATCAAAAGAAAACCCTAACCCAGTATCCATGTGTATCGATTAGATCAGAACAAGATAAAGATTTCAGATCCATACCTTTTGGTACCTTTTCAAATCTGGAAATTCGGATCTGAGATGTTGCAAACGCAAAACCCTCTACGGTATCCACACGAATGAATGCTCCTTAAAGATCCTCTGTGTGCTAGCACAATCTAGAACACCTTCTAGATTCGAACGGGATTAAACTTTCTAATCACGACTCTCGTGTTATTTGCTTTAGGGTTTACAGTGTTTCACTGCAGTCTAATGTGACAGCATGTGTTGTCTAACCCTAAAGACAAACCCTTATGTTCTATTTATAATGTCATTTAATAATGACATTTTTACCCCTTAATCTAATTAGGGATAAATAATTATATTATAATTTATTAAATAAATTATAAGATAATTAACGAACATAAGAATCCCTAATCTAATTAGGGAACATAAAACTATTTGGCCTAGGGCATAATTACCAACACCTATAGCATGTATTCTAAATCAAGAACACAAGAATTCAAGCAAAAGCTTTGGTTTTTCATTCAACAATAATCTGTCTTTTACAAACAACCAAATAGGTTTATATAACCAAACAAAGGAAAACAAAACGTCAAAACAAGGAATTAATACGTCCTAAATGATGGCTGGCGGCCATGAGCAATCTGGACAAATTTCGCAAAGTTTAAAAAAAACGTCCAGAGGGGTCATGGCCGGCGGCCTTGGGATAATGGTCGGCGGCTTTGGAATAATGGTCGGCGGCCTTGGAACAATGGCTGGCGCCATTTGCTGCTCCATGCAATTCAGCCTCCCTTTGCTCTATTTGAATGTTGCTTCAAAAATATTGAAGTATACTTGCTCCCTCCTTGTTCCAAAGCCTTGATAATCTTGTGATTCATCCTTGGCATGCTCTAATAAGCCTTGGAAGTGATTATTGTAGGCTTGTTGAAGCTTCTTAGCTCGAGCTCTTGTGATTGGTCCTTGAGGAAAACTTATTGAACTTGAATTCCTTTGAGTTTCCGTGGTAGCCATTTGATCTTCATGTTGGTTTGAATCTAAACTTTGGACCGTTGGCTCTTTCGTAACATTCCCCCTCTCCTCAAAAGGATTCGTCCTCGAATCAAAAGCATCACCTACATCAAAAGGACTAAGATCAGCAACATTAAAGGTTGCACTAACATTATACTCACCAGGTAAGTCCACTTTATAGGCATTATCATTGATCCGTTCAAGTATCTGAAATGGACCATCTCCTCTTGGATTCAATTTAGACTTTCGTTGTATTGGAAACCGCTCTTTGCGAAAATGAACCCAAACCCAATCTCCGGGTTGAAAAATCATAGGTCTCCTTCCTTTGTTCACCCTTGAAGCTACCTTGGCATTTTGTTGCTCAATTCGGTCCTTCACCTGTTTATGTAGCTTCCTCACAAAATCTGCCTTAGATTCAGCATCAAAACTAACAAACTTGTTAGGCGGTAATGGCAATAAATCAATAGGAGATAGTGGATTAAAACCATAAACAATCTCAAATGGAGAACAATGAGTAGTGCTATGAATAGCCCTATTATATGCAAACTCCACAAAAGGTAGGCAATCCTCCCAAGTCCTAATGTTTTTCTCTATTATTGCCCTCAACAATTGAATCAAAGTGCGATTTACCACCTCCGTTTGTCCATCCGTTTGTGGGTGACAGGTAGTTGAAAACATGAGCTTAGTCCCCAACTTTCCCCACAAAACTCTCCAGAAATGACTCAAAAATTTTACATCCCTATCACTAACAATGCTTTTAGGTATGCCATGCAAACGCACTACCTCTCTAAAGAACAAATCAGCAATGAATGTAGCATCATCAGTTTTATGACATGGAATAAAATGAGCCATTTTACTAAACCTATCAACCACCACAAAAATACTATCATGTCCTTTCCTAGTCCTAGGCAATCCTAGTACAAAATCCATAGACACAGCAGTCCAAGGTTCATCAGGAACAGGTAATGGTGTATATAATCCATGTGGTTGTAGTTTAGACTTAGCCTCCTTACATGTAATGCAATGTTGACAAACTTTATGCACATCATGTCTCATGCCAGGCCAGAAAAAGTGTTCATGCAGCATATCATAGGTCTTATCTACCCCGAAATGCCCCATTAAGCCCCCTCCATGTGCTTCCTTAACCAACAATTCCCTAATAGATCCTTTGGAATGCACAATTTATTCTTCTTAAACAAGAATCCATTGGACACAAAGTAATCATTTATTCCAGTCCCATCAACACAAGCATTAAAAATTCAGAAAAATCAACATCTGTTGGATACAAATCTTTTACTAACTCAAAACCTAGCAAAGAAGTACTAAGAGAGTTAAGTAAAGCATACCTCCTGGAAAGTGCATCAGCAACAATATTTTCCTTACCTTGCTTGTATTTGATCACATATGGGAATGTTTCAATGAATTCCACCCACTTGGCATGCCTCCGGTTCAGCTTATCTTGACCTTTCAGATGTTTCAAGCTTTCATGATCAGTATGTATGACAAACTCCTTAGGCCAAAGGTAGTGTTGCCATGTTTGTAAGGCTCGAACTAAGGCATACAACTCCTTGTCATATGTTGGATACTTCAATGCCGCTCCACTCAACTTTTCACTGAAGTACATTAGTGGCCTGTGGTCCTGCATTAAAACAGCTCCAATTCCTATGCCACTAGCATCACATTCAATCTCAAAAGTTTTGTCAAAATCAGGTAAAGCAAGCAATGGTGCATTACACAATTTTTCTTTAAGTTCATTAAAGGCATGTTCTTGTGTATCGCCCCAAGTAAATCCAACATTCTTTTTAACAAGCTCATTCAATGGTGCAGCAATAGTACTAAAATCCTTGATGAATCTTCTATAAAATCCAGCAAGTCCATGAAAACTCCGCACCTCACTAGCTGTCTTAGGTCTAGGCCACTCCTTAATGGCTCTAACCTTCTCTTCATCAACCTCCACTCCATGACTAGACACAACAAAACCAAGAAAATTAACCTTATCCATGCAAAACTACACTTCTTAAGGTTTGCAAATAATTTCTCCTCCCTTAGTTTTGCCAAAACCAGTTTCACATGCACAACATGATCATTCAAAGACTTAGAGTAAATCAAAATATCATCAAAATAAACCACAACAAATTTACCTAAGTATTCACGCAGCACATGATTCATCAAACGCATAAAAGTACTAGGTGCATTTGTAAGACCAAACGGCATAACAAGCCATTCATACAAACCATATTTAGTCTTAAATGCAGTTTTCCATTCATCTCCTACTTGCATGCGTATTTGATAGTAACCGGATTTTAAATCAATTTTTGTAAACAAACACGAACCATACAATTCATCTAACATATCATCTAACCTAGGAATAGGATGACGATACTTTACAGTGATTTTATTGATGGCCCTGCAGTCTACACACATTCTCCAAGTCCCGTCCTTCTTAGGTACTAAGATTACAGGAACCGAACAAGGACTTAAGCTCTCCCTCACATACCCCTTCTCCAGCAACTCCTCAACCTGCTTTTGAATCTCCTTTGCCTCACTAGGATTAGTCCTATAGGCAGGTCGGTTGGGTATGGCAGCTCCAGGAATGAAGTCAATCTTATGCTCTATGCCCCTCACTGGTGGAAGTCCACTAGGCATCTCTTCTGGAAACACATCTTCAAATTCCTGCAACAAATCAGAAAACACACTAGGCAAAGATGGGTTAATATCATTAGTGGCCAAACAAGCCCCTTTGTACAAAAGTACAAATATAGGCCTACTGGCTTTCAACGCATGCCTAACCTCACTTGTCCTAGCAATCAAACTCACACTCTTATTCTTTTGCTCTCTAGGCCGTTCTTTATTTTGCTTTTCACTCCTCTCTTTTCTTTCTCTCAACTCACCTTCAACGCTCTTTTTGTTTGCACTCTTATTTTTCTCTCCCTCAAGAATGCTTTTTCTCTCTTCACGCTCTTTTCTTTCGGCCTCCTCTCTTATCCTCTCCAATTTACATTGATCTTCATACACTTCTTTAGAGGATAGTGGTGACAAAGTGGTTTTTCTTCCATCTTTGGTAAAAGTATACCTATTTAAGTAACCATCATGCATTGTTTTCCTATCAAATTGCCAAGGTCTACCTAATAAGATATCTCCAGCATGCATAGGAACAACATCACATAACACTTCATCATGATATTTACCAATGGAAAAAGAAATTAAAGCTTGCCTATTTACCTTCACCTCGCCACAGTCGCTGAGCCACTGAAGCTTGTATGGTCTAGGATGTGAAACTGTAGGCAATCCCAATCGAGTAATTAGAAGTGTACTCACCACATTTGTACAACTACCTCCATCAACAATCACACTGCATGCCCTCCCTTGCACATGGCATCGAGTATGGAATAAATTCTCTCGCTGCTCCTCATGACATTCCTCCTTCAGCTGTGTGTTAAGTGCACGCCTGGTAACAAAAATATCACCCGTCACTGGCTCCTCAACACTTCCCTCATCACTACAATCTTCCAATTCGGGCATGTTGTCATCTCCATTGTCACCATCATCTCCCTCATCATCAGTGACAACTTCACCATTTCTAACCACCATAGTCCTCCTATTAGGACATTCCCTACTAATGTGTCCAACACCCTGACACTTCCAACATTTGATATCTCTATTCCTTCCCTTCTGATCAATGATTTTGGGCTTCTCAGATGAATCCCCACTAGGCTTACCTTTTGCTACATCCACTGTAGGCTTAGTTCCACTTTTATATTCAGATTTTCCATATCCTTTCCAAGAATTATTATAACTGGAAGAAGATTTGGAAACATACCTGGTTGAACCTTTGCCTTGGAGTTGCTTCTCAATTTTAATAGCAAGATGTACTATTTCCTCCAATTCTTCATAATGTAGCAAATCCACTTTGTCGGCAATCTCTTTGTTCAAACCACCCAAGAAACGTGCCATGGTGGTCTCCTCATCTTCTACTAAATCAGCCCTAGTCAAAATCATCTCCATCTCCTTGTAGTAGTCCTCCACACTCCTACTACCTTGCTTCAACAATTGTAACCTTTGAATCAATTCCCTTTGAAAATATTTGGGAACAAATCTCTTTCTCATGACGGCCTTCAAATCGGACCAATTGTCAATAGGATACTCCAGATTCCTCCTCCTGCTAGTCACCAATTGATCCCACCAAGAAATAGCATAATCCTGAAACTGAGTTACAACCAACTTCACCTTTTTCTCTTCACTATATTGGTGACAATCAAAGATCAGATCAACTCTTTTCTCCCATTGCAAATAAGCTTCTGGATCGGACTTGCCCTGAAATATAGGAAGTTTCAATTTAATATTACCCAAATCTCTATCTACATAGTCTTCATTCCACCTATTTCGACCAGTAATATAACCTTCCTGCATTCGGCCTCTTCCTACACCTCTACCACCTCTACCACCTCTTCCTCTTCTATTGGCTATCATGGTGGCACTATCCTCAAATTCTTCCTCCACATAATCATTAGTATCCCCAACTTCATCTACCTGGGGCGAGGAAATTCTAACTCCTTTTACTCCACTAGAACTCGGCTCCTTTTTCTCTACAACCTGTAGCCTCAAATTAATATTTTCTATAGACTCCTTCATATCCAGTAACATTTCAGTCAAGCGTCTATATTCCGAAGCCCTAGCATCTTGCATCAAACCCCCTTCTCTTCCTCCATCATCCTTACCAACATCAATACCCTTTCCTGACATAATTTCCTGCAAAAATCAACACACGTTAAAAAAAAAAATTCCTCACAAACGCTCCCTTTCGTGTTTGCACTCTATTAGATGGAGTTGTCCACTCGTGTTTTCTCAGGAATAAGATATATCACTCGGGTATTCCTCACCTCTCAAGCTTGTTTTCTTTCGCGTTCTTAATTGAATCACACTTTTAGAACGATTCCAAGAAATCAAATCTGAGATAATATGAGTGTCACAAAAAGAATCTTTTTTTTTTTTTTCAACTCAAATCACAAGACTTGAAGATTTCAAAACCCTAACTTGTGTTTCCCTATAGATCTGAATAGATCACACCCAAAAAGATCAAAGAACAAATTTTTATGATGAATATGAATAAAGGTGCAAACTTTTTGTTCTCACAAGAATCAAGATGTGAGCTTTATGATCTAAAAGAAATAAAGATGTAATCTTTTTGATTGATTCTTGAATTTGAATTCAAAGAAAACAAAAGATAGATAAAAAGAAGGATATAACCTGATCTAGAGCCAAAGCTCTGATACCAAATGATGCGAGAACCTTCGCAATCACGCGTGAGAACCCTTTTGGATATTATGAACCCAGCACAGTAATACGAAAACCCACGAATTCTATCGGTAATCAATCCCTAAGATGGATTAGAAATAGGTTTGTCTTAGTGTTTGATCTAAATAGATAGAACAAGGTCAGCCCTATCTCCGAAACACTCCACAAAGAAGGCGATCAAAACTCCTTTGAATGTTCCTTAGCATGTATTCTAAATCAAGAACACAAAGAATTCAAGCAAAAGCTTTGGTTTTTCATTCAACAATAATCTGTCTTTTACAAACAACCAAATAGGTTTATATAACCAAAACAAAGGAAAACAAAACGTCAAAACAAGGAATTAATACGTCCTAAATGATGGCTGGGGCCAATCAAAGATGGCTGGCCCATGAGCAAACTGGACAAATTTCGCAAAGTTAAAAAAAAACCAGAGGGTCATGGCCGGCGGCCTTGGGAGAATGGCCGGCGGCCTTGGGGCGGCCTTGGAATGGCTGGCGGCCATTCTTGCTGCTCCTGCAATCAGCTTCCCTTTGCTCTATTTGAATGTTGCTTCAAAAATATTGAAGTATACTTGCTCCCTCCTTGTTCCAAAGCCTTGATAATCTTGTGATTCATCCTTGGCATACTCTAATAAGCCTTGGAAGTGATTGTTGTAGGCTTATTGAAGCTTCTTAGCTTGAGCTCTTGTGATTGGTCCTTGAGGAAAACTTATTGAACTTGAATTCCTTTGAGTTTCCGTGGTAGCCATTTGATCTTCATGTTGGTTTGAATCTAAACTTTGGACCGTTGGCTCTTTCGTAACATGAACCACCTGCCTGCTAATAATGTTCTCACTGCTCCCACTATCCACAATTAGGTCAAATACTCTCCCACGAATTGTGCACCTGGTACGAAACAGCTGATGGTGTTGAGTATTACCCTCCTACTTAGGTGTTAACATGAGCCTCCTAATAACATATGAGTGCTCATGCCCTTCATCCTCCTTGTCATAGTACTCTTCTTCCCCATCAGGATCACAATATATTTCATCATCTCCTTCATGCTCTACGATGTTCACAGTTCTTCTATTTGAGCATTCATTGGATCTATGCCCTGGTTGATTACAGCGATAGCATTTGCCCAAGATGGGTTTGACATATGGGTTGGATTGTTTCTTACCTTCTCTGGATTCTATAGGCTGTTTTTCCATAGCCTTTTCACCCTTTTTCTCACCATTACTACCTGGCTTCTCTATAATACCCTTTGCTTTATCTTCAACCGCATTACTCGTTCCACTATGCTCAGCCCTATCCATTCCATACCTATGCCTACCACCATCAAATCTAGTGTTTTTATCATTTAGCATGAGTTCAACCCTCAATGCCATGTTCTTCACTTCATTCATACTCCTCAACACCGTTACCCCAATTTTGTCCTTGATTTGCAACTTTAGGCCATCAACATATCTTGCCACCTGTTGCCCTTCACTCTCCCTCAAATCATTATGCTATGCTAATCTCATAAATTCAGCAGTGTATTCATGGACAGATCACAACCCTTGGTGACACCTTTGATGCTGCTAGAAAAGCATCTGTTCATAATCAGGGAGAAGAAATTCACCTTTCATTAATTGTTTTATGTGAATCCATGAACGTATAGGATGTCTTCCTTCTCTCAATCATCTACTCTGTACTTTCTCCCACTAGGCGGAAGCACCACCCTTCAATCTACATGCCACCGTCTTCACCCTACGCTCTTCTGGGACATCCTTATAGTCAAAGAATCTCTCCACCTCCGCTAGCTAATAAAGGAAATCTTCAATATTAAAAGTACCATTGAAATAGGGTAGATCTACCTTTAGGTGGAAATCCCCTCCATCGGATTGATCATCATCATAGTCCCGGTAACCCCTTTGGTTCCTTCCTCTACCACGGCCACCCCTCACAGGTGGTTGCTTCCTCTCATACATCAAATCTTCTTCCTCTGAATCATCATCAGAAAGTTGTGCCTTTCGATCTACACGAATGGGTTGATTGATTGGGTTCTCATAATTATCTCTCGCCCTAGGTCTTCTACCACCATCAATCCTACCCCTATTATTAGCGACCTCCATGGCATCAAACCGATCGACCAAAGTTTCAACAAGTTGCTCTACCCGTCTCAGCCTTTGATCCATGGCATCCAACTCCGTCCTTAGAACCGGTTGGCCAGCCCCTTGGACTCTCGCATCACGAACATCATCATGAGTACGACCACCATCAATGTCGTTGCCAGAAAACATCTTGCAGGAACTCACCTTGCTCTGATACCAATCTGATGCAGTACAGAGAAGCATTGAATAACAGAAACCAATTCAATGATTGATTTCAAAACGTGAACTTAATCACACAATTGCTGAGCAATTGCAAATTTTGGAGAAACCTCTCTCAAAATAGAATTTCAAAAGTCATATCATATATCAAAAGTCTTATCTTTTTACAAAAGCCCTAAATACTATTTATAGCATTACAAAGGAAACCTAAAAGACAAAATCCTAAAAAAAATAATAATAAATGCAAATAATGACTAAAGAAAACCTAAAAGATAGAATCCTAAGAGGCAAAACAGATAATTAATGTTGGAAATAAAAGTTAACAGCCTATCATTAATGTTGGCGGTTTCTAAACCCAAAAGTTGAAACTGTCAGTAATAAATGCTGACTTTAATTGAGATTCTACTACTGCATTAGAAATAAAATTATCACTTAGTTGATAAAGATATGCAAATCTAATTCCATTTGATTAAAATAAATAATATAAATAATTTAATTTGATTGAAATATGAATTAATAGTTGCGAACAACTATTTATTGTACCAAATTATGAGTTCTGATATATGACGGTAAGCTAGAAATAGACTTACTAGGATATGTAATCAATTTATAGGTAAAATTGTACTTATAAACTAAGATAAATTAATAAGTACATATAATAAATAATATATATACAATTTTTATCAAAAATTACTTTAATATAGACAAAATATTATTGTAAAATCGAATATTGTCCATTTAGGCCAAAGAAATTCCAACCAAACAAGTAGAAATGCCTGGTAGCTGTTTGAGAAAGATTGGGAAAATCACACAGCTGCTGTGAATGCTATGATTTAAACACGTCTTGTGTCCAAATAGCTTTATAACTTAGTGGTATCTCTCTGATTTATCGAGTGAAAGATACTAAGTTTGTGGCAATGGAAAGGAGGGAAAAAAAGGAAGGAAAAATGTCTTGTACGAAGTAACCACATAAATGTTAAAAACCATTAAATGATAATTTGGGTTGGTTTGAATTGTGAATTAAATCATGATTCTTATCAAGAACAAAGATCTATTCTTATCTTTTACATTTATGTGGATATTCAAAATTTAAAGTAGTCTACAATATTCAATTGTAAATCACAATAAAATACTTATAAATCAATCATTCATAATCCATAGTCCTTGATAAAGTAATCTACTTGAGAATCAATCATCTACCAACAAAGTACATTTACTAACTAATATATAGCAAGTCATAATTTATAATTCCACAAAACCATCCACTTACTCATCTGCCAACAAATTCATCCATAGATAAAACATATCTAAAAAAGATACATCAAATAATTAATACATAATAAAAGTTTTAACTAAATAAACAAATTCCATAATCCACCACAGATTTTAAACGATTAATAGAAGAACATTAAGTCACCAACTAAAGAATATAAATCTTGAACTTGAAAAATAAATTTTCAAAAAATAAATTAGTATTAACCAATATTCATCAAATAATAAATATCTTAATAAAACCATAAGAACATATACAACCTTTAATCAAGCATCATAAGAAAATTTATAGTTTCAAGTAAAACATTGTTATGTCTTTCTAAAATGGTTTGATTCATTTTATGGATTGGTTTAATTACACCTCTAAATAAACCATAAAGTTACAGATTGGTTCAGATTAAGAATTTCTTAAACAAAATTGTTTTAGAAACCATAATTTCGATTTGGCTTGGCTTGATTTGGTTAGTTTTTATTCCTACCCCACTATCGGGTAACATGAATTACCAACACTAATTCCCACATTCAACTTTCTTAAACTGAAATTGCCATTCCGTTGTGCCTTAGTAATGGTAATTACTTCAATTTTCTTTCTATCACACTATATATTTATTATTAAAATCATTTTTTACAAATAATGTATTATAAATATTCTATTCCATGAATATATATTGAAACAAATGATTGGATTTGTAATTCTATTTGATTTATTCCATTCTAATTCTTTTTATTCCAAACTATAATGTACCAACAGTATATTAAAAGAAACAAGAAAACGTACTTCATCTATATTATTTAAATGAGAGCACAGTTTGATATCTGCACTAATTTTATACCATAATATTCCTAATTTATCCTTATTAAAACTAATTATGTATTTTTTTTTTGTCGTTTAAGCATGAGCATTGAATAGTAATTTTATTGTTTTTTTTTTTCTTTTTGTCTTCTCCTAATCCCTCCACATTATCCCATTATCTCAACTCCTCTCTCTCCTGAACCATTAAAGTACATGCTTACAATTAATAACTGTCCCACAATTTCCACAATTTCAATGTCCAATTTCAAGTCCACACTTCAAAACCGTACACTACCAAAAACTATCCTTTCGTACATCCATTGAAAAAGAGTCCACAATCTACTAAAACAACAATTAACTCATTTCTAGTTTTCACATCCTTATGCAATTGAAGATGGCCTTGGATACCAGTTTGTGTTCTTTCGTTTTAGTCATTTTTTTAATCCTTTTTTTTCACTTTATAATAGGCTTAAATATGTTTATTGTTTTATAATTACGGATTATTTATTTTATATTTTTTTTGGAGCAGGAAATCCAACTTCTCCATTATGATTTTTCAAAACTGTTTGCTCTGTTTTTTCATTTGCATGTTTTTTCGATGCAACATGTGGCATTCTGATTTCTTAATGCAACAATACATTGCACTTTTGTCTTTCTTTTTCACTTTAGAATTGGCTTTAAATGTTTACTATTTTATATTTAATGATTTTTTATTTTTTTTATTATTTTTCATCATATGAAATTCAACTTCTCTAGTTCTTTGACACGGATGTGTTTTATTTTTTTTCATTTGTATGTACGGTTGGTGTGAAATTTGGCATTCTCATTTCTCGAGGGTTCTTCGACTTCTTTCATGAATTTTTTTTTCACTTTCCTTTCCTTCTCGAGACCCAGGGTTACTGATTTTTCGTCTCTTTGTTATGTTTTATGGACCACAATGAGTGTAAGTTTTTTTAATTCTTCTTCTTCTTCTTCATTCAATTAAATCTGTCTTTTTTAGATATTTTTCAATTCGTAGTTTTACATTTATATGTGTACTATTGAGAGAAGATATTCTGGGATTATGTGTTGGTATATTATGTTTTAAATTTAATGTTTTTGACTTTCATGTTAGTCTTTTTCTATTGAATTTTTTCATTAGTCAATGAAAACCATCATGCTGGGAAGTATGATCTAACCAACATGTTTTCTGCTCTATGGTTCTAAAACGTTGATAGGTTTTATATTGTATATAATGGCAAGATATCCATTATGTTTGAAGCAATTCGATAACTTCCGATATTCAATGAAACAATAGAAGGTGCTCTGTTGTTTAGTTGATTTGAGTGTTTGGTCAAACTCCCAAGTCTTCCACTAAGATTTCCCTGCATTGATTTGAGTGTTCACTGGTGAAGACATGATGCAAGATAATATTTTATTACTAAAGAGATTTTATTTGATTTTTTGGCACTCTCTTTCTCATTTACATTATGGATTTTCCTGTTAATGCACAAAGGAAGTAACATTTCTGGATGAGATTTTAATTTTCTACATATAGTGAAGATCAAGATCAACAGAATTATGAATGGTGAGACCGGAAATAACAGAGCAAGATGAATGGATTATGGTAACAAGAACTGGCCATGTGGAGCTGTCGAAGCTGCGAGAATGAATTGGGTAGAAAGTAACCGCACATGGTGGTCAAGTCGGTTCACTAAAATTTTTTTATCAAACATCACGGCCGACATTAATTTTTAATAAGTATCAAAGATCATTATTATTCCTAAGCAACAAAATGTCATAGTAAAATTCTTCTACTAGGTTCCATTCCATCTTTCCATGCACCAAGTTCATGGAAGTTGAAGTCATCTACTATGATGTTAAGACTTTTCTTGAAAAGACCTGCTCGGCTTGCTTATCAGTCCCTGTTTGTATTATGATACCATGAAGTGCTAATGATGTGAGCAGAAAAATCTGGATAAGTTCGATAATCGCTCGACATGTAAAGAAAACCCCTTTGGCATCATTGAATAATTAATTTTCTTAGTAATAAATGTTCGAGACAATATAAAGATCATACCAGTTTGTCATCTATGTTTTTACGAACAGGTGTTGAGCATATTAGTCTGAGATTTAAAGGTATTTTAACTTAGAAATTTAGAAATGGAGCTAAGTTTGTGCAAATACATCTTTTACCGTTTGTAAAACTAAAACACCATCATTATTTATGGTACTTTTAACTACGGTATTGGTTTAGAGAAAGGTCAATCGCTAATCATCAATAAAAAAACCTCACTTCATCTTAATTCAATTGTTGAAATCCCACAATGAATTGGACCTTGAGCTAGAGATAAGAGTAAATTGAACTTTCCATGCATTTTAATCTGTTAAAGTTCTGTGGGTGATACAGGACTGCATTACTGAATGAGATTAAGGTACATTATAATGCACAGATTACTATGAAATAACGCAAACTATGACCTAGCTTAAAATCATATTGATTTATTAAAATAAAATAAATTCTACATAACGAGATTAAACAAATAATACAAATATATATATATATATATACAATAACAATTATAGATATGTATAAAATTGAACGAAAGAGATCTGTCAAATTAATATTATTGGATTTAATATGCAAATTAGTGAGAAATAGAGGTGGTAAGTCTTTCTAGGATTGGAAATTGCACCAATGTAATATGGTGTTGGGTGCAAAATATATGATAAATTTCACGAGGTCAAAGACATAAATTAATACAAATGAAAATGATTTTTCACCAATAAACCAAAAAAATTAAAAGCAACATTGTTACCATTGCCATGACATGCCATGCCCCATTTCCTATGCTGCAAGTAAATTAGGGGTTGGACTTGGATCAAATTACTTATAGAAAAGATGCAAGATACATCGTTCGATCTTTCATAAAGTTATAAGTTTGTTTAAAAAGTTATAGGTATGATAGGTTATAAAATATGGTAGGTGTGGTTGTTATATATAAAAGTTTTTGGTTGTAGATTGAATACATGATAGATATATGGTAGGTAAATGACTTGACCAAGTAGGTCCTAGTAAATTAGCTGTTGCTTCAATGCACATGATTAAATGCTAGCTTACCCATTACTTCATAATGAAGCTATTTGTCACCGTCTAATTCATTGTGGATAAATGTTAATTTTCTACTGCCGGCATCATATTTGAAATTGCAAATTATACTTTTTTACATATGGGAGTAGCCAAAGTAAATTGGGTGGGAAACGGTGGTGTTTCTATTTTATTTTTAAATTTTTTTAACTTTTTAATTGAAATTCTTTATCCCACGTATACGGAAAGAAAAATGAAAAAAAAAAACATATATTAAGGAAACTAGTAGTTTTTCATAAGACACAAGGTTAGGAATATCATTGGCAGAAATGAACATTCATATGTCGGAAAGGTAGCAACGCTTATCCCAATAATCCTTGAGAAAAGAGTAGGTGTCGCTGAGAAGTTTTCATTGGTTAGATAAGTGTTATCAATAATTTCCCTTCTATGCCAGAGGATTCAAAACATGGTTATTCCCTCCTGTAGTCAAAATATACCGATAGCACAAGAACAGTTAAAGAAACAGATCTAAAACAACCATGCTATGATTCTCATATCATGGATAAGAAGAGTGAATTTGATGTGTTGCATCTTTGGACTCTTGGTTATTTGGTAAATTAAAGAAGATACTTAGGTTAAGTCCATTCTTTACAAAAGTTATGCTAACATGTTAACCAATGCAAGTATATAATATTAACTTTCTGAAGTGTTCTTCATGTTATCCACAGTGCTAAATCTGTCAATAGCAATTTCTTAGGAACCATTGAGCTTGAAATCTTTCTATTGAAAGGAGTTGGTTCTGAGTCATGTAGGTGCGTCAATGCATTATTTGTTAGAGAATAAAAAAAGGGAAAGAAAAGGAAATCATAGCTTCTCTTTCTTTTGTCCTTGTGTCTACTACAAGGTTCTAATGTTAACAATTTCACATAGGTCTCTCACACAATTAAACATATCATGGTTGAAGGAATGTAGTACTTACCATATGCAATGTAGCTGCAAATTATGATCTTTATTGTCAACTTTAAGAAGAGGTAGCCATATCTTCTATGTCCTCATGTATAAAGCAACATAAGGTGCATGGCTTCAATCTTTACTTGTGAAAAAAGTAAAGGAGATAAGAGTTCAGACAAAAGAGAACATATGTCATTATTGGTTGAATAGTCATGATGAGAACACACCATAAACAAAGACTCGACCCTTGGAGCATATGGAAAACAAAGGCAAAAGAAAGAATGGAGTTGCTGATGAAAAGCTAGTTGGCAAATTTAGAACACATGCTCATCATAAGGATATGTTCTGTGCAACCTGTTATCTCTCCTTCTAAGCTTCATTATTTTCTTTAGCATTTTCACCTCAACCAATGACATAAACCATCTAGCTCTTCAAAGTTCAAAAACAATATACCCAATGTACAATCCAATTACTAATCTACATCCATATCCCATCAAGATGATCTTCCAATCAAATTCATTAAAGTCATCATCTTGAATATAAGGTAAAGGTGGTTGTTGTGGAGAGTGAGGGTTACCACATGCAATTGCAATCTGTGATCCACATAATCCCACATTACCTTCAAAAGAATCCTTCCAAATGTATCAAATTGCTTACCTTTTGGTATCATTCTTCTAAGCTCGTTATGTGAGAGGTTAGGCATTCAAGTTCCATCAATTGTGTAAGTCCATTAGGGATCCTACCAGTGAGTTTATTTGAAGAGAGATCTAACCATTCAAGGCTTGTCATGTTTTGAATTGATGGAAGGATGTTTCCCATGAGATTGTTATGGGATAGGTTCAACCTTTTAAGAGCAATAAGGCTGT
The DNA here is from genome assembly GCA_024138025.1 of Combretum micranthum. Classification (NCBI taxonomy): domain Eukaryota; kingdom Viridiplantae; phylum Streptophyta; class Magnoliopsida; order Myrtales; family Combretaceae; genus Combretum; species Combretum micranthum. Next base: position 18,019 of record JAMXBD010001241.1, read on the forward strand.
CAATTATTTTTGGAATTTCACCATGGAAATTGTTGTTTGAAAATCTATTAACTTTAAAGAGATTAAAACTTTTGGGAAGACAAGGGTGATCCTTTCATTGTAATTTTCGTGGAATATCCATATGATGACTCAGGAGTCACCTCCATCTATATTGAGCTCTATTTGGGAACACTCGTAATAATTTTCATTACATCAAACTATGCAATATATTCAACTGGTAATAGACCAGTAAAATTATTGTTCGAGATGTCAAATATCAATAATTTATAAAATGGTTGATGGTTTAGTAAGGTCTTCAACACTATTAAGTTTATTGAATTTCAAAACAAGTACTCGAATTTCAAGGAGAGTTTCTAACCAATTAGGAAATCAATCTTCTATCCTATTATTGCCAAGTTATAAGAATACAGGTGGTTACAATTGACCATTGACCATGGCAGTGGCCCTTTAAGTCAATTTTCACTTAAATCAAGTTCCACTATATTACAATTCAATGGGAATGTATTAGGGATCGTTCCCTCCAACTTGTTCCTCCAAAGATTCAAGATTTTATCTTCATAATTCTTATACATAATCAAACATGGCGAAATATGTTCCAATGACCTTGTTATCAGATAGATCCACAATCGAAGGTTTGCTTTTGCAAATGGATAGTGAGATGATCCCATGAAATTTATTTGCACCCAAATCAATGATAGCTAAATGGATGAAAAATTGTAGCCAATGATTGATGTATCACTTATTATGTTGGAACTAACATGTAGAAATCTAAATTGGTAAAGTTAGCTGATAATGGTGTAGATAGCCTAGTCAACAGGTTATAAATTAAATTCAAATCAGTAAGTTTGGTCAAATTCTTTAAACATTTTGGAATTATGCCACTAAATTTGTTATGTGGTAGATAAACCTTTGTAGGGAACTCAAGTGACAAATTGAAAATGGAATGCATCTCCATGTACAAAAGATGATAACGACAATTCAGTAAGTCATGTAAGGTTTTCCATTGATGATGGTAGCGGGTTAAAAGATGAAGTGAGGAGAGGTATAGGACTCTTACTACAAATCACCAACTGAACTAGGTGACTCACTTGAAAAGTTCATGGAAGAAAGGCTTAATAATTTGAGTGACTGCTCCAATTTGTGGTTGGAAATGAGACTGTAAGACCTATAGTATTAGAGAGAGAAAATCCTTGAAGATTCGGTAGGTGAAAAATTGACTTCGAGAATGTCCCATGCCTAGATTTCTTATCTTGAATGACACATAAATCACCATTAAACAAACATTATATCCACAATTCATAATTGTCCAACACTCAACAAGTTATGAGCAAAACTAGCACAAATTTTACATCATCATACATCATGGAGAACTTTTATATGACCTTGCTAACATTTAAAATAACAGTACCTCTCCCTTCAACTTGAACTTACTTGTCATTACCAAGACGAACTTCACTTTTCTATGTTTCATCAAGATCCCAAACATAGAGACTTTAAACTTGACATATGATTAGAGCATTCGCTATCGATGAACCAAACACTATTTAAAGCATCAATACTAGAGGAATAGACCATAAACAACTTACACTTCTCTTTCACTTTTTTGTGAAATTAGCTTGCTTCAAATCATTCCTGCTTCAACCAACAATTTGCTTCCTTGCGACCAAATTTTTTGCAATAGTAACATTGAATGGTGCTCTTGTTTTGGTGTTGGTCACCAAATTGACCGTGTCTCTACCTCATCCTCTACCATGGCCATGAAAGCCATCTGTCCCTAGAGCTTTACATGCTAAATGATTTGTCCTGACCTGGAAAGGTAACACTCCCTTCACCTGAAAAGCCTTCCCTTTACCTTTTAGAAGATCTACTTATTCTAACTTCTTGAGCTAGCAAGGAACTTGTTAGTTCATCAAAACTATAAGTAGACAGGACCTTTGACTCCTTTATAATAGCAACCACATGATCAAACTTTAGAGTTAGACTCCTCAAAACCTTGTTTACAATAGCTTCACTACTAATATTTTCACCATAAGACCGTAAATTATTCATGATAGCAGATACTCTAGACATAAACACTCGCATAGATTCATTATGTTTCATGGCCAATGTTTCAAAATTACGAAGTAAGGTTTGTAATTTCACAAAAAATACCTATTTCTCACCAAGATATGCTTTCTTCAAAATATCCCATGCTTGAAGGGAAGTCGTAGCTGCCGAAATTTGGGGAAAGATTTCATCATCAAGTGCTTGCTGAAGTAGAAATAGGGCCTTCGCATCTTTCTTGTGATTTTCTGGTAGCCTTTGGTCGAGCATGGCTACCGTCAGATCTTGGTCTTCAAACCTGTTCTCAACTAAGTCCTATAACTCCTTGATTTAAACATTGTTTGCATCTTGAGGCTCCAAATTGATAATTTTTTCCTTTGAAAATTAGAATCAAGGGTTGAGATATAGGATTAATAATATTGTCTACCATGGCCGAACAATTTTCTTTTGACATTGGTTTCTGGTTGATACCAAATATGTTGAAAACAAAGAAAACAGGCAAGAAAAAAGAACTGATATTGTAGAAAAACAACTTCTTTCTAGTGATATTCTACATAAAAAAGTACAACAACTTATTCCCTTTAAATAGACATGTAGCAAAACAGAATGCCCACAAAAATAGCTATGATAGATAAACATGACCCACAAATAGAAAAATAATCTAAACAACTAATTTGATTGGGTAAAAGCTGGGAAACCAACTAAAACATATCTTTAAAGCACTGCTCAATATTTAGTACCTAAACTTTAAAAGTGATCAATTCAGTATCTAAAAAAAATATTCATGGACACCAACAATACCTCTATCAAGTTATTTTTTGTACTAAATAGATTAACTTCAATGTTTTTCAAGTAATAAATTGATCAATTTCAAAGTTCAGGTGTCTAATTACATATTTTTTCGAAGTTCAAGTACCATTTGAGACATTATTCCTTTTTTTAAAAAAAAATTCTTACTATAGTTTTATTAACCATGCTTTTGCTTCTAATAAAATTTTATGTTTTATTTTTCCAGAATTGTTGAAAGAAAATGCAACGTGGAATATCTTTAAGGGCTAGCAAGAGAGGTTCATCACGCTGCTAGGCAAATGTGCCAAAAAGGATAATAGAGCTACATTGGATATTGAACATGAAATGACCTAGATTTAAATCCTATTTAAATTCCATGTGTTATTTATTTATCTTAAGTATTGAATTGAGTGAGCATGATGATTATCATGGATATTGTTAGTAGTCTAAAATGTATCATTTTGTAGATATACATTGAAATTAATATTCTTTGTTTTATATGTATTAATGTGTGTGTGTAATGAAATTATTAGTTATGTCTTTTATACATTAAGATGTAAAATTAAGTTAGATTAATAAATCAACTTTAATTTTGCTTAAGGTTAGTTGATAGAGTTTTTCTTTAATTAAGTTAGCATTATTGCCCAATGAAGCCCAATGAACTCAAATTCACCTAAATTACAATTAAAGTTGTATATGCCTTATAGGGTAAATTTGGAATATTTTAAATCAAGTTATGCTTAATTGAAACTCTCTTTTGCAGCCCTAATATTTTATACGAATTTTTGCTTCTTCTTTCTTTCTTTTTCTTCTTCCTCTTTCAATTCCATTTCCATGCTCAAGTCAAGGTCAATATCAAGTTTAAAACTCAAAGTTTCCCTAAGATAAGGTATATATGTATATTTGAATTGATTTAGTTATGATTGTTGTGTTGTTTTTTTTCTTTCTTGAAGTGATTGTATGAATTCTTCATTGGAATGAGACTAAATTTGTCAAATTGCTTTTCATGCTTGGGATAGTTAGGAATGAGTTTGTAAGTGTGTGAGTTGATGCATGTATTTAGAAGTGATATAAAGTGTTGTGAGGATGTGAAGAGGATTTGTGTAGGAAAATTTAGAATGGATGAAGTGGAATTTGAAGTGTTTACTTGTATGGATTTCTTGTGTTGAGTTGCAAAGATTGAGTAGTATAGGTAGAGGTTATTATATAGGTTGGAAATGTTTGAGAAAGTTTTAAAGTGTTATAGGATTGAATTTTTCAAGTAAGAAAAAACAGGGATTTGTGTTTTTCGTTTAAGCTGTTTTTAAAACGTACACCGGCACTTGAGAATTCAACGCCGCCAGCTTAGAGCAGCGTTGGATTCAAATTTCTTAAGACTGGCTGAACGCCCTCCCGGCTTCGCTGGAAAAGTCAGCCGGCGTTCTTTTCTTCATATTGTACGCTGGCCGTTGGGAATCAAGGCCGCCAGCGTATGTGTCAAAGCTGCCCGCGTATCTGGGTAAGCGGATGGGTTAGACCTCTCTGGACGTTTTTGAAAATTTTGGGTTTTGGATTCTACGCCGGCTTAAGGCTGCCGGTGTAGAATGCAAGGCAGGCAGCGTACCCCTGAACACTGCCAGCGCTGGCAGTGTTGATTTTCAGAGTATCGAGCACCGGCTCAAAGCCGTCGGCTTTGGCTGCCGGCCTATCCCCTGTGCTTTTGAATTTTAAAAACTTTTTCTAAAATTTTTCGAAGTTTGTTATTTGAGCAATTAAGTATTTATTAAGCGATTTACGATGTAATAGGACCTTTAAATTCTTATTTATGACTTTGTGTTCAATTGTTTGAATTTCTTTGTTTATTTGTGATATATAGATATAATATGTATATTTATGAGAGTGAAATCTATTTATTGAATTATTGATTATTGTGATATTCTTATTTCAGTTAAGGATTCTTCGGTTAGTTCATCACCGAGAGATCCTAGTTATATACTAACGGATTCAGGTACGCAAAACTTGTTTTGATGTTTGCTAGGAATGGCATTCCTAATTCTAACTTAACTTAACTTGGCTTAATATTTGAATGAATTGGATGTCTATTACGCTGTTATCTGTACCGAGGAGAGCAAATTGTCATGATGCAATGACATGTTAGTTAGGCGCTTAACAAGTCATGATGCAATGACTTTACATGACATGGTATGATATGATGCAATAGCGATTCTTTTTGGTTAGTGGGACCGATAGGGGGGGAATAGTATCTAAGTAGTTGTTTAAACTTAGGGGGAAATACCATGATTTAGTTCAAAGTTATGGGAACTTGTGAACTAGGCTCATGTTATGAACTAAGTTTAAGTAGAGTCGGGCAACGGCTTTTAAACACTAAATGAAGCTATTATCTTCGTGAAATAGATATGGAGATATAAGTACTCGGACTGCTTATATCAACCCCCTGAGCAGCTGCTGTTACTCAGGATCCCTGAATTCCCGAAGCGTGACCGGGGTTTGAATACCCTCTTATTGATTTGTGAAAGAAAGTGTAATAAAGATAATCACCGTCTAATGATGCATTACATTGACTTGATGATTTGTTCTTTGGATTGGTTATTGTGTACTGGGCCTCTGGCTCATTGTTGCTGCTTTGCGAGTATTGGAGACGAGTTTTATGATGATTTGGGCTATGGGTCCGATTTTGAGAGATTTCTGGATGAGTGAGACGAATAGGATCCGATTACCCTGGGCTTTTGGAAGACTTTTTGCTAAGGAAAAGATATGTATAGATGACTTGTTAGTTAAGCCTATTTGCTGTAAAGACCTTAAGATTCCTTAGGTTTCTTTTTTATGTAAGAAAACATGTAAATTTTGTAGTGTCTTGTATTGACACTAAACCGTGTTTATATGATGTAAATGTATGTATAGATTGCTCTTGTCAGCAATCTTATTTTGTTTAAAAGTTCTTTATAAAGTTATAGTGATTTTGATCAAACAATATTCATAAACTGTTAGATTTAGGACAACCTTACATATAATATGAAAATATTATATGTGGTTGGGGACTCGGTACTCTAAGTCTCGGGATTTAGGGGGTCAGGTTTTTACAGAACATGTACATGAAAAATTAAATTAGGCATTAAATTGACTATTTAAAATCATAAGTAGTTAATTGCATATTTCTTAAAAGTTCAGGTATCTAGTTCGACATTAATCCTTTTTTTAAAAGGGTTAATGATAAAAATGATATCTTAAATTTCACCAAAAAAAAAAAAATTAGATACTTAATGTTTGGTTTTGAATAATTTGATACCTTAACAAAGTTTAAGTTGACATTTTTTATATCTGAAGTTTGGTTTTGACAATTTTAATACTTGAATAAAGTTTTTGTTGGTTTTTTTCATACGTAATATGAGTTCAATGAGGTATGAAAAAAGTCTGTGAAAAATTTATTCAAGTATTAAAATTGTCAAAACTAAACTTTAGGTATGAAAAATGTCAACGAAAACTTTGCTCAAATAGCAAATTATTTAAAACCAAATTTCATGCACTCAATTGTCTTTTTTTTTTTTTTTGCAAAAATTCATGAATTATTTTTGTCATTATCCCTTATTTAAATACGGTAATAACACAAATGAAGTAAATAAACGTAATTAATTATTGCATTAATTATCTTGTATGTATAACTCGCAATTATTTACTATTATATACTTCAAGTAGCGTTAACAAACACGCATACATGTTTTGTGAACATGTGTTTCCTTACAAGCAATCCAATTTCACTGAATCTTCTCGTATTGTGTCGGAACATATTTAATCTCCTTCATTATTTGTTCTTGCATTTGATAGTGAAGAGCTTCTTCCTTCTCCTGGCTCATCAGACATTGCATCTTCTACTTTGTCTCCTCCGATTCTTCTCAACGTACACACTGACTCAATTTATTCTATTGAGTCCCCTGTTTTGTGTTGGTCTTCTAGAGCACAAAGGGTTCCAACTTGATTATAAGACTGTCCATTCAATACATAGTAATTCTACTGATAATACTACCAGTGCACTTTCCTCTTCTGCTTATCCATTTTTTACCTCAACCAATTCACCTTTTATTCTCTTGAATATGTTAATTTTTTATCACATGTATTAACAGTACAGAAACCATTTTGTTTTTCTCAAGCTTCTAAAAGCAAGTAATGGGTAGATGCGATGATAAGAGAAATGAAATCTCTTGAGTTAAATGATATTTGAAAATTAATTGAATTATCACTTGGCAAGAAAGTTATAGGATCTCTATGGGTTTATAAAATTAAATGTAAACACGATGGTATCATTGAGTGTTTTGTGGCAATACACAAGATGAAAGGGTCTATTATCATGACACTTTCTCACTTGTAGCTAAGCTAGCTACTGTCCAAAAATTACTTGCTGTAATCATAGCATGTAATTGGGTTTTACATCAAATAGATTTCAACAATATCTCCTTGCATGATTACTTAGATAAGGAGATTGATATGTTACCACTTCCAGGTTATTCTATGGCATTATCTAATTAAATGTATCACTTTTCTCTCTTTATGGATGTTGTTCAAAATGAGGCATGAAAACAAAATCCCCCAGGATTCAAGAAGCTGTCTAGAAAATCTAGACAACGGATCAAACCAAGACATATGACCACATGCACAAGGGGTTACAAATTCATGAATTTACACTAGCCCCACCTAAGCTTTGGGCATGGAGGCCCATACCTTTCCACCAACTTTTTACAAGTTCATAAAGAGAATGAAATTAATAAATAAGAACAAAGAACAAGGTTTAAGGAATGTAGGACTTATTTCTTTTGAAATATATATACACACCACAACATACAACAATGGAAACAAGCTTCCAGGCAATGAAATCTTGAAATTTCTCAATTTTTGCTGCTCTGAGGCTTTCAACAACTAGCTAGTGATCATTTTTTGTTTGCTTCCTATCATTCATGTTTGTTTCTTGTTGTCCTTCCACATGTTTATGACAGTCAATTACTGGGAAAAATGAGTCCATTGCTACCTTAAAGCATGATTTAGATGATTCTTTCACCATTAAAGACGTAGAACATGCACGGTACTTCATAGGTTTAGAACTTTGTCTCACTGCTGAAGGTAATGATGATGAACCAACGTAAGTTTTTCCTTGACATTTTGAATGGTATGGGATTTATTAAGCTATAAGCCAGTAGCTTTACCATTGCCTTCTAGTTTAGTGCTCACCAATGATTCTGGAAATGCTCTTGCTTATCCATCTTTATTCAAAAAAGTTGTGGGTCAACTGCAATATCTTACACTTCCATGACCTGAACTTTCATTCACGAGCACAAATTAATTCAATTTTTATTGCATCCATGCGAAGTTCATTTACAAGTTGTTAAATGATAACTTAAAGGAACAGCTAGGTTGGGATTGTTTTATTATGATGATAATACTTTGGATTTACATGCTTACTGTGACGCTGATTGGGGTCTTTTTAACTTTTTTATCACAAGTCTCTCATTGTTTTTCCACGGCCAAAGTGTGGTCACCAAAGTCTCCCCCATCGAAAAAAATGCAGAAAGCCCCAAAAGCGCATCCAGCAATATCCTCTGTCCAATCACCATAACCCGCATTGGCAGCACTTTCTACAGCAAAGACTCTTTACATCCTAATATCATAAACCCACACACTAGTGCTGCGATCAAAACCCCATTTTTCACTAAAATTCTAAAAATCCCAATTTTGTCTTCCTTAACATTAGAATTCTCTCTCAAATCCACACTATTCCTCACTACTGCAGAGCTTAATGCAATCTTATCATGAAAATTCAGGATCTTCCCAACTCCAGGACACGAATTGCCCCTGGAAATGCGGGGATAAGTAGAATTCAAAGCCCAACGAGGATGTGATTGCAAATTCCGCCTTGAAAAACTCGTGGGCACTATCGATTTCCGCGACAATCCCATCTAAAAGGCCGATTTCGATGAGGAGGATACGAGCCCGACTCGTCCGAGAAATGAAGTCTCCGACACGTCCATCGATACAACTTAAATGTCAAATTCCAAAAGCAAAAATCAGAATCCAATCGAATATCGAGTCTACTACTAATAGATGATAAATCCAAGCTAAATAAATCTGGAATTGTTCAAGGAATCGAATAAAGATTCAGAAACTAAGATAACTGAGCTGAATTAGATCTACAAAAGCATGCGTGCGTGTGGGCGAGCCCTATGCTGTTGTACGATGATTCTCTATCACAATTTTTAGGGTTTTATCGATGAAATGGGAGTGCAGAAGCGTTTAAGGGTTTAGCGAGACGAGTGTTTGGAAGAAGACAAAGCAGGGTTTGTGGATTGCAAGTGCAGTGAGTTGAAACCCTAAGTAGGATGGTATGCGTCTGTGAGAGAGAAAGAGAGGGAGTAAAGATTGCAAGAAGCTCACGGGAGCTTTGGGATTGCAGGTCCGGTCAGTGTGGCGTTGGTGGAGGGAGATTTTACATGGAAGCAAGTTGGTGACAGCTAAAATGACTCTATTGCCCCATTCCATTCTTCCTGTTTAATTAAACCTACTTGTAATTTTGATTGCCAATCAAGAAAAAGCTAGATAACAGATAGTTATCTTTAAATCATATTTACATAAGGATGGATATCTACTACCTATTTGGCCAAAAAAGAAAAAAAAAAGATATTTACTGCCCATTTACGTGTTAAATTTTTAGTTACTGATGATATATATTATTTATTCAACATGTTATAGATTTTTCTTACTTGATTCTAATTTTCATCCCGGACTTCAAATCGAATATATTGGATTAATTTGTTATATATGTATATATTTTCATAGATGTTACAAGTGTAAGAAAAAGAGGATGTTAGTTTCTCTCAATAATGATTTTAATGATAACAAAAAGACCCAAATGTTTTCTAACTATTTAACAAGTGTGCAGTGTTTAGATACATTATATATTAGAGCTTATCAGAACGAATTTCAGAGAAGGATTTGAAATCAGAAAGAATTTCAGAAAGAGTTTTTGTAATACGCAAAGAATTAAATCAGAAGGAATTCAGAAGGCAATTCTTACTCAGAACGTAATTCAGAAGGAAAATTATGTTATGACTTGTGAATGAATCAGAGTATTCAGAAGAATAATCAGAGGGCATTTATGGATAACTCTGAACAACAAGTATTTTTCGAATTTTTCATATATTTTGAAGACCTAGCACCAAAGTGGATGTATTTGGACAATGCATTCAATTATGTTCCACAAGTTGGTTCAACTATCCAAAGGGGATTTAAGTTAGTTGAGTTAAGTACCATTTCGAAGAAATTTGAAGTCTCACGAGAACATATACTTGGAAAGTCTACTTCACGTGATCTTACAATGGGGATAAAATTATCCAAAACATCTTTAATTCTTTTGTTACGAATACTTCAAATATCAGAGGATTATCTTAACTATTTTCATGGGATATTTTCAACGTAATTCAAATTGAAGTCAGGAGAAGATTAAGAACTTCCGAGATTTATGCCAGATTTTCAGTTTAACTAGATGAATAAAATTCATCTATATCCAAAGGAGATCAAAGCGCAATAACCGTGGAAAAGAAGACCAGATTTTGTGCGAAAAAGATGCAAAGAATCAGGACTATTCAGTCACTAGCCGTTTGATATTTTGAAGAACATTATAAGCTCGAGAGAATGAAGAAAACGAGAGATACGAGCAACTATTCTTTTCTGAACAAGCGAATATTAGAAAGGCTCTCTACAAAGCTGAATAACCGTGCTTATTTTGTACTAAATACCTAAGAGGAAATTTTATTCTTATTCCTCAACTTGATTCGTGATTTCATTTTTTAGTGAGTTTGAGTGTTACAAGTAGGCTCAGTAGTTGATTATAGCTTGAGGAAAGCTAGGGAGGTCAGCTGAGTGCATTTGTAGCCAAAGTGTGTTTGGCAAAAGACAACTTGTAACGTGATTCAATTATTGGATAGTGGAACATACCGGTGAGGAGTACCGGGTCCCGGCTTGGTGCTGGAAGAGTGGAGTACGCAAGGCGGAACCACTATATATAGCTTTGCATCTCTCTCTACCTTATTCTTTTAAATTTCGTATACATTTACTTGAGTAATTGTGCTGTAGCGTAAAATCAGAAACTGGTTCAGAAACTAATTGCAAGTATTTTCGATAATCAGAGACTATTTCAGAGACTAAAATCTGAGACTTTATTTTTGCTTAAACTTAACATTTAGTGATATGAATTAAACTTGTTTGCTTCCGCATTTTCACTAAAGTTTTGTTTATCAAGTTTATTTGTTTTCAAGAAAGTTGAAAAGCCATTTTTGATTTGTTTAACCAAGGTTGTGATTTTATCAAAGTTTTAAAGGATAAATTTTATCTTAAAAACCAATTCACCCCCCTCTTGGTTATTATTGGGACCAACAATTGGTATCAGAGCAGTTCTCATTGAATTAAATTGAGTGATCTTATCTGAAAATGGCTGATAATAACATAGCAATCAACAAGGCACCTTATTTCGATGGATCTAACTTTGCCTATTGGAAAATGCGAATGGCTACTTATATCAAAGCTAATGACTTTGATTCTTGGCAGGTTATTTCCGATGGTGATCATGAAGTAACAACAACCAGTGGAGAGATTGTGACAACAACCGAGAAGAGACTCATAGAAAAGAACAACAAGGCTAAGAATCTCTTGCTCACTACAATAGCTCCTTCTGAATTTTATCTTATTTCTTCATGCAATACCGCAAAGGAGATATGGGATATTTTATCAGAAACCTATGAAGGAACTAACACTATTAAGGATACTAAAATAAATGCCTTGCTACAACGCTATGAACTTTTCAAAATTAAACCAGATGAGAAAATAAAAGATGCTTTTAATCGATTCACTTCTATTACAAATGAGCTAACATCACTTGGAAAGAAATTAGAAGATGCAGATCTTGTTAGGAAGATTCTTCGGATTTTGCCAAAATCATGGGATGCCAAGAAGACAGCAATTGAGGAAGCTCAAGACTTGAACAAGCTGTCGCTCAGTCAACTAAGGGAGAAATTAATGGCGTATGAATCTCATATCATCTCCACCGAGGAACCTGAGAACAGTACTAAAGCTGTGGCTTTCAAAGCTAAGAAAATAGCTGTGGAAGAGACTGATTCAGAAGAAGATAATGATGTTGAAAATATCAGTATGCTGGCTCGAAGACTCAACAACCTGATGAAAAAAGGTAAGAAATATAAGAGTTTTAGCAAATATAACAAGTTTGATGTAGGAAAAAGCTTTAAAGACAAAGAAGAAAAGAAAGAGAAGAAAGAGATCGTGTGTTACGAATGCAAGAAGCCAGGGCATATCAAATACGAGTGTCCAGTGCTAAAGAAGAAAATGAAGAAATTCAAAAAGAAGAGTCGTGCTATGATGGCAACATGGAGCGACTTAGATGAATCAGAAGCTGAATCAGAACCTACCAGTGAAGACGAGGAACAAGCCAACCTATGCTTAATGGCTACATCAGAGGTAAATTCCGAATCTGAAACTGATGAAATAGAAACAGAAATGTATTCTGAAATGAAGAAACTTCTAAGAGCACTTAAGAAAGCTGATTCGAAGGTGTTTAAATTAGATATAGAAAACAAAGCTTTAAGAAATGAGAAAGACGTGTTGAAACAAACAAATAAGTTACTTGTAGATGAAAATGATATTTTGAAAGATGAAAATGAGAATTTGTATGTGAAATCTGAAACCTTGAAGAAGGAAAATGTTACTTTGAGAAATGAAATCAAAAGTTTAAATGGTCGAGTAGATGTGCTATCACAAGAAATTAAAAATACTTTCAATAAGTTTAATGAAAGTGAAGAGAAATTAAGAATGCTTATTGGAAGTCAAAGACCGGCATTCATTAAACACGGATTAGGATATGGTGATGATAACTCAGCAAAATTAAAGAAAACAGTTTTTGTGAAAGCAAAAGAACCTGTGAATGATAAAACTCTTAAACAAGTTAAGACGCATGCTAAGAAGAATATGAATAACGAAGGCAGAAAGTCACTCAGAGGGCATTATCAACAGAATTATCCACTCAGAAGGTATAGCAGAACCTCCAGGTATGGTTATAACAATCAATATCCGAGGAGAAATTATAATCATCAAAAATATCATACACATCCTTATGCATGTTTCTTTTGTAATAAAGTAGGACACATAGAAAAGTATTGCTTCTACAAAAGAAACAAGCTCAGTACTTATCAAGTTCAGAAACTAGATAAAATGAGCTTGACTTATCAAGGACCCAAGTATGTTTGGGTTCCTAAAAAGGTTTGATCACCTTTTCTGTTGTAATTGTAGGAACAAGGAACAAAAATCAAAGGAACATGGTACTTAGATAGTGGATGTTCAGGCCACATGACGGGTGATGCCTCCTTGTTCACTAGCATTATGTGGAAAGAAAAAGGATATGTAAGATTTGGTGATGACAATCGTGGAAAAATAATCGGTACAGGTACTATTGGTCATTTTCCATATTTGATTGAAAATGTTTCATTAGTAAAAGGACTAAAACATAATCTTTTGAGTATAAGTCAATTATGTGACAAAGGCTACAAAATGGTTTTTGAGAAAAACAAATGTTTTGCTTATAATATCGACGGTGTAAAATTGTTCGAAGGCTTTAGAAAAGGAAATATATATTTAATCACGCCATCTGAAATGAATGTTGAGTATTGTTTTCTGACTATGAATGATAACATTCACTTGTGGCATAAAAAGCTTGGACATGTAAATTTTAATCAACTAGAAAAACTTTCGAAAAATAATCTAGTTGTTGGTTTGCCTAAAATAAATATAAAGCAAGAGGTGAAGTGTACAACGTGTTTGAAAAACAAAATGGTTTCAACATCTCACAAAAGTAAAAATCATATTTCTACAAAAAGACCTCTTGAACTTTTACATCTTGATTTGTTTGGACCTACAAGAACCTTAAGCTTAGGAAGAAACAAATACGGATTAGTAATTGTTGATGATTTTTCAAGGTACACATGGGTGTTCTTTTTAAAACAAAAATCTGATACGTTTGAAGCATTTCAAAAGTTTGCTAAACAAGTTCAGAATGAAAAAGGTTTTTCTATTGTTTCTTTAAGAACTGATCATGGAACAGAATTTGATAATTCCTTGTTTATATCATTTTGTGAAGAAAATGGTATAAATCATAATTTTTCAGCACCTTATACACCTCAACAAAATGGTGTAGTTGAAAGAAAGAATAGAACAATACAAGAAATGACACGTTCTATGTTAAATGAGAGTAAAATAGCTGAATATTTTTGGGCTGAAGCTGTTGCTACTGCATGTTATATAATGAATAGAGTATATATTCGACCAAATACTACAAAAACTTCTTATGAATTATTTCGTGGAAGAAAACCATCTGTCTCATATTTTCATGTGTTTGGTTGTACATGCTTTGTGAAAAAGAATGCAAGTAATCTTGGAAAATTTGATGAAAGATCTGATGAAGCAATCTTTTTAGGATATTCACAAAGTAGTAAAGCTTACCGTGTTTTTAATAAATCAACAAAGGTGGTAGAAGAATCTATAAATGTGCGTTTTCTTGATAATATAAAAGATGATGATGATGATGTATTACCTTTAAGTAAACATGATGAACCTAATTCTGTTATATCAGAAACAAAATCAGAAGACAATAATGGTAAATTTCAGGTATCTGATAAAGCAGAAGGCAAATCAGAGAGTAATAAAAATAAAAATGTAGAATCTGATAAGGCAGAAACTAATACAGAAGGTAATCTGGAAAGAAAATTTGACTCTCCCGAAAGCTCAAAAGCATGGAAATATAAATCATCACATCCATCTAGTTTAATTATTGGAGATATAGAATGTGGAACTAGGACTAGATCTAAATTAAAAGATATTGAAAATCATTTTGCTATGATTTCTGAAATAGAACCAAATAACATCAATGAAGCTTTAAACGATAATAATTGGATTGATGCTATGCAGGAGGAATTAAATCAATTCCAAAGAAATAATGTTTGGAATTTAGTCCCTAGACCTAAAGATAAATCAATTATAGGAACTAAATGGGTATATAAAAATAAATTAGATGAAAATGGTAAAATTATAAGAAACAAAGCTAGGCTTGTAGCAAAAGGATACTCACAAGAAGAAGGTATAGATTATGATGAGACTTATGCACCAGTTGCTAGACTTGAAGCTATACGTCTTTTGCTTGCTTATGCTTGTTTTAAAGATTTTAAATTGTTTCAAATGGATGTAAAAAGTGCATTTTTAAATGGTTATCTTAAAGAAGAGGTATATGTTGAACAACCACCTGGATTTGAAGATCCAATTAAGCCTGACTATGTGTTTAAGTTAAGAAAAGCTTTGTATGGTTTGAAACAAGCACCAAGAGCCTGGTATGAGAGATTGAGTGAATATCTCATATCAAGTGGATTTCAAAGAGGTACGATTGATACAACTTTATTTATTAAGCACTATACAAATGATTTATTAGTTGTACAAATATATGTTGATGACATAATATTTGGATCAACTAACGAAATATACTGTCAAGAGTTTGCAAGATTCATGCAGGCTGAATTTGAGATGTCCATGATGGGTGAACTGAATTTCTTCTTGGGATTACAAGTCAAACAAACAAGAGAAGGAATATTTATTCACCAAGAGAAGTACACTAAACAAATATTGAAGAAGTTTGGATATGAAAATACAAAAGAAGTAGCTACTCCAATGAGTACTTCTACCAGGTTAGACCTTGACTCACAAGGAAAGAAAATTAATGAGAAATTATATAGAAGTCTAATTGGTTCACTTTTGTATTTGACTGCATCTAGACCAGATATTTTGTTTGCTGTATGTATTTGTGCAAGATTTCAAAGTAATCCAACTGAAACACATTTACAAGCTGTGAAAAGAATTTTCAAGTATATTGCATGTACTGCAAAATTAGGAATCTGGTATCCCAAAAATCAAAATTTTGAATTAATTGGATACTCAGATGCTGATTATGCAGGATGTAAAATTGATAGAAAAAGTACATCTGGTACTTGTCAATTCTTAGGAGATAAACTGATTTCTTGGTCATCAAAGAAACAGAATTCAGTTGCTCTATCTACAGCTGAAGCTGAATATGTCTCAATTGGAAACTGTTGTGCACAAGTTCTGTGGATAAAACAACAAATGCAAGATTATGGATTGGAAAATAAAAATGTATCTATTAAATGTGATAATACGAGTGCAATTAACTTAACTAAAAATCCTGTGCATCATTCTAGATCAAAACATATAGACATAAGACATCATTTTATAAGGGATCATGTGACAAATGGTGACATAAATATAGAATTTATATCAACAAAAATCATCAATTGCTGATATATTTACAAAACCTCTAGACAAAATAGGTTTGAATTTTTAAGAAATGAAATTGGCATGTGTTTCCTTATTAAAATTATAACATGAATTAATAATCGAAATAAAAAAAAATATAAAAGGAGAAAAAGTAGAAGAATAATGAAAAGGGGCGGACAGATTTTTTTTGGCGCTTATTTCCTTGGGAATTAAATAAGCACAGATCCTCTTAATCGACTTTCTCGCATCTCTTCATATTTCCAGTAAATCAAATCCCTGACGTTCTCATCTTCCAAAATACTTTCTTTTTCAAACCCTAACCTATGGCTCCAAGAAAATCGAACCGTCTTACTGCAAAAGGATTCAAGACTAAGAAGTCTTCCGAACCCATACACATAGAAGACGACACACCAGTGACTGAGGAAATTCTCCAACCCACAATGTCAGATGAGATTGCAAGAGAAACAAGGACTAAATCAATGCATGATGAAAAAGAAACGCTCGATGATGCTTCAAGAAACGAAAATGAACCTGAGAAGGATGAAAACCAAAGTGAGAATGCTAGTATGAAACATCCTTCAGAAGGTGTTTCAGAAGCAAACCCTGAGCCAGAGAACGACTCAGAGGATTCTGATGATAGGTTGACAGATGTCATGAGGAAGTTGTCTAAGAAAAATGTCCTGAAGGAAGAATCTTTGAAGAAGAAAAAGAAATCAACAAAAAGGACATCAGCAAAAAGGAAAAGAACCAAAGAGATGGCTGATCCTTTTATCAAAAAGAGGAAGACAAACCAGAATAAGGTACTCGAATGTGCTTGCCTAGACTATAAATTCTTTACTGCAAATGGTTTTTTCTGGAAATCTTGGTTAGACATAGTAGGATGTAGGAAAATATGTAGAATAATGGATGTTGTAGACGGAAGTTTGATAAATGAGTTCTATGACAACCTAGAGCAGCTGGAAGATTTATCCTTAAAATCAAGAATTCTTGGTCAAAAATCACTTTGAATAGGACAGACCTGGTTAACTGTTTTGATATGAAAGATATTAATGATGATGAGTGGCTGATCAATTTGCCACGAAATATGCTGTATAGAGAATTGAATGATGGAGTGGGTGACTTTGAAGAAAAGGATATTTTTGACAAATTTTGAGTTGCTAATAAGACTGTTACATAAGGCTGTCGTTGATTGTATTTTACCTAAAATGGTAGTACAACCTCTATAAGCAAGGAAGAAGCTTTAGTTGTTCTAGCCATGAGAAGAAATAAGACTTTGGATATACCACGGATGATTCTTCGTCATATTTGGAGAACTCGTCGAAACAGACCCTATGGAAATTGTTAATGAAAATTTTCAAATACAAAAAGATCAATTTACCCAACACTTTTAAATTTCCAATAACTGTTAAAAAGATTGGGGAAATCAATCTAAAGTACATGGGGATTAATGTTTCAGACAAGTTCTGGTTTTCATTGGATGGCACATGGTATAGGAATCCAAAGTTTAGTAAATTTTCATTTGATTGGCAAAGGATTAAAGCTATCGCTGAGGGGGAGGTTGTGTTGCCGGAAGAAAATGCAGAGGATGATGAGGAGGTGGAGAAAACAACAAAGAGAAAAAGTAAAGGTAAAATGGAAGGGAAAAAGAAGAAGAAATATACAATCAGAACTGGTGGTAAATTTGAAATAAAAGAAGGCAGAGAAGGAGTAGATTCAGAGAGTGAATCAGAAAGTGACTCAACCCATATAAAGCCACTAGGAGAAACTTCAAGACAAGTCTGGAGTCTGATTTGAATAATGTGGTTGATCAGCAGTTATGAACTTTAAAAGGATTTGTGGAATCTATTTTAACTGTCTTTCACAACCATGTTCCTACAACTCAAGACTCTCAAGCTTCTCCAAGAGTTTCTTCACCAGTTCGTGACATTCCTGTTCCATCAACAGATATTCCTCCTGATCTAACTCAGCACGCAAAGGCTGCTTCTAACAAGGAAGTCAATCTGACAAAGCTGCTGAAGCAGAACTGTGTTGAAGAAGAAGTAGGTGATGTCCATGCTGTTGCCCAAGACCTCATCATTGGCCAACCATCAGAAAACCTTCCTTCTTCTCATCCACCTGGACCAACAATGTCTCAACCAGACCTCTTAAATGAGGATGTTCACACAGTGGCTACTGTGATGAATACTCTTCGAGATCAACCAATACCCACTGAATCAACTTTACCCAAAACAACTTTTCCGCAACGAAGGAAAGTACCAGCAAGAAAATCTGTCAGAATAGCAACTTCTAAAAAGAACTGAGACTTTTCAATTTCTGTTTTTCAACTCTTAATTTGATGTTTTGTTAATTTTTTTTTTTTGCAACTTATTTCTAAGACAATATGTTTGTTATTAAGTCTTTCTGCATATTTTGTTTCTCTCAATATCTTGACTGATGCTAACAAAAAGGGGGAGAAAAGTAAACAAAATATATACAATGACTAAATATATATTAGTGGATAAAATGACTGAATATTGCTGTATTGCATACTGTTGCTGTTGCATATTATGATGACCGAATGTTATAAAATTTATATTTTGTCATATGGGTTTTGTTATCATCAAAAAGGGGGAGAATGTTAGTTTCTCTCAATAATGATTTTAATGATAACAAAAAGACCCAAATGTTTCTAACTATTTAACAAGTGTGCAGTGTTTAGATACAGTATATTAGAGCTTATCAGAACGAATTTCAGAGAAGGATTTGAAATCAGAAAGAATTTCAGAAAGAGTTTTTGTAATACGCAAAGAATTAAATCAGAAGGAATTCAGAAGGCAATTCTTACTCAGAACGTAATTCAGAAGGAAGATTATGTTATGACTTGTGAATGAACCAGAGTATTCAGAAGAATAATCAGAGGGCATTTATGGATAACTCTGAACAACAAGTATTTTTTGAATTTTTCATATATTTTGAAGACCTAGCACCAAAGTGGATGTATTTGGACAATGCATTCAATTATGTTCCACAAGTTGGTTCAACTATCCAAAGGGGATTTAAGTTAGTTGAGTTAAGTACCATTTCGAAGAAATTTGAAGTCTCACGAGAACATATACTTGGAAAGTCTACTTCACGTGATCTTACAATGGGGATAAAATTATCCAAAACATCTTTAATTCTTTGTTACGAATACTTCAAATATCAAGGATTATCTTAACTATTTTCATGGGATATTTTCAACGTAATTCAAATTGAAGTCAGGAGAAGATTAAGAACTTCCGAGATTTATGCCAGATTTTCAGTTTAACTAGATGAATAAAATTCATCTATATCCAAAGGAGATCAAAGCGCAATAACCGTGGAAAAGAAGACCAGATTTTGTGCGAAAAAGATGCAAAGAATCAGGACTATTCAGTCACTAGCCGTTTGATATTTTGAAGAACATTATAAGCTCGAGAGAATGAAGAAAACGAGAGATACGAGCAACTATTCTTTTCTGAACAAGCGAATATTAGAAAGGCTCTACAAAGCTGAATAACCGTGCTTATTTTGTACAAAATACCTAAGAGGAAATTTTATTCTTATTCCTCAACTTGATTCGTGATTTCATTTTAAGTGAGTTTGAGTGTTACAAGTAGGCTCAGTAGTTGATTATAGCTTGAGGAAAGCTAGGGAGGTCAGCTGAGTGCATTTGTAGCCAAAGTGTGTTTGGCAAAAGACAACTTGTAACGTGATTCAATTATTGGATAGTGGAACATACCGGTGAGGAGTACCGGGTCCCGGCTTGGTGCTGGAAGAGTGGAGTACGCGCAAGGCGGAACCACTATATATAGCTTTGCATCTCTCTACTATCTTATTCTTTTAAATATACATTTACTTGAGTAATTGTGCTGTAGCGTAAAATCAGAAACTGGTTCAGAAACTAATTGCAAGTATTTTCGATAATCAAGACTATTTCAGAGACTAAAATCTGAGACTTTATTTTTTTAAACTTAACATTAGTGATATGAATTAAACTTGTTTGCTTCCGCATTTTCACTAAAGTTTTGTTTATCAAGTTTATTTGTTTTCAAGAAGTTGAAAAGCCATTTTTGATTTGTTTAACCAAGGTTGTGATTTTATCAATTTTAAGGATAAAATTTTATCTTAATAACCAATTCACCCCCCCTCTTGGTATTTATTGGGACCACAGAGGAATCGAAGCTAATTTATATTATTAAGAGATAAATATTTATATTATTAAATTATGAGGTCTTGATGGACTAATCTGTTCTTATTACTATTCTCGAACCACAACTTCCCGAGTTAACGCAAGCAGCTTATTGTACTTCTGATAGGTAGGAACTAGGAACCGTTAAGATGTTAGCTTCATCCAATCTTGTAGAGTTCTATCATGTAATTTGATTCTACTATGGTCTACAACAATGCAAAATTTAATTTGTTACAAAAAGTTATCATTATTTATTTATTTATTTTTATGCATGAGTCATGAGATATGGGGTTTTAGTTCGTATTGTGTAAATAACTTACAAGGGAAGACTTTGAGAAGAACTTACAAGAAAGGAAAACAGGCCCAATGACTCAAACATAATTGTGACAAGTGTATAAGATGCTAAGTCAACTTTATTGTTCGTGATTAAGTATGGACTCGTTTATCATATGAGTTATGTTAGATCATTGAGATTAGAAATTCAAAACTTTACATGATTTTTTTTATCATGACAACTTCTAAAATTTGTGAATTAGGAAGATATGGTTGAGTGTATAGACCATTGGTATGATGGCATTCGTCAAATCATGTTCACTATCAATGAATGAGAGTGAAACTTACCTATTCAAGGTTATCCTAGAGTACACTAAGGTCCAAGGTAGTAGCCTACGAGTGTGTAAGCCTACTAAAACAGGATAAGCAAATAAACTTATTTCAAATCTACTAAGCCAAATATTTCCATGAAATCTCATATGTAAACCAGATTCCCTAAGCTTTGTCACTTAGTATATGGAATTGAGTCTAAATAAGTAATTAATTAATTATAGGCTAAACCTAATATAAAATTAATGCTCTACATTTTCTTCATGATCAAAATTCTTCAAATAAGGTCTAAGTATATTGGGCATTTTACTGTGGAACAACAAGACAGTTGCCCAACATAGTCACATAGGTAAAAAATTTCTTATTTAACCATAAGGTATGTGACCAGTGCTGACGTTGCAAATCTATTTATTGGATAGTTTATTTAAGTAGCAAGCTTGCAACAATGCTTTTGGTTACTCAAGCACTTTTAGGTTTATTGGAGTTGCATTGTCCATAAAGTGATGTGTTGAGGATTGTCGAATATTGTTGGTGTTAATCTATCTTCTCTATGTACATTATTTTCATGTTGAATTTGGATCTTGCGTAGTCACTAATAATAGTTTAACATATATTCTTATAATAAAATATGATGGCATCTTCTTCACTCTTAAAGAGTTCCCAATAATTTTTCTTTACTTATCATATACAACATGATTAGAACATGACCAAAACTCAAGAGTCAAGAGATTCTCTCATCATGTAATTTAATTCCACTTACTACAAATTAAAACATGTAAATGTAAATTTTAAACATTATGCCCTAATATCTTTATTATTTATTTTATTTTAGATCTCTTAATAAAACCTTCATTTGTACAAGAGTTCAACTATCACTTGCCTCTTGTCATGGATGGTATATACCTTATTTAGATAGATATCAGCGTTCATACTAGACATGAGTACCAAATATTTTCAAAATCCACTAATAAACAATTGAAACCATCTTATAAGGTCACAATATTTTAGATTATGTCATCTGCTCATAGTGGTACATGTCTACTACACATATCCAAAATTTTCTATTTCCTTCATGAGCTTTCTCATCTATCGCTTGTGGATACAACAACTAAAATCTTGACAATATCTCTAGAATGGAAAATTCATTAGTCAAGGAGTCCAAAATCTTATAATATTATTGTAACTTCAATATAATAATATACCATAATGCCATTATTATTACTAAGATCTCTATGTTGTAAAGCTCATGCTTAGATAGGTCAACCTTTGAATTAAGCTTTACGCTAGGTTTTTTAGCGATTAGGTTCAATATGAGTTGGGTAATTAAATAAGAAATTATAATATAAGTAATAATAAGATTTAATGTTATTAAGGACTTGTGGATATAGGAAACAATTATATGAGATATGAGTACAATACATTTAAATATATGACTTAAGCTTTAAACAGAGTACATTAAACATAGACATTGGAAACAACTACCCATGTTAGTATTTGAATGAAAGTATTCTATAGCTCATAATCATGTACTTAGATAAAAAGAATTGTATAATACATATGGAACACTAAGCTTTAAACAAATTATACTAAACATTGTTATACCCCGAGGGTACACTAGTAGTAACATACAATCCGCACATGTATACTACTACCAGATCTACCTTCAGAGGTGACATATTCTCAAACAAATAGGATCTTTTAGTTGTATTGATAAGAAATGACAAATACATGTAAGCCATAAATCAGTAAAATAACTGTCATCTTAGGTCTTGAATGACATAATATTACATACCATATTCCTATTCTATAAATATCCAAAATACATAAACTGATATTTCTAATACTAATTACTTTATAACTAGGAATTGAAAGTAAATAACTTATCCCTACTATCCCATTATCTTCCAGCTTGTAATTCTTACCGAAGTCATGTTCTTAGAAGAAACGAGCTAAGGTAGTAGCATAAACCTGAAAGATATTTAGGAGTATGAGTGAAACCACATGCTAATGAATAACCAGATATATTACACATCAAGCAAGTTCATTAACAATAATATATATGCAACAATCAAACAAATGCTCAGATACAAGTTTGGAAGATCTAGAATCCAAACAGGTTAAGAGATTTACACCCTCTCATCAGGGTTAAAGGATAATTACTTAAGGACCATCTGCCTAAGAAAAAATAAGTATGTAAGAAAATTAACGAGTTCTCGTCTTAGATTATCACTTTAATCTAAGGGTATTTTAACTAACCAATTTCATGCATCAATCCATAAAAAACTATCTAAGTATTAGTAATTTTAAAGCATACAGAGGCGGCTTGTTGCCACTTGTTTCCATAGAATTGATGGAAACAAAGAAAACCCTAGAGGCTATAGTCTTTTATATAGAAAAACCAAATATTAATAAAGAATCGAAATACTATACGTAGCAGGTGTTATACTTTGAAATATATAATAATATAGTTTGTCTATACATAATTGTTTTATTTATATAGGCAAATATTTTAATCAGGATTAAGGTTATCACACATTACACATAAACATATATCATGCCTTTCTCAAGTCATCAAACAATTTGTATTATCAATTTTATTATCTTAGTTTGTCAACACAAACAAACAACTACATATCGTATACTGAACAGGTTTCCACATCGATATTATTATTTAACATTACATATGCTACTAGTTACAAACACAAACATGTAATAAATCTGAGTTACTCACTTGCTTATATTGATTAGTCGTAATAGTCCTCAAGAAAATCCACGAACTGATTAGTATCACCTATTGGACGAATAAATATTCACTAATAAGATATTACATCTCTGTATAAATAAATCCTATTGGTTGTCTAAGTTTCCTAATTTCCAAGTTATTATTTAACAATAGCTAATAGTTTTAAAACATTTTATTTTTATTGGTTAACTATAGAGTTTGTGTTTAATAATTCAGTATTTTATTTTCATCTTTATTATTATTTCTATATCGTTCTTTGGTTTAACCATCTTATGGAAACTTATATATATTTTCTACTATTTATTTTCATCGTGTTTCTCTTGATCTTATTTCATGTTATTATTTTTTATTTATGGGAATCACATTATTCTTAATTATAGCTTATTCACATTTTCCATTCTTATATACTTATCTATATAAAATAACTATCGGACAATTATTATAACCTAATCTTTTCGTTTAATGTAATAAAAGTATTTTCTATTTGTAACGGTTTCTAAAGCTTAATACTTGTCAAATATTTAAACATACTAATCTTAAAATATTTATTTTTTATTTACTAAATTTTTATATTTTGTTTCTCTTGTTTTCCTTTTTATAAGTGTGTGTGTGTGTAATGGATGAATGAATTTCGTCCAGGGTGAAATTTGCATCTACGTCGGCAATCAACACCACTGACATTGAGCCTTAGGATATCGACCTTCATGCAAATTTTACGTATTATTGTTCCAGTCCAAGATGACTTGAAAGTCGCCAGCTTATCCCCAATACACTGTTGGCCTTGGAATGTATACCGCTGGCGTTCATGTAATTTTACACGTAACAAAATTTTACGCAGTATTGTTCCAGGGAATACTGGCATGTAGGCTGCCAGTTTTTCCATGTACATCGCCGGTGTAGTTATTGTTCATCATCATCTCTTTTTTTTTTTTTTTTTTTTTAGTTCGTGTTTCATTTTTCTTATATCATATATGTATTGTACTAGTGTTTCAATTATCTTTAAGTGTTTTTCTGTGATCTTCAACTATTTTTCGTGATATATCAACACATATAACAACTCATAATTCTCATAAATATATGATTTCCTAGTTCTATACATATCGTAATGTATAAATAAAGTTTTAACATTTGATATTACCTTATTTGGAGCTGCTAAGGTAATGTTTAACCCTTCCCTAAGCTTGATACAAACCTAAATTTAGTAGAATCATTTGTTAAGTTAATAAACTAAGAATTTACTAATTTAAAATAAGCTTAACTTTGTTTATTGGTTTCCTAAGCTTGTATATGTGTGTCTTGTTGAAGCTTGTTAATGACTGTGCTTGTGTGTGTTTTATGAGTGTTTTTGTTGCTGTTTTGAGCTGTTGTTTGTGTGTTATTAAAAGCTTTGTTTTGTAGCTCATTAAGGGCTGTATATACAAGCAAGAAGAATGCAGTAGCTTCTACAAGTTTTCAGCCAAAAGAGGATGTTTTCTCCATCGAGATTAACTAGTTTAAGTATGAAATTTGCTACATTAATTGTGATGCTCGCTTGGATGATTTTGATTGGTTTTATACTTATTTCTATTGACTTTTGTTGATAAAATTTGACCCATTTGTTTTGTAATTTTGCTGCTGAATTTTGGAACGATTTCAGCCGTACAATGTATGCTTTTTCCATCGAAAATTATATAAATAATAATATTATTTTATTTAATTAATTAATTATCTTGATTTTAGGATAGTTTATCAAGCTGAACGAGTATATTTATGTAAGTTATTTTAGAGTTCTATCTCTAAAAATTTGTTTAAAGCTTCTGCAAATTTTCTAGATTATCTTTGAGTTCAATTGTAAGTTTCAAATTTACGTAATTAATTAATTTTAGGGTTTTATCTCACTCGATTAAGGTTTTATAAGCTTAATAGGCCAATTTTGGTTTTAGTCTTTAAGAGCTTTAGATTTCTTTGACTAGAACAATAGGGTAATCCAAACCTTTATTTGAAGTCTAGATTGCTAGTTATAGATTTGTTTTTATTTTCATTGTGTATTTATAACACTAATGGTTCATCTTTAAGTTATCGTTTTCTAACTATAAGTTTTGTTGTTTATTTATTTTCTAATACACTGGAAATCTTATTTTAATTACTTCTATAATTTAAGTTTTCGATATCCACTATGAAATCTTACCTTTGGTATTTGTTATTATCTAGGGTACTTCGTTTTAGGGTTTAAAGTTATTTATAAGTCGATTACTACTCATTGTTTCATTCTAAGTTTTTTATTGAGTCCTATATTAACCTTCTATTTTCTACAATTGTATTTCTATTTATTTCTACTAGTATGAAAATTCTCAGGGTTTACAAACATGACCGCGTACTATAGAAACAATAAAAATGATTGTATATACAATAGTTGAAATAGAATAGATCAACCTTAGTTTTCTACATACTCACGTTACCTAAAATAGAAGAAAATATTCAAGCTTCTTAAAGGTTAGGATCTATGCTACAGTTGACTTAGTAAGTGATTTTATGCTTTGATAGTAAAATTATGTTTGCATATGACTTATTGTTGAATTGGCTGTATGGCTTACTTAGATATGTATATTTCCTATACTAATGACATGTCACCGAGTTGAAATTTTCTAGGAAGTAGGTTATGTCAATAAGATTTCACTTAAGTAAGTTCCTACAGACTATGGTAATAGTTTGTCAAGTTTATACTATTCCAATCAATATTATAGTTGAAGTGATACTTAGTTTACCATTATACTATTCAATGCATGGCATGGTATATAGATTAGATTTTATGCAAGCTAAGGTTTTTATTTGATGAAAAATTCATATGAGAAATTAGGCTTTGGTGCATAGGTTTACATTATTGAGTCCTAGTTTGATTGATTCAAGTGATCATTAGATTTAGGCTTTAGTATGAGCTGGTTCTACTTTTAGTTATTTTTAATAAAGATATTGATTCTTGGATTATAATTTTAGATGTCAAGTGCCATCAACACATCTTGTGTAGGTTGGGTTTGATTAACAACTGCATTATTGCATGTCACGTGCATTAATATAGCATGTATTTTCAATATGCATAAAAATCATATTTAAGTAAATACAATGAAAGAAATAAAATTTAATATTTTATGGTTTTTAAATTTTGCATTTTATATGGATTTAAGGATTTTTTTTTAATGAATGAAATTGGAAAAATAAAAAGGATAGCAAAACTCTAATAAAGTCAAATAACAATACCCATTAAAGCTAGACTCATGAAATGGATCCAACATTTGCTTTATAGATCTTATTCACACATCAACTTCAAGATTATTCTAACACTAACTTCAAAAGCTCTCGACCCACAAGTAATATAGATCAAGATAACAATTTAGAACCATTGAAATATTTCATACCATTCACTATGAATCCTATCTAGGGGTGGGTGCGGATCGGTTTGGTTCGGTTTTTTCTAAAACTAAACCTGTAAACCCCCAAATTATTGGAATCGGTTTAGCATAAAACCCTAAACCGGAAGTCAAACGGAACCCTAAAGGTCAACAAAACCCTAGTTTACTGTAATCGATTAAATCCGGCATTGCTGTTTTCTTTGGCTTTGGAAAACGAAGTTGGGATGATTAGCTAGAATAGTTCGTAATAACCATAGGTTTTATAAAAATATCAGTTTTGCAAAATTCGGATGTCCTTCGAACCCGATTAGACACAGTTCTCGAAAAACGTGTATGGGAGCTCAGAATAGTAAAATATTCCGAATACACCGTTAGACTCATAAAAATATAAGTTTTCCAAAAATATCAGTGTCGTAATTTTTCGGTAGCTAAAAATAACAGATATAGCTATTATACGCGTATTTTCTTACTACCGGTATTTTAATTGTCATATCTACTTTACATTACACTATTCATTACTATTCTACACTATTCTTTTATGTCTACTTTTTCTTGCACCTATTCTTACACACTACATAACCTATAATCTTTACTTTTACCTTTCTTATAACTTTATTTCACATCTACCTTACACATTACATCTTTCATTTAACAAAAAGTCAAAAAAATAAATCACTTCCCCCTCTACAATGAAGTGGTCGGAGCCTCCCCCCCCCCCCCCCCCCCCCCCCCCCAATTTTATTTCAATTTTTTTTATTTTAATCACACAAAAATCACTCCATATTTTCCTATAAATACCTCCCTCCTCTTTCACTTCTTTCACACCTTCACTACCCACAAATTCTTACTAAAACTCTCTCAATTTCTCCTCTCAAAACTCTCTCAAAATATTTCTACAACAACTTCTACCAACAACTAAAACCCATAACCACATAACCATACCAAAGTCTTCTTTAGGTAACCACCTTCATATTATTTTCTTCTTCTTCATGTCATGTAACTTTACATTACCGTAGTGTGAGTTTCCAAAAACTACAAGTTATGAAAGCTACATTATGTTCATGTATTGTTCTTGTTCATGAAAATCTATTTATGTTTATGTTATTATTTTTGTTCATATTATTGTAAATATATCTAAGTATTACTATCTATATATATATATATACATATTCTTTAGAGCATATAAGCTCACTTGCAATTTATTTACTTCATGCAAAGCAATTTATTTATTTATTCCATTGCAATTTATTTATTCATTCCTTGTTATTTTAAGACTAGTCTCTAGTCTGAGACTTGTCCTCATCAAGTCAAAACAAGTTTTTCTTTCTTACATTTTATTTTGTTTTGGGACTAGTCTACTTCTTAGTCCCGGGAGCCTTGAAAAAGCTAAGACTCTAATACTTGACTTTATTATTTACGTTTCATATTATTTTGTTTACTATTGTTTTCATAATCATGTTCATTTAGATTGTTGTCCAAAAATTTTAATAACTAAACAAAAGAAGAATTTCGTCACTTAGAGATAAGTTTATAATCTATAAGGTAAACTTATTTCCTTTTACAAAAATAACTCATTATAATTTTAGAAACTACTTTTACCTTAAAAAGCTACTTAAACCTTTATTACTTCACTTTGTTTTTCAAAAAGAAACTATTTGTTGATACAAAATGGTTCTTTTTGTAAAAAGATAAACAAAATGAATGGCTAAGGAATTTTCAAGTAAAGACCTTTACAAACAAATAGGTAAAGAAAATCTATGGTTTGAAAACAAAAATAAAGTTATTTCTTTACAAGTTACAAGAAGAAACTACTAAAATTTTAGAAACTACTTTACTATAAAAGTTCTTAAGTCACATATTGCTTCACTTTGTTTTGTCAAGAAATAAACTTTTATGAATGGATGATTTCTATGAAAAACATAAGGCATGAGAAAGGAATGAGAAATTTTCAAATGAAGATTTTTGTAAACAAATAGACAAAGAAATTTGTACAATAAAAAAAAAATAAATATGAAGAATAGCATATTTTCTAATAACTTCAAAATAGTATAGAAAACTTAGAAAATAGAAAATTTTATTTTCGAAAAGATACTTAGAAAAATAATAAAATCAATGTAAAGCATTTTAGAAAACAAAAGGGAACAAGGTATTTCATTTCAAGGAAATTGCAAAAATAATTTTTGAAAACTATATTCTTCCAACATTGTTTTACTCAAGAAAAATAACTGGATAACAAAACACTTGAGCATGCTTAAATATAAGTTATATATAGTATAAAAAGAGAATTTTTCAAACTATATAGATAACTAATTAGTTATTAAGCAAATTTTGATTTCTTGAACCAAAGTTGTTTTGTGTGGAAAACTCGTGGTGAACTTTGTCGCCACTGTTTTGACGCCTATAAAACCTTGTTTGTTAAGAGTAATTTTAGAAATGGGTAGATCTTTTCGAGTAGGTAGAAATCGGTATATTGTATGCACGATTCTGAGTTAAAATGACCAAGTTATGGCCATTTTAAGTTGGAACATTCCTTTATAAGAACTTTAACGTTCTTTTGACATTGTTTTGTCAAATTTCAAGAAAATCATCAAGAAATACTTATTCTGGGTATTTTCTTTGGTTAGGTGACCCCGAGGAAGGATTCTTTATCCCGAGGATTATTACGATTAAGTGGAGTGTGTGAACGACTCATCGCTTAGGGGAATAGTCGACATGGCATCGTGAGTTTATTTCATTAAATGCTATACTTGTTGTGCTTGTAAATTAGTTGCATTAGAGTTAGGAAAAGATAAACCGATATGTATATAAAATATGTCTTTGAAAGAATTTTAAAAGTATCGAAGCCGGAAATTGTTTAAAATTATTGTTTTAGTATAATATTGATTTGTGTGAAATTCCTTGATCGCCTTAAAATTAAAAATAATTGTGCTATGACTTTATAAATTAAGGAAATTCATGCATACCACGAAGTGAGTCACATTGCATTTTGGGTTATTATCCTTGGTTGAGAAGGATAGTAAGCTCATGTCGAAAGCAACACTTAGCGGGAGATCAGAAAGCGATTGCTTGGCGGCTTAAGGGAAATACTTAGCGGAAGATCCGAAAGCAAGGTCAATCAAGTAGATTCGGAATGCTTGGCGATGAGTGCTCGCGAGCATGAAAACTTTTAACTAAAACTACTTGAATTGAGGTCATGTATCACCAAACCCGAATGGAGGGCGCAAATCCATTCAACATATAGTTCCTGGAAAACTATATGCTTGTTTTGCCCACGTGCTTGTTGCATTACATTTATTTGTTTAATCAACTTGTTTGAAATCTTGTTACAATAAGTATTTATGGAAATAGTTCTCACTAAGCTATTAGCTTATACCCGATAGATTCTTTTGCAGTTTTCCTACTTATGGTTAAGGCCACGAGGACCCTGCGGGCAGGTAATCTCTTTTGGATAATAGAAATTTAGATAAAAGGTAGTATTAGTATTAATGTACAGATATCCATGTAATAGATTAATGATCAAGGAAAATGTCCCTAAGTTTGTAAAGCCATTAATATGAATGAATGATTTATGAATCTTCTTTTCTTAATGTGTTATTTATCTTCTTAAACTTCATAATTCCATATATGGTCCTCTAAAGTTGTGAAAGCACACCTTACACTTAATATATAAGCTTTTGGAGATGACTAAGGTTGTCATACTTAAGCTTTAATATTGAGTGTGGCAGACTATTACGTTTAGGGTACCCGTTGGGGCGTGACAAAACAAACCATAATTTAAGGTTTGATTTTTTTTTCATCACAAACCAAACCATTAAGTAACGGTTAGGTTCATATTAGAAATTTTTAAACCATTAAATAATGGTTTTGTTCAGTTTGGATTACGAATTAAATCAAAATTCTAACTAAAATTTTCTTTGTTCTAGTTTCTTTTTACATTTACGTAGATACTTAAATATTTATATCATTTTACAAGTTTATATTATAAACCACGATAAAATACTTTATAAATTCATCATACTTTTAATACATAGTTCTCTATAAAATTTATTATCTACTAATAAAACGCATTCATCGACCAATACATAGTAAGTCCTAATTTATAGTTTTTAATAGAAACCGTCAAGTCAATTATCTACCAATAAATTTAGCTAAAATAAAAAACTATCTATTAACAAATTTATCAACAAATAAAATGATCCACTAATAAAATATATTAAACATTTAATACATAATAAGAGTTTATAGCTGAGTAAATAAATTTCATACTTTATAAAGTTAAAAGCTATTAAGAAAAAAATAATAGTTCATCATCAATAAAAAAGATACATATTATGAGTCTAAAAAAAAATTAAAAATAAACAAGTTGATTTTAATTAATATTACCCCAATAAGAAATATTAAATGAAATCATATGAGCATATAGTAAAATATTATTATATTTTTCTAAAACGGTTTGGTTCGGTTTTACGAATTGGTTTGGTTTACCTTCCAAACAAAACCATAAACTTACGGATTGGTTTGGATTGAAAAATCTTTAAACCAAACCATTAAAAAAAACCATATTTTCGGTGTGGATTGGTTCGGTTTGGTTGGTTTTTTTGCCCACCCCTAATTCTATCAGCTAAACTTTTATAAACTCAATGACAAGTACTTAAGTTGCACCATTTTCACATCATTGTCACCCTTGAAAGAAGCTTGAAAAGATACACTAGGAATACTCAAGAGAGGGGGTGAATTGAGTATTCGCCCAAAAATCAATTTTAATAACTTTGAAAACAGAAGATGAAAAAACAACCACATTTGCAGCAGATAAATAATAAATAATATGCGCAAAAATAAAAAGTAAGGGATAGAGGAAAAAACAATCCATAAGATTTAACGTGGAGTTCAACCCTTTGTCTACTCTCCACAGTCCACCAGTTGCCTCTTTCGAGATCTTCACCACCACTATATTAATATCAAAGAGTTGGCTCGAGACGAGCAATGTTATACCCACAAGAAATAAAATATTTCCTCTCTCTCTCTCTCTCTCTTTAAGTGCTTTTATATGAATAACAATAAATATGAACATAGTACTAGAGTAAATTTTCTCTCTCTTAATATTCGCAAATATTATGTACAAGAGAACGAAGAAAAGGAATTTTCTATTGCAATATATGAGCTCGTAAAGGAGTTTTTGCAGTCCATTCTTCACTCATTAGTCTTCTAGACTTTGTATATAAATAGCTTTTGAAATTCAAAAGTCCGTTAGACATAACATTTATAATCTGCTACACATTAAATGCACTTTAATGGTTTTTTTTCTTCCACATCAACTTCGTTGCGCCTCAACATAGTTGTCTCGCCTTACTTGCCACGCCTAACCTTGACCCTTGACGTCCTTTCATACGCACGCTTCTTTGAGCCTCAATTTTGCACTTGTTGAGCCCTAACTCTTGATATGTTGAGGCCTAAATTTGACCCTCGATAATTACTGTAACATTTGCCTTTCTCGAGTCTTTGGTTTTAGGCATGTTGAGCCCTTAATTTGAACCTTGACATGCTCTTGTTTTTCTCTCGACATGGTCCTGTTTTGCTAAAAATCTACAGAAAACTCCACAAACATGCAAATAAATGGTTATTCATGCATTATATTGTCTCATCAAACTTTATATTGAACACTTAAGTTCAACAATCTCCCCTTTTTTTATGAGGACAATTTATGCACAATTAACTCATATTCACTACAACATACTCCCCTCAATAAGCATCCAGGTTCTAAGAAAATTTTCATTTTTCAGTTTTCAAAATAGATTTTTGATGCTTAATTTTGAGAAAATACAAACTACACTTAACATGTCAAATTCTCCCCCTATCAAAACACATTCATGCATACCATTAATTAGGCATCCACTTCTCCCCCTTCGTACTAATAAAAAACAATACTATAATAGATTTAATATGAACAAACAAAGAGAAATGCCTAGAAAACAAACAAAATCAGCACTAGCAAATGCCTCAATAGAGGACTTCACATATGCCTACATCCATATAGGATTTTACACCACTTGCCTATACTCGGATAGGACTTCACCACACTTGCCTATTCTTCTTATAGGACTTTAGCACACTTGCCTATGCTCACATAGGACTTCACCACTTGCCTATACTCAAATAGGATTTCACCACTTGCTTAGACCCAAGTGGGAATTCACCATAAATTCCTATACACCGATAGGAAGTCACACACATGTCTATGCTCACATAAGACTTCACTGCTTGCCAATATCCATGTAGGACTTCACCACTTTGCCTATTCACAGATAGGACTTCACCACAAATGCCTCAATACTTGAGGACTTCACACCACAATGCCAACACATGGTAGGACTTCACCATTTTTACCTCATTGCATGAGGACTTCACCAAAAACAGTAAGCTCATATATAGCAGATATGCAAACACATAAGAGCACTTATCTTCACCATTATGTAACAATCAAACCAGATCAGAAATAGATGTTCATAGAATCATATCAGAGCAAGCACGGAACAGATTTTTGAGGCATATATTATATTTAGTAGCTTATTTAGCCCAAAAAACATATTCTAGATCATCTTGGGTCAATAATATATTTAGCACTCATTTTGCTTGATCATTCACAATTCTCTTCTTAAAGTGTAGAAATGATCTTCACTCAAGGTTTAATAAAAATATCAGTAATCTGATTATTTGTATTAATAAATTCCAAGGTGATATCTTGTTTAGAACATGATCTCTAATGAAATGATGTCTAATTTCGATATGCTTAGTCCTTAAGCGTTGGATTGGATTTTTAGTCAAATTTATAGCACTTGTATTATCACAAAGAATTGTAACATTTTCAAAAATTAAACCATAATCAAGCAAAGTTTGTTTCATCCATAAAATTTGTGCATAACAACTACCAACTACAATATACTGGGCCACAGCAGTTGAAAATGCAATCGGGTTTTGTTTTTTTGAGTACCAAGATATTAAAGAATTTAAAAAAAAAAAATTACATGTGCCACTTGTGCTTTTCCGATCTACTTTGCACCCAGTAAAGTCAGAATCAGAGTATCCAATAAGATTAAAAGAAGTAAAATTTAGATACCACAAGCTAATTTAATTCGTGCCATCAAGATACTTGAAAATTCTTTTTAGTGCATTATTTAAGTGTGATTCTTTTAGGTAAGATTGAAAACCGTGTACATACACATACAGAGAACATGATGTCAAGCCTAAAAGCTATCAAATATAATCAATCATCTATCATGCCACTATACATCTTTTCACAAATATTTTTTTCCTTTTTCATCTTTATTAAACTTAATACTTGTGCTCATTGGTGTTGGTTTTGATTTGCAATTATCCATTTTGAATTTTTTCATCAAATCTTTTGTATATTTTGATTGATTGATAAAGGTTCCATTTTTAGATTGTTTGATTTGAAGACCAAGAAAATAATTTAGTTCCACCATCATGCTCATTTCAAATTCATTTTTCATAGACTCAACAAAATATTTTATAAGACCTATATTTGTAGGTCTAAACACGATGTAATCTGCATAAATTTGAACAATTAATGTACCAGACTGTGGCTTTTAATAAATAAAGTTATATCAACTTTTCCTTTTGAAAATTCATTGCTTAACAGGAAGCTACTAAGTCTTTCATACCAAGCTCTAGGAGCTTGCTTTAGTCCATAAAGAGCTTTGTTCAATTTAAAAACATGATTAAGAAAATTCATTATTTTAGAACTCAGTAGTTGCTCTATATAGTCTTTTTTCTTTTATAAAAACCATTTAATAATGCACTTTTGATATCCATTTGAAAAAGAGTGAAATCATTAAAATCTACAAATGCCAAAAGCATTCAAATAGATTTTAGTCAAGCAAACGAAGTAAAGGTCTCATCAAAATAAATTCCTTCTTCTTGATTGTAACCATTAGCAACCAATCTAACCTCATTTCTTGTTATTAAGCCAGATTCATCAAGTTTGTTTCTATAAACCCATTGATTCCTATGACAGTCTATTTTCATGTCTAAGAACCAAAAACATACATTATTTCTTGTGAACTGGCTTAATTCATCTTGCATTGCATTAATCCAAAACTCATCTTTTAAGGCTTCATCAACATTTTTAGGCTCAAACTATGATAGAAAAATTAGATTGCTTAAATTCCTTAAAGATGATCTTGTTTAAGCAATTAGAAGGTTATTCAATTATTAAATCTTTAGGATGTGATTTAGTATACTTCAATTCCTTAGGTAGATCATTATTATTAGATTCATGCATATCGACATCCAATATTTGTACATTAACTTTTGTATTACTATTTTTAAGAGAAATTCTATTTAATCAGCACATATACCATCAGCATTATTGATAAATGTGCTAACATTCTTATTTTTAGGATGATTTGAGCTCTTTCAAGTAATCTTTTTAGTGAATCATCAATGATTGGTTCTTAATTGATTAATTTGTTGATTTCAGGAAATATGGAACTCATCATGAAGAAATCAAATGAATTTGACAAGAAAAGAATCAAGTTTGGTGAATTTTGGAATGAAACATGATGTTTGGGAAGGTGTATGGATGCAGGGAACAAACATAAAATGAAACAACCCCCCATATAGCATTTTGAAAGGGTATTTGAGTCCAGAGAATAAGGCAGAAAGTGAAACAGGATGCCAAACACCCTATATGGCATCCTGTTTGAATGTGTGGTCTTTCTGTTTTTAGGATTCTAAGTCTTTGTATATAAATACTTTTTGGAGAGAGAAAGTTAGTTAGTTATGTTCTTAGAAAGACAATTACATACATATTTTCTCTGTATTTTTTAGAGAGATTCTTTTTAGCTGAAAATCGAAGGATTCAAGTGAAGATTAAATTCTGATTTGTAGATCCAATTCCATTAGCTGAGCTTCACTTTTACAGGTTGTATTCATGAATTCTTTCTCCTCTATTGAAATTCAATTGTATTCTATTATATCGATGGAGGAGTAGATTGTAGATTTAGATCATGTTTAGATTTTAATTTCATCAGGTGTTGAAGATCCAAAGTTAATGAATTTCTGTTGAAGTTCTTATACTCAAATTGCATGTTCTTCATCGTTTTCTTAGATTTGAATATTCGAAGTTCAAGTTTATGCTTGATTTCATTTAAGTCAATTGAGAAATTATTTTTATATAGATCTATGCAACTTGATGAGATTTGATTGTGATCTAGAAATAGGTTGCAAGAATCTTTCATATCCTCTGTTTTCATGCATTTTTTATCTTCATGCGATCTTAGATTGTAATTAGTTAAGGAGAGATCCTAATTAATCGATCTAAGGTTAGATAAGTTGATTTATCCGAGAGAATTGTCAATTTGTATAAGGAACTCAACGGTATAAGAATTCAATTAGGATAATCCTTAATATTCTATAATTCACATGATGAAATTAAATGAAGGACAAGATTCTAGGTCGTTTGTAGTAATTGATTGTTAATTTTTTTTCTTGAATTCTAAGTGCTTGTGCTACCTGATTTGTTGTAGATCATAATTTCTTAAGTAATTAGTGCGAATCAGTCCATCTCTCATTCATCTTGCTAAAAGTAGAAATATAGTGATTATTAGTACTTATTCCTTCCTCGTGGATGACTTCGATCTAAACACTATACTACGAATTGATAACTTCACTGCCTATTGTCTTTTGTAGTAGTTTAAGAAGGGTTTTATAAATTTAAACTACGATTGACAAGTATTTTGTTCATTAATTATCATATGAGCATACATTAGGTAAAGAATCATCAAATACAACATGAATAGATTCTTCAACAGCTAAAGTTCATTTTGTTAAAAATTTTATAAGCTTTATTTGTTGAAGAATATCTTTAAAAAATTCCTTCATCATTTTTAGAGTCAAATTTAGTTAATTGTTCTTTGTCATTATTTAAAATGTAACACTTTATGCCAAAAAGATGAAAATATGATATGTTAGGCCTTTTGCTTTTTCAAAGCTCATGGGGGTTTTCTTTAAAATTAGACTTATAAAAATTCAGTTTGAGATATAATATGTTGTATTCACAACTTTAACCTAAATATATTTTGGCAAATTATTTTCACACAACATGATTTTAGCCATTTCAATCAAGGTTCTATTTCTTTCAGCTACATAATTTTGTTATGAGTTCTAGGAGCTGAAAAAGTTTGTTCAATGCCAAAAGTATTACAAAAAGTTTCCATTTCATGATTTTCAAAATCTCCCCCATGATCACTTTGAATAGTAACAATATTAAGATCTTTTTCATTTTAGGCTTTCTTGCAATGCCTAAAAAAGACATGATTGATTTCATCTTTAGATGAAAGGAAGAATGTCCATGAGTATCTAGTAAAATTATCAATAATAACCAAAGTGTATTTCTTTCCTCCTAAACTTAAGATTTAGGTGAGACCAAATAAATCCACATGCAATATTTCTAATGGCCTAGATGTGGAAATAACATCCTTAGACTAAAAGGAAGTCTTAGTTTGCTTTCACTTTTGACATGCATAGCAGATCTTGTCTTTTTGAAAATTAATCTTTGGTAAATCTTTGACAAGATCCTTTTTAACAAGTTTTGAAATGATGTCTATGCTAGCATGTCCTAGTTTTCTATGCTATAGCCAACTATTATCATTTTCAGAATATAGAAAAGTTTCATTTGAAGATTTAAAAACATATAAATGGATTTTTTAAACATTTTCTTACCTATATCATTCAAAACATGCTTGGTTATTATCAATTCTTTCAATAGAATGATTTTTGGCGGAAAATGTTACTTTGAATCCATTATCACACAATTGGCTAATACTTAATAAATTATGCTTTAAATTTTCTACAGGGAAAACATTTTTAATACATAAATCTTGATTGATGAGAATGTTACCTTCACCTAGAATTGTTGATTTTCTGTTATCTCGAAAGGTAACGCTCCTATGATCCTTCAAGTCTAGATATGTAACCATGGATGCGTCTTCGGTCATGTGCTTAGAGGTCCACTGTCCAACTGCTACTTATTGCTTCTACTTGCGGATCCTTACAAAACATATATTTATTTCTTTGGTATCCATTTTAATTTGGGTCATTTTTGGTTAGGTGGAATAAGAACCTCTCTCTTATTGGGAACCTACACCATCTTGCTTTGATTATTTAAATGCATTGACTTTCTTATTGCACAATTATATGCAATATAGCCAGATTTGCCATAATAACTACATGTCCCATATCTGGCTTTTACAAAATGTGTTTTATGGACTTGCAATTATTTTCTCTATAGCCAATCCCATGTATATTTGAATCACACTTTTGATTCTCAAGAAGTGTGCTTAAATTCTTTTTGCCATTAGTAAATTTGCCTATAGTGGCTTTTGAATCATAGAGGCTAGCTATTAACATTTTATTTTCATTTTTCAAGGTTTTCAGCTCTTTAATGATTTCATTTTTATAACTATCAATACATGCAGCATTGCTATCTTTTATGGTTCTAATTTCAATATCTAGCATATCATTTTCAATCTTTAATTTCTCATTTTCTTTTAATTCATTATTTTTTCTTTTCAAATTTTTACATTTAATATCCATCTTTTTGTTTTCTATTTTTAGACCGTTTAATTCATTATTTAGCTTTTCATTTTCATATTTAACTCCTTCATACTCAGTCTGAAAATTATCTAATTGATTTCCAATTTCTGTCATTAAAGATTTCAACATGCTATTCCTTTTTTCAGCTTTTAATAATTTACAACAAACTTTCTCATACATCGCATGCAGCTCACTATATGAAGGAGAACAAGGAGATGATACCTCATTATCTAGGGCTATGAAGCATACATTTTCATCATTTGAATTTGATGAGTCCTCGTCACTCCATGTTACCATGTAAGCTTTCTCCTCCTCCTCCTCTTTTGTTCTCTTTTTAAGCAGTGAGCAATACTACTGGATATGTCTTGGTTTTTTACGATTATAGCATGTGATCATATCATTTCTCTTGTGCTTGGATGAGCTGCTATCACTCTCCATCCTCTTTGATTTTGTCTTTATAATTTTTTTTTGAATTCTTAGCTATCAAGATAAGATCTTCTTGTTCATCTTATTTATCTTCATCGCTTGATTCTTGTCTTGTGGCCTTCAAAGCAATGGCCTTTTTGTTGCTTTCTTTGCCTTGTTTCTTAATGAGTTGCTTTCTTCTTTGCTTAAGGTACTGAGATCCCGAGCTTCCTTTATTGCTATTCTCTTGGCTTCCCAATCCTTTGGAAGTAACCTAAGAAGTTTAGAGTTAATTTCCAAATTAGTAAAGTTCTTCCCAAGCACACTTAATGGATTTATAATGTTAATAAATTTGTTGTGCATCTCATCAATAATTTTATTGGGGAGCATTTTAAAGTTTTCAAATTCGCCACACAAAAGACTTATTTTGGTATCTCTAATTCTAGATGTCTCCTCATAAGTCTTCTCTAACTCATCCCAAATTTCTTTTATAGAAGAATATGTACAAATTCTATTAAAATCACTTTCATTTAATCTACAATGTAAAATATTCATGGCAATTTTGTTTAAATCAAGTTTTTTTCCAATCATCTTATGAATAATCTGCTTCTGATTTTCCTTCAATTTAAAAGGCTTGTTTTCAATAACATTCCATATTAATCTGTTTTGGGCTTTTAAAAATATTTTCATCCTACAATTCCAATAGGAGTAATTACCCCCACATACAATTCCAAAGGTCTATTTATCGCTTGCCCCTCTAGAAATCCTAGTATATTTATAGCCATGATCTTTACTTTATTTTGCGGTTAAGTGTATAAATAATAAGATAGACTCTGATACCAATTGAAAATATACACTAAGCTTACGCGCGCGGGCCGGGGCGCGGGGGGGGGGGGGGGGTGGTGTTGGGGGTTTGAATTGAGTATTTACCCAAAAATCAATTTTAATAACTTTGAAAACAATAGATTAGAAAACAACATATTAAAAAACAACGATATTTGCAATGGATAAATAATAAATAATATGCGTAAAATAAAAATTAAGGGATAGAGGAAAAACAATCCACAAGATTTAATATGGAGTTTGGCGCTTTGCCTACTCTCCATAGTCCACCAATTACCTCTTTCAAGGTCTTCTCCACTACTATATTAATATCAAAGAGTTAGCTTGAAACAAGTAATGTTACACTCATAGGAAATAAAATATTTCCTCTCTCTCTCTCTAAGTGCTTTTATATGAATAGCAATAAATAAGAACAGAGCACTGGAGTAAATTTTCTCTCTATTAATATTTGCAAATATTATGTAAAAGAGAACAAAGAAAAGGAATTTTTTATTGCAATAAATGAGCTCATAAAGGAGTTTTTGTGGTTCGTTCTTCACTCGTTGGTCTTCTAAACTTTGTATATAAATAGCCTTTGAAATTCAAAAATAATCTGCTACACATTAAATGCTCTCTAATGGCTTTTTTCCTTTCACATTAGCTTCATCACACCTCAAAATAGTTGTCCCGCCTTACTTGTCGCGTCTAACCTTGACCCTCGACATCCTTTCACATGCATGCTTCTTTGAGCCTCAATTTTGCACTTGTTGAGCCCTAACTCTTGATATGTCAAGGCCTAAAATTAACCATCGATAATCACTTTGAGATTTGCCTTTGTCGAGTCTTTGGTTTTGGGCGTGTCGAGCCCTAGACCTGGCTCTTGACATGCTCCTGTTTTGCCCTCGATATGCTCTTGTTTTATCCTCTACATGTTCCTGTGTTTGCTAAAAATCTACATTAAAACTCCCCAAACATACACAAAATACATATATATATATATATATTCATAACTAATTAAGTGTAGTTTACAACAGATAAATAGTTATTTATGCATTATATTGTCTCATCAAAATTCATACTAAACACTCAAGTTCAACAAAGCTAACCTCTTTATAAGCTGGAATATCGCATGTCTATAATAATTCATAAAAATCTAATCTCTTGAAATACCTATACAATCTCAAACTACTGTATATCTTTAGCACTCCCACACCAGCAACTAATGTAAACAAAATAACACTCTAACACAAATAACCATTAATATGGCTCTAATAAACACCAACAAACATCTTATAAGGGAAAATTACATTGGAAGTTTCCAACGTCTTAAGTGGTTCAAAAGAAGTCCCAACGCTCGAAGAAGTGAGTCAATCAGGGTCCTCATTGACAGTGTCAATAGTAGAAGATCTTTTGAGTTTTAATTAAATATTTTCTCATAACACGTGTCAGTGTGGACTCAATTGACCCACTTCTCCAAACATTGAGACTTATTTTGAACCACTCGAAATGTTGAGACCTTGAATGAATTTATTCCTAAACATTTGGACCTTTTGTTGTAATTCACCCAATCCTATAAAATATCATGACCACAATAGAACTACAATATCTTCCAACATCATGTAATCCTAACAATGGATCATGATAAAATAATATGAACGGTAGATGATAAAAAGTAAATACTTGTAACCATTAGTGGTTCCATGAGTTAGCAATAAGGTGCCACCTCCATAGTATAAACCTTAACTTTACCCTTTATATCTCTCTCTTCTTTCTTTAAAAGTTCCCTCTCAACGACAACTATCACCATTTCAATGTGAGGAGCTTTGTCTATAGTCACATATATCCCCTCATTTTTATTCACATCTACATTAATATGTTCTTAAATAACAATTGAAGCTTCCTACTCTTCTACTTTATTCTTAGTTTCTTCATCCTAATAAACACAGGATCACTATCTATTAGTTTCATCGTATATTAATTTAAACATTGATATACAAAATGTCAATGACCCAAACATTTCTATTTCAGACTCCAACTATGTCATTTATTCTAGTCTTAAACTTCTCATAAAACTATCTAACTCCCATTTATTTTGTTCTTTCATGGCATTTATCACCTTTTTTATTTTGATTTTTCAATGCATATAATTCCTTTTATTTTGATAAAGTGTTCTTTCCAACTCAAATCCAAAGCCATATTGTTATATGATTCTTAAATATGCCTCATTTTGTCATATGTTATTTTTTATCCACTTTATTGAACAATGAACTGCGGGGATATTTATTGTGTTCTCCAGTTAATGTGAAGCTTAAATAGGACTCCATTGGTTGAAGAACTTTTGAAGAATGCATAAAGATATAACTACAAATGGATTAAAATTATGCTAGTTTTATTAATTAGATAGGGGAAAATAACTATATATAGATAGATATGTTGTAGAATACGAGCAGTTGAAATCTAATGTATCAATCTATTTAGATATAAATAAAGTAATGTTATGAGAAAAACTTAGTATTATTTTAAAAAATGATGCTGCTTCTCCTTATGCTTTTGGGATGTGACATTATTAGACTCATCTACCTCTTTTTTCCATCCAATGTGATATTTTTCTTGTTTTTTTTTTTCTAAAGGAATAAGCATATACACATGTTATCTTCATATATATATATAATATATGCATTTTAGTTTTATTAGCTTTCCGTATTATTGTACCTCTTTTGTATTAGCATACTAGTAATATTGGGTTTATATTCTAGAGGTTATAGTTTTGAATATGTAGAGACACATAACACACACTTTGTGTATGTACAAATCTTCATAAACAACCTCACTTAAATCCCTAATGTTCTTTTTGTAGC
Source organism: Combretum micranthum (assembly GCA_024138025.1). Lineage (NCBI taxonomy): Eukaryota > Viridiplantae > Streptophyta > Magnoliopsida > Myrtales > Combretaceae > Combretum > Combretum micranthum. The sequence continues at coordinate 60,850 of JAMXBD010001241.1, forward strand.
AATTGAAATTTTATTTTATTAGTGTCATTTTTCCTCTTTTTTTTTTCTTTCTTCATGTCATGCAAATATGAAAGTAGGTCTATTGCATCATGTGTGTGTATCCAAATAAAAATAATCTACACAATAAGTTTCTATTGATATTTTATGAGGTGTGAGAAAAATGCCTTATTGAGTTTATTTATAACTTCTATCCTACATGGGATATTTTTCCTTCAAATATTATATTTTTATTAGAGTGTGACTTATTATGGGCTATATGTTAAGCAAGAGTTTTGGAAATATAGTGACTGTGCTTTAAAAAATTATTCCTTTGTGTTTGTTTAGAGATTTTTCTTCTAGATAATTGTAAGCTTGTTGTCTAAGCCTCTACCACAAGTGCATGTGTTGGAGGTTGACTATATTAACCTTGGGGAGTGGACAACGTCCTTTGATTTGCACCATAGTCGTGCCGGAATTTGCTTTCAGGGCAGTGGCTCATCTACGGCATAATCCACTTGATAAGTGCTTTCTAGATTTCTTTTGTTTCTATTATTAACATGAGCTAGCATCATACTTTAGATATGTTATGGAACTCCCTAATATAACTATAATCCGTAACATTACATACTTCTCACTTGTTTAGTAGATATGAAAAGGGTAATTAATAAAATTAAGGGAAAAAAAAGTCTCTTTTGGCACCTAAACTTTAACGAGGTACCTAAACTTTTAAAAAGTTCAATTTCATACCTAATTAAACTTTTCATGTCCCTTTTAGGTACCTAAACTCTTAAAAAGTCCAATTTTATACCTAATAAATCTTGTCGTGTCCCTTTTCTCTACCCCTACTCTTTTATTGTTTCTTGAAGTAGTTAGCACATTTCATACAATGATTGAGTGAGTAGTGCTTAGGGGCACAAAAAGTTTGATTAGTTATGGAATTGGACTTTTTAAAAGTTCAAGTACCTAATTATCCATTTCATCAAGTTCAAATACCAAAAGAGGTATTTTCCCTAAAATTAATAGCATAGAGGACTTATCTAATGACAAAAAGAAGATGTTACCTAATGGCTTTTTGGCAAGGTTTATTTACAATAATCTCTCTCATGAGTAGTTGAAAGAGTGAAGCCAATGAGTGAATATTTTCATTGGGTTTAGGCTACGATAAGCACGATATGGAGACATAATGTGGTAATGCTATAAGAGTAGTATCAATGTTTAGATGTTATGCAACAAATATCAATCAAGAATGTCATTCGTCATAAGCTGTTCATGAAGATAATGTAGGAAATAAAAGAACAAGTATGGAAAAAGCTTATAAGTTTTTATTGTGCCATGGATAAGCCACTGTCTTGAAAGCGAATTCTGGTACAATTAAGGTACAAATCGACAAACGCCATCCGTTACTAAGGTTAACACATTTAGCTTCTAATACATACACTCCTGGTAAAAGCTTGGAAAGAAGAATGTAGATTGTTCAAAAAAACAATAGAATACCAAAAAACATAAGACTCTTCATAAAATAACTATCGAAAAATTGAATATTCAAATAAGCAATTTTTAGTTTTCTAAAATGAATTTTTCAGTTTAAAAATTGAAGGGATTGTTAGTTTCATAATAATAAAATTTTTCGATTTTATAATAAAAAAAAATTCAATTATAGAATTTAAATGTTTAAATTAAAAAAATAATAAGAAGAAAGAAAGAATAAGATATATAAACTTGGCCCAGCCTAATGCGTATGGGCAGCATGCACACATGTGGTTTCATTCCAAAACACTTACTAAACACACTTAACATACTGAGATACATTCCAATAAAAAACTGAATTGGATAAAAGTATCATAAAAGTCAAATTTGAATTTTAATGGATAAAGCGAAGTGAAACGAGAATAATCATCAATAAATAAAACATAGTAGGCAAAACCAAAATTTGATTTTACGGGTGAAGGACCCCATATATCACAAATGAATAAGATCTAAAACATTAGACGATCGATGTTCATTACGAGAATAAGGCAAACAATCATTTTTTGCAAGTTGGCATGTATCACATAATGTAGAGTGGTAATAAAGAAGTAAGATGAAGCTGTCCTTTTTTATTTAAAAAGGAAATAACATAATGTTTTACATGTCCAAGGCGAGCATAGCATAATTCATATGAAGCATGAAGAGATTTATTTTTAAGGACAGAAATAAAAACGGAATGTCCATGCTCTAGCACATATAAGCCTCCATCTCGTTTACCGGTTGCCACCACCTATCCCGTTTGACAATTCTGAACAGTGAAAAAAATCATTAGTAAAAGTAACGGATAACGAAAAATCATGTGTTAATTTACTAATGGACAAAAGATTTTTTGTGAGGTGACGGACAACTAAAACGTCTAACATATGAAGATTTGGGGAAGGAGAAATTTAACCAGTGTGGGTAATGGGTAGAGACGCCATTTCCGACAATCACACAATCCTTACCTGTGTAGTTAGAGGATTGGTCTAAAGTGGAGGAAGCTGGAGTCATATGGGCCGAAGCTCCTGTGTCTAAGAACCAATCGGAAGCTTCACTTCCAGACACAGAGCATGAAGCGGTAAATGATTCGGCAAGTTGTGCTGATTGGTCATGTTGATGCCGATCATAGCGCTGCCTGCACCGATCAGCATAGTGACCTTCCAAGTAGCAGATCTGGTACCGTGGCAGACGACGACCTTAAGTGGGTTGGGCATGGCCATTTTCACGGCTACGTCTGAAGTGAGAGCGGCCACTCCCACATTGAGAAGATCCTCGGTGAGCGGTGAACGCTGCAACTGAAGATGCCAGAGTCTCAAGAGATTTTTGAAAGAGTTCAAAACTCTTAGCCTTGGATACAAGATCTAGGAAGCAAGGAAGAGGCATTTGTGCCATATGGACAGTATAGAAACTGGAGAAATCGAGTCCGAGACCATGAAGAAACCAGTGAACTTTGTCAGTTTCATCAACAGGGCAACCAATGGCATGAAGTTGATTGCAAACGGTCTTGAAGGTACATGTATAGGTAATGACTGGACGAGTGTCGTGCTTCATCAATTGGAGGTCATCTTTGAGGCATATTTCTCGAGCTTTGGAGTGGTGGCTGAAGGTATTTTCGAGAGCGGTCCAGACCTCGCGGGATGTAGAGAGGCCGACAGCTTCAACCATGGCTTCCTCTGTGAGAGAGGAGAGGAGAAGGCTTAGGAGACATTGATCGGTGGCTTTCCATGGCAAGTATTTGGCATTTGGTGTTGAAGAGGTGGGAGGATCAAATGGAGGTAGCGACTCAAGGGTACCATCCACATGACCCAGTAGACCTTGGCTCTCAAGAAGAGGAAGAAGTTGGGTCTTCCATAAGAGGTAGTTAGAAGAGGAGAGTTTGATTGTGACCATGTGAATCATGGTGTTGAAGGGAAGGAGGGTGGGAGAAGATCAGAAGCCATTTGGGGATCGAGGGATGTTAATCCTAATTATGTTATATACCATGAAAGTGTTTTGAAACCACCACACTATTTTGTGGTGAGAGCCTTTCTTTATATATATATATATATATATATGTTTATAGATGGTATAAGAGAATAAATACACATAAATATTGATTACAAAATAAATGAAAGAATCAGCCATTCAAACTCTATAAATGATTGGTCAAAGGTGCATTTAATTAAGGGTCAAAGGATGCATTTATGGTACGCCTTAGATTAAGGCAGAGAATCCTCAACAAGGTCAATGGTAAGTACTTGGTTAAAAACTGCCAAAATCTAAAGATGCAATGTTAAATTATTAAAAATTTACCAAAAATTAAAAGTATAGGTACTTGCAAAATAAATATTCGTCAAATATAATTTAACAAAAACATTAAATTGCACATACTTTGAATATATAAAACCTACTCTGTCAAAATTTAAAGATGAGACACGTAATTGTGAAAAATTGAAAGTACCAACATTTTGCCTTCTATTATCTCTTTTAAATATGCATACCTAATACAAAATCATATATTTTGATCTATTTCATCGAAAGCGTGAAAATTTATTTCTGTTGATGATAAAAAAGTCAATCGCATCTATTATTTTCGATCAACACGAAAATTATTGACGACCATTATTCACTCTTTGCCAACACCATCTTTAATTGTTTGCCACTATGATTAAGCACAATTAACATTAGATGTTAACGTGTAACAATTATAAATAATAAATTACAATAATTATTGAGAAAAGTAGAAAGGAAAATTTATCGTGACATACATGATGATGCTATACAAGTGAACATATCTCAATCAGTACAAGAGGTAAAGAAAAAGAACCTTTTTCTTCATCCATCATAAAAAAAGGAAAGCCAATGCGTGAATTAATCTAAGAAGTGGTAAGAGCGTTTGAGTTCGTTTCCCTTTTTATACTGATATTTGTTTGCGTGAGAATTTGGTGGTGGAAGAAAGCAAATGGAAGATTCTGAGTAGCCACTGAGTTATCCATAAGCGGTCAAAAGAAAAATTTATGGCTGTAACATGGTAACCACTTTACAAAACAAGACGAACTTCTATGACTTTCGCTTTCTCTTTGGCAACATGTTGTTGTCTTGTATGTCTTGTTGTTAGGCCAATTTTTGCAAGATGTCCACAAAATCCTTTGAAAAAATTGTTTAATCTCCATCTAACTAAATATTAAAATAATATTTCTATGCTCTATTGTTATTAACAAACGATGACCTGTACTCATGATACGTATGTAGAAATTACAACAATGGTGGTGTAATGAAAATTAAAATCATAACATAGGTATCAAGTCAAACTACACACCGGAGTCGATGATTTGAAGAAAACAATTCATAAACAATCTTCAAAATTCATGACAATATGAATGTATTCATGCTATAGCACATTGAAATATATACTAATCATAATTATAATATTTCATTGAAGAAATGGAGATATATTTACATGTATTCTCTTTATATGTTAATTACCAATTATTTGAGGGAATGATAAATTACATCAAAAGTTCAACATTTGAGAGTAATTCATTTGAGTCTCAACATTTTGAGTGGTTTTAAAAGAGATTACGACGATTGAAGACGTGGGTCAATTAAGGTCTTCATTGGCACATATCAATAGGAGAAATATTTAATTAAAATACAAAAGACCCTTCTCCTTTTGACATGTATCAATGTAGACCTAAATTGACCAATTTCTCCAAATATTGGGATAATTTTTGAACCACTCAAAATGTTGAGACCTCAAATGAATTTACTCTCAAATGTTGGAACCTTTCAATGTAATTTACCCTTTAAGGAATATAATGAATAGGATGTTCTAGACGTGTATGAAAGAAAACAAAAATATATTACTACAATGCAATATGGATATATTTATTAGAATATACTAAAAGTGAGTTATTCACATATAATTCACATAATTTTTACTTATAAAAATAATAGAAATAGATATTAGTTGAGGAATATTGCTTACAATAAAGTAATTGGGCATGGCATCAATATATGTAAGCCTTCAAAAATTTCAATTGTTGACATGATGAGTCAACTTGATGGAAAATTTGATCGTTAGACTTGAGCTCAAAATGAGATGTCCACGAAATATCTTAACCTTCCATGCTCAATTAAATTGCATATATATATATATATATATATAAATATTGATTGATTGACTCATATATGAACTTGTGTTAAATGTTTAGTTGAATGAAATAGATTGTGTTAGTATGGTTTAGTATTTGTAGTGTATTGCATGTTGGAGTTAGTAGAGCCCATGATTTTCATCAAAATAAACCAAGCGTAAGCTCAAAGCTTTTCTTTTTTCCTTTAATTACCTTAAAAGTCAAAGGCAGATCTTTTATGATGATTAATCAAAGTTTATACAAAAACTCAAATCCAAAATAGGCCCTAACTGACATCTTAAGGAAACCCAAAGCAAGACACAAAACACCATCAAGTTTCCTGCAAATAATCAATCCAAAACCTTTCCAAGACTTCACTTTCAAGTTAAGATCATATATGGTAAGGTTTGTATGCCTCTATGATAATTTACTTGTTTGTTTCTCTCATGAATCCAAATTTCTGTTTTAATGATTTCATAATGAGTTGAATGTGGTATTGATGAGTTAAGTTGTTTTATAGAGTTAGATAAATCCTTGATATTATAATAGATGAGTTGTTGGAAGTGTGGTAATTGTTTTGGTAGATGAATGAGTTGGTGAAGTTTGTGTGATGTTCAATATTGGAAATGAAGTTATAGAAGTTGTTTGATGAAGGGAATGTGAAGTTTATGTGTGTAAGATACTGTTGAGTGGATGTGACGAGTATATGTAGGTTGGTTGAAGTGAAATAGGATGTTTAAGTGTAAAGCTTTGCATGCCCTATGTAAACCCTCAATTTTAGGGTAAAATTAGAGTAAACCCTAACCTTAGTCAAACGGGAACTTCAAAAGTCAACAAAGATCAAGGCATACTATTAGTTTTAACTCAAGCAATCCCCCGCTCAAAACTTGAGAATAATAGAAATGAGTTAGTGGTAGATTATAGTTCGAAATAATATAAAATAGCTTAAAAAGATCATATTTGTAAAAAATTTGATCGTTTCAGACTCGAATGGGATCAGTTCTAAAAAAAAAGTGTCCCATGCTCGGGATAGTAAAAATTATTTGAAAATATGGTTAGACTTGTAATTTAATAAGGATTCGTAAAATATCAGTTTCAGAATTTTTTGGTATCTAAAAATATCAAATATAGCATTTTTACGTGTATTTTCTTTACTACTGGTAAATTAATTGTCTAGTCTACTATTTATTATACAATTTCTATTATTCATATTTTTTTACCTCTCTACTTTTTCTTACTACCTACTTCTTACATCCTACATATCTATTACTTACAATTTACGTTCCCCATAATACTTTTTTCATAACTTTCTTACACTTCTTTACTTTTAATTACCAAAATTAATCTTTTTATCACTCTCTCTCTCTTCTCCCTCTTAAACCATTGCTATTCCCCCTTCTTTCTCTCTTAATTCATTTATTTTTTTTTTCAATTTATTTTAATACATCAAATTTTATATCCACAATTCTCTATAAAAACCACTCTCCCTCCACTTCTTTCACACATTTTCATTTTACTTAATAAAACTCTACCAAATCTTCCCATCAAGCTGTTCTCTCCAAAATTTTCTTCCCAACTCTCTCTTATTTCCATAAAACTATCTACCAACTACTTATTTCTTCTTCAACATAAGTAACCTTAGGTAAAGATTCCTAAACTATCTTCATGTTTATGTTAACATAACACGACCATAGTGTATACTTCATAAACCTATGGGTATTATGAAAGCAACAATATGTTCATGTCTTATTAAAAATGTTCAAGTATTATTATTGTTGTTGTTATATTATTTTTATTATTATGTTTTATTGCACCTAATCTAACTTTTATATATTACTAAGTATATTTATGTACGTGTGTATATATATATATATATATATATATGTTCTTAGAGCCTATAAGCTTACTAACATAATTTTTATTTATTCATGCTCTAATATTTCTTGCAATTTATTTATTTTGTGCAATTTTATTAAGACTAATCTTTCTAGTCTTATACTTATCCTTATCAAGTCAAAACAATCTTTTTCTTATTTTTATTTATGGACTTGCCCATGTTTAAGTCTAGGAAGCCTTGATTGAAGCTAAGACCCCTAATATTGATTTTATTATGTGTTTACTTTATTTCTATATCTTTTATCTTCCATGTTTTATTTTCATCATGTTACTTATCTACAAGCTCATAGGAATCCATGGTTATATTGTTGTTGTTTAATTAAAAGAAGTTTTCTTTTGATAAAGAAAATAAGACTAGCTTTTTAAAAATGATTTTTGTCACTTAGGAAAAATTTTCCATCAAGACTTAGTATTGGTGTTATACAAAATTCTCTTAAAAATTTAAACAAGTTCATTATAAATTTTGGTGTTGTTATTATGCAAGAATTTTTCCAAAAATTTAACTAAGTAGTTTCATTACTCTCTTTTCAAACTAGCAAGATAAATTATTATTTAAAACCTTAATGTTGATAATTCTTTACTATGAAATTTTTTCTTAAAAACTTATTTATAAGGATTATCACCAACACTTTATAAAAACTAAAACAAGGACAAGTTTTCTAGTTAGGCAAAAAATCAACTCACTAGATAAAAATCCACTAAGAATAAAATTTGATAGGTAACTTGAAAGACTAAATTTTTGGAATTTAATTTATCTTTTAAAAGTTAAGGAAAAATAATTATAATAAGAAATCACCACTTACAATAAACTCAAAATTTTTTAGTTTTCTTTCTAACAACTTAAAATAAATTTGTCAAGTTTCATTTTTTCAAACTCCTAAGACAAGTTATTTTATGAAAAAATTATTATTGAGACAACATCATTAGAATCATACATATAATATGAGTTTATATATGTATTACGAAGATTTTTTAATTTATATAAATATCTATGTGTTAGTTATAGACTTTTTGGATGAAGTAAAATTTTGAAGAGTTACAATTTAAGGGCTGGGATTTTCGTAACTATTTTGTACCGATCTTTTTTGGAACTCTAATGAATTTTTATAATAAAATTAACCATAGAAATAGATAGATCCTTTCGAGAGTAGATAGAAAATGATATTTTATATGCGAAAATTCCGAGTTAAAATAAGCAAGTTATTGTCGTTTTAAGTTGGAATTTCCACAATCCGAAATTTTACCACAAATTTCAAGATAGATTAGAAAATATAAGTAAAGCGTCCACGAAATACTCATTATGGGTATTTCTTCTTTTCTTAGGTGATGAGAAAGGAGAAGTCCCGTATTCTAAAAATTACTTTGATTAGGAGCTTTTCCGCATCATTGCTGAGTGAGTTTACTTCCTTAAGTTTTGTATTCATGGTTGTGCTTGTAGTGTTAGAAGCTCTGAAAGTAGGGCAAGATGAAAGTGGAAAGTGCATGTGCCTTACAATTTTTGTTGAAATTATGTTAAGAATATCGAGGCATGATTTGTTGTTAACTAAAAGTTTGATATATATATATATATATATATTTTCATGGTGTGTTTCTATAATTCTATGATCTCCTTAAGATTTTTAATTACATGAATTTTATAAATGGTTTCATGCATATCATGTAGTAAGCCACATTGCATTCACTATTATATACTTTGTGGGAAAAGGATATAATAGTGTTGGTTGGTATAACCGGTAATATCTACGTGTTGGCAAGTAATAACCGGTACGATTTACATGTTTTGTGTTGGCGAGTAGTAGCCGGTATAATCTACATATTTTGTGTTGGCGAATAGTAGCCGGTATGATCTATAAAAATTTTATTTGAAAAAGAATGGCCAGTATACCTAACTCGAATGAAGGGCGTAAATTCATTCAACATATGGTTTCTGAAAAACCATATGTCTTGCTTGCTCACGTGTTTGATGCATCACATATGCTTGTCTAATTACAACTTGTTTGATATTTTGATTTGAGTATGATAACCTGGGAATAGACTCACTAAGCTAGTTGAGTTTATACTCCCACAGATTTTGTTATCGCAGGAACATCTTTTAATCTACCTGAGGTCCTCTTATATCCAGGTTAGACCACGTTTTTGGGAAGCTTTTTGGGGAAATTCGATTAAAGGTTTTAGATAGAAATTCCCTTAAAATCTTTTGGTTATAGAGATTTATGTATGTAAGTCTTAAGTTGTAGTATATAACCTTTGGAAATTTATCAAGGGAATGCCCTAAGTTGATGTAAAGACCTTATTACGATTAATCTGGTGGATATATGTTTATTAGTTCTTATGCTTTATATTACTACTTAAACCACATAGCTATCGATGTCTCTTATTGTTGTGTTAGACGCCTTACATATAATATCAAGATTTTCGCGTGACTAAGATAATTATTCTTAAGTCTTAATATTATATGTGGTGGACTGCTATATTTATGATACCTTTGGGGCATAACACCCTATTTTTTGAAGGTAAACACGGGGGAAACACGATGCAATGTAGTTAGTCGTGTGTCTCATTGAGTTTTGAAAATAAAACTACCTGAGAAGAAACATAAGGGGAACACAGTGACACCAATTCCACCATGTATCTCACTGTGCGTTGAACGAAGTGGGAAATTATGACACCACGGGTGGAACATAGCCACACACATCTGACTGTGTTTCTCTCCGATTTCTTAAGGAATTTGATTTTCAAAGAAACATGACCAAAACATGGCTACATCTATTTCACCGTGCTTATCACTGACTTTCAAAGAGATTTGTGTACAAATGAAATACGACAAGATACACGTCGACTTGTTTTAGGCGTGTTTCTCATATAAAGAAACACGAAGTAAAGCACGACTGTGTACCTGCCATGTTCCTTAAACAAATACTTTTAATTTTCAAAATTGAAAGTAATGGAATGTATTTTATATATATATATATTATATGCTTGTGTTTGCTATCGCAAAGAGATATTTCGTAGTGGTCGGCTGTGGGTTAATCTGACTTGAAGAATTTTAAGTTCATTTCTTAATTTGGTCAGGGAGCTAGGCTGTGAGTAGTGAATTTTTAGAAATGTCGGGTTAAATTGTTGTTCTAATTCCTGCGGTACATAACTAAAGTTCAATTGTTTTAATATAGTACAAATCGAAGAATGTTTAGCTTGATGTTGCTGTGTGGCTTGACCATTCATTATTCAATACTGCTGTTGATTAACCGTTGACACTTATTGTTTGAGATTTGCATGTTTATTATTAAGTTAAAAAAACGTCGCATTTAAATCAGCAGAAGAATGGTCTAAATAATGTACTTAAGTGCCTCAGGATGCTTGAAAACGGGAATTTAAGCTATGGAGATGGTGCCATTCCGGTGCCAAATGATGAATCCTTTCTTCATGACAATGTTACAGAGAATCTAAATTTGTGACACAGGTAGATTCTTACTGGAAGTCTTATAATTGCATTTTGAGTTTTTATGTAAAGATAAAAACTATTCTCTTCTACTTTGAAAAACAGGCTAAACTAATCATCTTTTGTTGAAATTGTTTAAGTTCACTATTTACCCCTTCTCCTTAAAAGAGAAAAAGGAAGAAAAAGAAGAAATTCAAGGATGTTTAGTTTTTTTTTTTTTTTTTTTTTCCATAGAAAAATGTGTATAATATTAAAGCATGAGACAAATCAGTACAGCTGAGAGTGTTTCTAGCTCTGGAATTACAATGGAGTTACAAGCTTCTTCTTCTAGGATCATCAAAAGTGGGGAAGGGGGGAACAAACAGCCAATCCTTGGGCATAAACGTAATCTAGTGTGTACAGCAACCCAATCGGTAGCTCTATTAGCTTGCCTCTTAATTAAATTGAAGTGTACATTACTAAAATGAGGCAACAAGGGTTTGAGTTCAGAGATAAAAACAAGGATGTTTAGTTTATTGTACAAGACTCAGAAAATAGAGGACCTAATCCCAAGATTGGTATTACACTGAGGGACAAAAGCTAAGTGTATAGGCCAAGACTCTAGATCTTGCGTGGTCTTTGCTAAAAACAAAACAAAGGAACAGAAGACAAGGAAGTTACAAAGAGTGTTCACAGTAGGATCTAGTAGTCTACAAGCAAACTGAACAAGCAAACTGAATTTTCCTTAGAACAACCTCTTGCTTAGATGTTGCTCTCCAACGTATCTTAAGTTCTTTTCTTGCCATACAAAGTAACACACCTCAGCACATGTTCTTCTCCGGGTTTGGAGAATCATGGGGTAAGGATCAGTGGATATTCTCCAGTTGCTCCTAGAAAGATCACATGCTTATTCTGACCAAGTTCGTCACAGATTTGGTTCTTTCCCAAATGCCTTTGAAAAAAACCACAATAACAAAAAATATATGCCATTGTGTCTCTTAATTACTTTGGCATGCAAGCAGACATTTTGCTGTAAAATGTTTCATGCACACAACTTGTCTTCCTGTTAAGTTTCTTTAGCGCCTCTTAGCCATAGAAAGAAAGAATGCCTAGGAATGTTATTATTGTGAAAAAAAAAAAAAATTATTAAAGCATTGCTGTAGACCCCTAGAGATAAAATAAATGAGCCTCCTTGATGGACAAGGCCTTACCTCTATCATTCCTCTAGATCATCCAGTCTTCACAACCCTGTTTATGTACAACCTCTAGCGCCAGCTCTTCTTTGATTTCTTACCATGAACTACCATGTGGTCACTCCCACGCGTTGACACAGTTTGTAGAGCCCAGAGCATGTTTTGACCAGGTAGACTGACAAGTCCCTTATGTCCCTGTTGTCATCCGATCCACCAGCACACCCCCTAGATCCCACTCAGACTTCAACACTACTTTTCATTTCTGCCATCTCTCTCTTCCAGGTCCATGAAGATTCAGCTGGACATTGATCTTCTCCTCCTTTTAGCAATTTACTTCTAATTCAATCAAACCACAAGGAATTTTGATCCACACCGCAAAGAATCCAAACACGCTTTAGTTGCCCTGCCTTACTCTACACACACACATTTAAGATGCATACACATGAGAAGCAATATTGATTTGCTGCTGATCATTGTAAGCTTTTGCTCTTGTAGATGAATGTGTAAAGAACCATGATGTTCTTTTGTTCTGGGAAGTAAAACCAGTTGTGCATGTCTTCCAGGTACTTCTTTGATTGGCAACACTATTAGTTAACCAATATGGTTGCAACAATTGTAAACTCACCTTTATGACATGTTTAGCATCCTCAATTTTCAAAAAAATACAGTTAAATGAGTGCTTACATGCTCTTGACCATACACACTGCAAGTTTAATTCAGCAAAGGTTTTCGATTTACATGCTACTATAATTGATCAGGGCATACTTTTTTCTAAATACAACCTGGTTCTCTTTTCTTGGCCATCTGAAGTGCTGTTAAGCGTAGAGTTATGACTTGAGTTTACTTACACGGTTAAAGATTTTTTTTTTTTATTATTTTTTGTATGATCTATAGAGAAAAGAACTCAACCCAACTTCAACCATGAAGATCTATGGTCACATTGCTCATACTAGAATCAACAAACTCTACAAATATCTGGCTACTTTTTATAATTACTACTCTATGCTAATACAACCAGGTTCTCTTTTCTTGCCATCTTAAGTGCTGTTAAGCGTAGTGTTATGAACTGAGTTTACTTACATGGTTAAAGATTTTTTTTATTATTATTTTTTGTATGATCTATAGAGAAAAAGAACTCAACCCAACTTCAACCATGAAGATCTATGATCACATTGCTCATACTAGAATCACAAACTCTACAAATTATTTCTACCAAAAAAAAAAAAAAAGAAAAAAAACTCTACAAATTATCTGGCTACTTTTTATAATACTATATGCTATTTATAGACTCCCATCACAACTCTAACTAATTCCGCAAGTTTTTAGAATAAATTAGCTCATCTACAACTAAAACAAAATAAAACCACAGAATAAATGTAACAGACACTGATATGAGGATTATATCAATGTATCTCATCTCAAAATTGCCTAGTCCTCAAGGTAAGGGTAGCATATATCTATAGAAAACACATTGAACAAATTGTGAAAATTGTGTTGCCAGTGCATTGCATCCTAGAACCAAATCAGCAAATTTTCCATGACTCTCTCTTGCATTTGAAGAATCTGCAGCCTTGGGAAATTGGAACACTGAATCCCACTGAGCTACAGAAAGTAGGTTGATTCAGCTGCCCTCATGGCCTACGCTATCTATATTCGCATGACTACTCTCGACTAATTTGGGAAGTTTCTAGAACAATCTAGAAACAGTATGCTAACATTTCTGCTACTGACATGTTAAAAATATAACTACTAAACCAAAATAACAAATACTAACTAACAAATAATATGAAGATTGTATCACTTATTGATGCATGGAACATTTTTTTTCAGCTTAGTGAGGAAGTACCATGTGATGAATCAAGTGCTGATAGCCAGCTCTCCAGTTTCAATTAATGGTTACTTCCTGCAAAGGAATTCGATGGCATGTGGGAAACATTGCATGCAATTTCATCCATTCTCTTATCCCTTTCAGATGGAATGAATCTAGAAATGGGTTATTAACTTGCAGCTCAATTTAAATCGGCTGCTCAAGCAGAGCTATTGCATTATGTTCAGAGTGCATTACTCTTTACGGAGAAAGGTGTGGATCCTTACCTTGTATCATGGAACCAGTACCTGGTTTGCAATTTCAATATCTATAATCTATGGTCTCTTGACATGATGCAGAAAGGTTTCACAAATGTAGATTATCGCTATATCATTGTCTGCTTTTGCATTAATTTGTGTTTCAGGCGTGCCCTCATCTATATAGTGCGTTGAAACAACAATTTGATAGGAAATTTTTGCTGGAAAGGATCTAGAAGTTCATTCAGTTTGTAATCTTGAAAATGTTCAATAGTGGTATTTTGCACAAGGTTGTCAAAATCATGAGTTGATTATACTATTCCACAAGTTTGTGATTTTATATTATTTTTCTTAATTAAAAATTGCAGAATATTGTTTAGGTGTGGTCTTTAGGTTTGATTTTGAATTTTGAAATGCAGCTCTATAAGTTTATGATTTTACCCGTTATAGTAAATGATAAAACCTCTTATGTGATAACCGCTTGTAACAAGTTTGGTTAAGTTCAATATGTGCACCTAATTAATCCTCAAATTAAAATAAAAAGGTCAGCCTGATATTGAAGAGTCAAGTTACCGAAACTGGTTGTTGCTGCATGCTGCGTATTAAGAACATGATATTCAGTAGGACTAGGAGGATCCTTTAAGGCTGAGAACTCCGATATATATAGTCTGTTCACTTAATATAAACAGTTATTCATTTTTTTCTCGTTCGATGTAAAACTCATGTTACCATATTTACTTGAAACGAATGATAACTCATAATGAATTGTTATTAGTAAAATTATGAATATCAATTCATATATTTATCCTATGAATTGTCATTCAATGGTCTAGTTTTTAACTTTATCATAAATATTTCTGTTTTGAAAATAACACATATATAATTATCCTCTCTCTGTAATAATATAGAGAGTATTATAGATATTTTACTTTTTTATCTAATAATTACTTATTTTATTTTTTATATCAAGTGAATATTGTAATAGCCATTACAATCTTATTACATTTCTTTTGAATTGAAATTTTATTCATCCTTTATTCGATTCAGCGAAGTAAACAGTCAATAATGTTTATAAAAGTGTAGCACACTTGGAATTCCATGCTTTTGCTTGCCCATCGTGCTCTCTGTTGTATTTGCAGCATAATATTTTACATGGTCCTCCTGGAACGGGGGTTGACATCATTATGTAAAGCTCTTGCCCAGAAATTGTCAGTTTGTTTTAATTCGACGTCTGTTGGAACCATTAAAATCTATGTTGACCTTTGAGTGCAACATTTCTGGTTTTTGTTATCCATATTTTAGTTACACCGTTATTGGCTTAATGTCTTTCGTCTCCAGGTATCCTGAGTGCCAACTAATTGAACAAGACATTTGCTTTTGTTTATTTCATTGTATTTTGATCATTTCTTATCTACCAATACTTCATTTCTTCTCCAACCAATAAATAACCTTAGGTAAAGATTCCTAAAACTATTTTCATGTTCATGTTAACATAACATGGCCATAGTGTATGCTTCTTAAATCTATGAGTATTATGAAAGCAACAATATGTTCATATCTTGTTTAATAATGTTCAAGTATTATTATTGTTGTTGTTATATTATATTATTATGTTTTATTGCACTTAATCTAACTTTTATATATTACTAGTATATTTATGTGTGTGTGTGTATATATATATATATATGTTCTTAGAGCCTATAAGCTTACTAACATAACTTTTATTTATTCATGCTCTAATATTTCTTGCAATTTATTTATTTATTTTGTGCAATTTTATTAAGACTAGTCTTTCTAGTCTTAGACTTGTCCTTATCAAGTTAAAACAATCTTTTTCTTATTTTTCTTTATGACTTGCCTATGTCTAAGTCTAGGAAGCCTTGATTGAAGCTAAGACCTCCCAATACTTGATTTTATTATGTGTTTACTTTATTTCTATATCTTTTATCTTTCATATGATTTATTTTCATCATGTTACTTATCTAAAATCTCATAGGAATCCATGATTATATTGTTGTTGTTTTAATAAAAGAAAATCTTCTTTTGATAAAGAAAATAAGACTAAGCTCTTTATAAAAATGATTTTGTCACTTAGGAAAAATTTTCCATTAAAGACTTAGTATTGTGTTATAACAAAATTCTCTTCAAAAATTTAAACAAGTTCATTATAAATTTTCGTGTCGTTATTATGCGAGAATTTTTCAAAATTTAACTAAGTAGTTTCATTACTCTCTTTTCAAACTAGCAAGAATAAAATTTATTATTTAAAACCTTAAAGTTGATAATTCTTTACTATGAAAATTTTTCTTAAAAACTTATTTATAAGCTTATCACCAACACTTTAATAAAAACAAAGAACAAGACAAGTTTTTCAAGTTAAGCAAAAATCAACTCACTAGATAAAAATCCACTTAAGAATAAAATTTGATAGGTAACTTGAAAGACTAAATTTTTGGAATTTAATTTATCTTTTAAAAGTTAAGGAAAAACAATTATAATAAGAAATCACCCACTTACAATAACTCAAAAGTTTTTAGTTTTCTTTATAACAACTTAAAATAAATTTGTCAAGTTTTATTTTTCAAACTCTTAAGACAAGTTATTTTATGAAAAAATCATTATTGAGACAACATCATTAGAATCATACATATAATATGAGTTTATATGTATTACAAATCTTGTTTAATTATATAAATATCTATGTGTTTGTTATAGACTTTTTGGATGAAGTAAAATTTCGAAAAGTTACAATTTAAGGGCTGAGATTTTCATAACTATTTTGTACCGTACTGTTTTGGAACTCAAATGATTTTTTATGACAAAAATAACCAGAGAAATAGATAGATCTTTTTGAGTATATAGAAAACGATATTTTATATGAGAAATTCCGAGTGAAAATGAGCAAGTTATTGCCATTTTAAGTTAGAATTTCCACAATTCGAATTTTACCACAAATTTCAAGATAGAATTAGAAAATGTAAGTAAAGCTTCCATGAAATACTCATTATGGGTATTTCTTTTTCTAGGTGACGAAAAAGGAGAACTCTCGTATTCCAAAAACTACTTTGATTAGGAGCTTTTCCGCATCATGTCTGAGTGAGTTTACTTCCTTATGTTTTGTATTCATGCTTGTACTTGTAGTGTTAGTTGCTTTGGAAGTAGGACAAGATGAAAGTGGAAAGTGCATGTGCCTTACAATTTTTGTTGAAATTATGTTAAGAATATTGAGGCATGATTTATTGTTAACTAAAAGTTATACATATATATATATATATATTTATATTGTCATGTTGATGTTTCTATAAATTCTATGATCTCCTCTAAGATATTTTAATTACATGAAAGAATTTAATAAATGGATTTATGCATATCATGTAGTGAGTCACATTGCATTCACTATTATATACTTTGTGGGAAAAGGGTATAATAGTGTTGGTTGGTATAACCGGTAGTATCTACGTGTTGGCAAGTAATAGCCGGTGCGATTTACATGTTTTGTGTTGGCGAGTAGTAGTTGGTATAATCTACATATTTTGTGTTGGTGAATAGTAGCCGGTATGATCTATAAAAATTTTATTTGAGAAAGAATGATTGATATACCTAACCCCGAATGAAGGGCGTAAATTCATTCAATATATGGTTTCCGGAAAATCATATGCCTTGTTTGCTCACGTGTTTGATGCATCACATATGCTTGTCTAATTACAACTTGTTTGATATTTTGATTTGAGCATGATAACCTGGGAATAGACTCATTAAGCTAGTTGAGTTTATACTCTCACAGATTTTGTTATCGCAGGAACACCTTTTAATCTATTCGATGTCCTCTTATATCTAGATTAGACCATGTTTTTGGGAAGCTTTTTGGGGAAATTTGATCAAAGGCTTTAGATAGAAATTCCCTTAAAATCTTTTGGTTATAGAGATTTATGTATGTAAGTCTTAAGTTGTAGTACAGACCTTTGGAAATTTATCGAGGGAATGCCCTAAGTTGATGTAAAGACCTTATTATGATTAATCTGGTGGATATATGTTTATTAGTTCTTATGCTTTATATTATTGCTTAAACCATGTAGCCACCGGTGTCTCTTATTGTTGTGTTAGACTCCTTACATATAATATCAAGACTTTCGCATGATTAACATAGTCATTATTAAGTCTTAGTATTGTATGTGGTGGACTACTACATTTATGGTACCTTTTGGGGCAATGACACCCTATTTTTCGAAGATAAACACGGGGGAAACACAATGCAATGTAGTTAGCCGTGCGTTTCACTGAGTTTTGAAAATAAAAACTACCTGAGAAGAAACACGAGGGGAACACAGTGACACCAGTTCCACCATATATCTCACTGTGTGTTGAACGAAGTGGGAAATTGTGACACCACGAGTGGAACACAGCCTGGGAAATTGTGACACCACGAGTGGAACACAGCCACACACATCTAACCGTGTTTCTCTTCGATTTCTTAAGGAATTTGATTTTCAAAGAAACATGACCAAAACATGGCTACACCTATTTCACCGTGCTGATCACTAACTTTCAAAGAGATTTGTGTACAAATGAAATACGACAAGATACACATCGACTTGTTTTAGGTGTGTTTCTCATACAAAGAAACACGAAGCAAAGCACGACTGTGTACCTGCCATGTTCCTTAAAAAAATACTTTTAATTTTCAAAATTGAAAGTAATGGAATGTATTTTATATATATATATATATATATTATATGCTTGTGTCTACTATCGCAAAGAGATATTTGGTAGTGGTCGGCTGTGGATTAATCTGACTTGAAGAATTTTAAGTTCATTTCTTAATTTGGTCTGGGAGCTAGGTTGTGAGTAGTGAATTTTTGGAAATGTGGGGTTAAATTGTTGTTCTAATTCCTGCGGTTCATAACTAAAGTTCAATTTAAGTTCATTTCTTAATACTGCTGTTGATTAACTGTTGAGACTTATTGTTTGAGATTTGCATGTTTATTATTAAGTTAAAAAAAACGTCGCATTTAAATCAGAGAAGAATGGTCTAATTGTACTTAAGTGCCTCAAGATGCTTGAAAACAGGAATTTAAGCTATGAAGATGGTGCCATTCCGAGGCCAAATGATGAATCCTTTCTTCATGACAATGTTACAGAGAATCTAAATTTGTGACACAGGTAGGTTCTTATTGGAAGTCTCATAATTGCATTTTGAGTTTTTATGTAAAGATAAAAACTATTCTCCTCTTCTTTGAAAAAGAGGCTAAACTAATCATCTTTTGTTGAAATTGTTTAATGTGATGCCAACAACGGGTCTGTGTTAGTAATTTTCTTTCTTTCTTTCTTTCTATTTTTTAAAATAAATTGTTATAAGTTCAGTATTTACCCCCTCTCCTTGAAAGAGAAAAAGGAAGAAAAAGAAGAAATTCAAGGATGCTTAGTTTTTTTTTTTTTTTTTTTTGGCCACTGAAAAATGTGTATATATTAAAGCTTGAGACAAATCATACAGCTGAGAGTGTTTCTAGCTCTGGAATTACAATGGAGCTTCAAGCTTCTTCTTCTAGGATCATCAAAAGTGGGGAAGGGGGAACAAACAGCCAATCCTTGGAGCATAAACGTAATCTAGTGTGTACAACAACCCAATCAGCAGCTCTATTAGCTTGCCTCTTAATTAAATTGAAGTGTACATTACTAAAATGAGGCAACAAGGGTTTGAGATTAGAGATAAAAACAAGGATGTTTAGTTTACTATACAAGTCTCAGAAAATAGAGGACCTAATCCCAAGATTGGTATTACACCGGGGGACAAAAGCTAAGTGTACAGACCAAGACTCTAGATCTTGCGTGGTCTTTGCTAAAAACAAAACAAAGGAATAGAAGACAAGGAACTTACAAAGAGTGCTCATAGTAAGATCTAGTAGTCTACGAGCAAACTGAATTTTCCTTGGAACAACCTCTTGCTTAGATGTTGCTCTCCAACGCATCTTAAGTTCTTTTCTTGCCATACAATGTAACACACCTCAGCACATGTTCTTCTCCAGGTTTGGGGAATCATGGGGTAAGGATCAGTGGATATTCTCCAGTTGCTCCTAGAAAGATCACATGCTTATTCTGACCAAGTTCGTCACAGATTTGGTTCTTTCCCAAATGCCTTTGAAAAAAACCACAATAACAAAAAATATATGCCATTATGTCTCTTAATTACTTTGGCATGCAAGCAGACATTTTGCCGTAAAATGTTTCATGCACACAACTTGTCTTCCTATTAAGTTTCTTTAGCGCCTCTTAGCCATAAAAAGAAAGAATGCCCAGGAATGTTATTATTGTGAAAAAAAAAAAAAATTATTAAAGCATTGCCGTAGACCCCTAGAGATAAAATAAATGAGCCTCCTTGATGGATAAGGCCTTACCTCTGTCATTCCTCCAGATCATCCAGTCTTCACAACCCTGTTTATGTACAACCTCTGGCGCCACCTCTTCTTTGATTTCTTTCCATGAGCTACCATGTGGTCACTCCCGTGCGTTGACACAGTTTGTAGAGCTCAGAGGATGTTTTGACTAGGTAGACTGATAAGTCCCCTATGTCCCTGTTGTCATCCGATCCACCAGCACACCCCCTAGATCCTACTTATACTTCAACAGTACTTTTCATTTCTGCCATCTCTCTCTTCCAGGTCCATGAAAATTCAACTAGACATTGATCTTCTCCTCCTTTTAGCAATTTACTTCTAATTCAATCAAACCACAAGGAATTTTGATCCACATCGCAAAGAATCTAAACGCGCTTTAGTTGCCCTGCCTTACTCTACACACACACATTTAAGATGCATACACATAAGAAGCAATATTGATTTGCTGCTGATCATTGTAAGCTTTTGCTCTTGTAGATGAATGTGTACAGAACCATGAAGTTCTTTTGTTCTGGGAAGTAAAACCAGTTGTGCATGTCTTCCAGGTACTTCTTTGATTGGCAACACTATTAGTTAACCAATATGGTTGCAACAATTGTAAACTCACCTTTATGACATGTTTAGCATCCTCAATTTTCAAAAAAATACAGTTAAATGAGTGCTTACATGCTCTTGACCATACACACTGCAAGTTTAGTTCAGCAAAGGTTTTCGATTTACATGTCACTGTAATTGATCAGGGCACACTGTTTCTAAATACAATCTGGTTCTCTTTTCTTGGCCATCTGAAGTACTGTTAAGCGTAGAGTTATGACTTGAGTTTACTTACACGATTAAAGAATTTTTTTTTTTTTTTTTTTTTTTTTTTTTTTTTTTTTTTGTATGATCTATAGAGAAAAAGAACTCAACCCAACTTCAACCATGAAGATCTATGGTCACATTGCTCATACTAGAATCAACGAACTCTACAAATTATCTGGCTACTTTTTATAATTACTACTCTATGCTAATACAACCAGGTTCTCTTTTCTTGGCCATCTTAAGTGCTGTTAAGCGTAGTGTTATGAACTGAGTTTACTTACATGGTTAAAGATTTTTTTATATTATTTTTTGTATGATCTATAGAGAAAAAGAACTCAACCCAACTTCAACCATGAAGATCTATGATCACATTGCTCATACTAGAATCTACAAACTCTAAAAATTGTTTCTACCAAAAAAAAAAAAAAAAAAAAAATTCTGCAAATTATCTGGCTACTTTTTATAATTACTACTCTATGCTATTTATAGACTCCCATCACAACTCTAACTAATTCTGCAAGTTTTTAGAATAAATGAGCTCATCTACAACTAAAACGAAATAAAACCACTAAATAGATGTAACAGACACTGAGATGAGGATTATATCAATGTATCTCATCTCAAAATGGCCTAGTCCTCAAGGTAACGGTGGCATACATCTATAGAAAAAACATTGAACAAATTGTGAAAATTGTGTTGCCAGGGCATTGCATCCTAGAACCAAATCAGCAAATTTTCCATGAAGTTCTCTTGCATTTGAAGAATCTGCAGCCATTGGGAAATTGGAACACTGAATCCCACTGAGCTACAGAAAGTAGATTGATTCAGCTGCTCTCATGGCCTATGCTATCTATAGATTCGCATGACTACTCTCGACTAATTTGGGAAGTTTCTAGAACAATCTAGAAACAGTATACTAACATTTCTACTACTGATATGTTAAAAATATAACAACTAAACCAAAATAACAAATACTAACTAACAAATAATATGAAGATTGTATCACTTATTGATGCATGGAACATTTTTTTTCGGCTTAGTGAGGAAGTACCATGTGATGAATCAAGTGCTGATGACCAGCTCTCCAGTTTCAATTAATGGTTACTTCCTGCAAGGGAATTCGATGGCATGTGGGAAACATTTGCATGCAATTTCATCCATTTCTCTTATCCCTTTCAGACGGAATGAATCTAGAAATGGGTTATTAACTTTGCAGCTCAATTCATGAATCGGTGCTGAAGCAGAAGCTATTGCATTATGTACAGAGTGCATTGCTCTTTACGGAGAAAGGTGTGGATCCTTACCTTGGGTCATGGAACCAGTGCGTGGTTTGAAATTTCAATATCTGCAATCTATGGTCTCTTGACAGGATGCAGAAAGGCTTACACAAATGTAGATTATAACTATATCATTGTCTGCTTTTTCATTAATTTGTGTTTCAGGCGTGCCCTCATCTATATAGTGAGTTGAAACAACAATTTGACTGGAAATTTTTGCTGGAAAGGATCTAGAAGTTCTTTCAGTTTGTAATCTTGAAAATGTTCAATAGTGGTATTTTGCACAAGGTTGTCAAAATCATGAGTTGCTTATACTATTCCACAAGTTTGTGATTTTATATTATTTTCCTTAATTAAAATTGTAGAATATTATTTAGGTGTGGTTTTTAGGTTTGATTTTGAATTTTGGAATGCAATTCTATAAGTTTATGATTCTATCGGTTATAGTGAATTCTATCGGTTATAGTGAATGATAAAACCTCTTATGTGATAACCACTTGTAACAAGTTTGGTTAAGTTCAATATGTGCACCTAATTAATTTTCAAATTAAAATAAAAAAGTCAGCCTGATATTGCAGAGTCAAGTATACCGAAACTGGCTGTTGCTGCATGCTGCGTATTAAGAACATGATATTCAGTAGGACTAGGAGGATCCTTTAAGGCTGAGAAATCTCATATATATAGTTTGTTCATTTGACATAAATAGTCATTCATTTTTTTCTCGTTCGATGTAAAGCTTATGTTATAATATTTACTTGAAAAAAATGACAACTCATAATGAATTGCTATTAGTAAAATTATGAATATCAATTCATATATTTACCCTATAAATTGTTATTCAATGGTCTAGTTTTTAACTTTATTATAAATACTTCTGTCTTGAAAATAATACATATATAATTATCCTCTCTCTGTAATAAATATAGAACATTATAGATATTTTATGTTTTTATCTAATAATTACTTATTTTATTTTTTATATCAAATGAATATTGTAATAACCATTACAACCTTATTATATTTCTTTTAAATTGAAATTTTATTCATCCTTTATTCGATTCAGCGGAGTAAACGGTCAATAATGTTTATAAAAGTTTAGAGCACACTTGGAATTCCATGCTTTTGCTTGTCCATCGTGCTCTCTGTTGTATTTGCAGCATAATATTTTACATGGTCCTCCTGGAACGGGGGTTGACATCATTATGTAAAGCTCTTGCCCAGAAATTGTCAGTTTGTTTTAATTCGACGTCTGTTGGAACCATTAAAATCTATGTTGACCTTTGAGTGCAACATTTCTGGTTTTTGTTATCTCATATTTTAGTTACACCGTTATTGGCTTATATGTCTTTCGTCTCCAGGTATCCTGAGTGCCAACTAATTGAACAAGACATTTGCTTTTGTTTATTTCATTGTATTTTGATCATTTTAAACAGATGTATGTTAAAAGGTAAATACCAATAAAAAACTGACAATTTTACTGATAAACTCACCAAACATATATGATACTGATATAATACAGATAAATTACAAATATAAATATGATATAAATAAAAGTCCACCAATCTAAACAGAAATTTTCAGCCACACCTCAGTTGTTGTTTGGGTGTTGGGTATGTTACATTCCTATGGATATGGAAGTCCACAGTTTCACATAACTGTATGAATTCATTGTACTGCTTGTGAAGATTTTAGTTTCTCAATCACAATGTGGTGGAAAATATGGAAGCTCTATGTGAATTAGACCTCCAATTTTTTTTTTTTTTTTTTTTTTTTTGGAATGCAGATGTTGCATTTGTGGATCGGGCAGACATAAAAGCATATGTGGACGGGCCACCTGTTCCAGATCGATACAAAATTTTATGTCGTGTTTGCAGTGTAACACCCCACTGAATGAATCAATAATATTGAGATTAGATAAAAGTAAGGCAGAGTGAACATTCCAAATATGTTTTGCTACTAAATAAGATTATCAGGAAATCACATTTATAATTTTTGTTCTGGAATTTAGGATATATAGAAAATTTTCCTTTAATACAATAAAATATTAATATGTGATAATAGAAGTTAGAAAAAAAATCCACATGGAATCGGTTTTTTTTTTTTTTTTTTTTTTAATAAAAATGCAAGCTATATTAACCATTAACCAATTTTTATCAAGATAAACCAGAGGTGGGTACAGATCGGTTTGGTTTTTTTTTTCATCTCAAACTAAATCATTAAGTAACGGTTTAGCTTGAATTAGAATTTTTTTAAACTATTAAATAACGGTTTGGTTATGTTTGAATTACGTTTTAAATCAAAATCCTAACTAAAATTTTTCTTTGTTTTGGTTTTTTTTTACATTTGTAATATTAAATATATACAATTTTTCAAATTTTATATTATAAACAACGATAAAATAATTTATAAATTTATCATACTTTTAATCTATAGTTCTCTAGAAAATCAGTTATCCATCAATAAAATATATTTACCAACCAATACATAGTAAATTATAATTTTTAATTTTTAATATAATCATCAAATCATTTTATCTATCAATAAATTTAGCTAAAATAAAAAATCATCTATCAATAAAATTCATTAACTACTAAAATGATTCTCTAAC
This sequence comes from Combretum micranthum, assembly GCA_024138025.1. NCBI lineage: Eukaryota > Viridiplantae > Streptophyta > Magnoliopsida > Myrtales > Combretaceae > Combretum > Combretum micranthum. The sequence goes on from JAMXBD010001241.1 coordinate 86,096, forward strand.
AAAATATATTAAACAACTAATACATAATAAGAATTAATAATTGAATAAATAAATTTCATACTTTATAAAGTTAAAAGCTATTAAAAAAATAATAGTTCATCATCAATAAAAAAATACATATCATTAGCCTAAAAAAAATTTAAAAATAAAAAAGTTGATTTTAATCAATATTCACCAAATGTTAAATATAAAATGAAATCACATGAACATATAGTAAAATATTATTATAGTTTTTTAAAACGGTTTGGTTCGGTTTTACGGATTAATTTGGTTTATTTTTCAAACAAAACCATAAATTTATAGATTAGTTTGTATTAAAAAATTTTTAAACCAAACTATTAAAAAAAAACCATATTATCGGTTTGGATTGGCTCGGTTACGGATTGGTTCGGTTCGGTTAGTTTTTTATCCACTCGTAAGATAAACCATAATTACCAAAGAACCATAATTGCCATAAAATAAAAGAATTGAGATTTGATGTATAAAACATCGTTCTACTAATTAAATATATGTTATGGAAACTTTGCGACCATTAAATTATAGTGAAATTATACTCAACCAGCCACGTAAAATTGAACCAGGTGGTCGCAGGAAGGACCATTAGCTTGTTAAGAAAAAAAAAAAGAAAAAAAATTAAAAAGAGAACTTTTTTATTGCACCCTTGCAGTACCGCAACAATTACGAATTATTTCTTTTTTGGCTGCACCATCAAAAAGTTTTAATCGACCACCGACTGATCACTGTAATTATTGTACGACGGCCAAAAGGACGCTGGTTAGTTGTTTAATAATTTAGCAAATAACATCTTTTATCAAATTTTAATATAAATTTATATTTGCAAAAGTGGCTTATATGGTAATGAATTTTGCCGGTATTATAATTAATCATTTAATGAATATTTAGTTAGTATGGTAGTATGAGTTCATAAAAAAAGAAATGAATAAATTAATTAAAAACATGTGCATTTATTACCCTTAAGATGGACTCATGACTTTTAACTCCTTCTTGTCGACGGATGTCAAATTATTGTCGTATATAGAATTGAAAAACTTAAATGATCAAGCAATTCCTTGAAGATCAGTTTCACTATACGTGCTTCCCAGGAATCAAATTATTAACCCTCCAAGTTTGTATATATGTATATATATAGTTAGTATGGTAGTATGAGTTCATAAAAAAAGAAATGAATAAATTAATTAAAAACATGTGCATTTATTACCCTTAAGATGGACTCATGACTTTTAACTCCTTCTTGTCGACGGATGTCAAATTATTGTCGTATATAGAATTGAAAAACTTAAATGATCAAGCAATTCCTTGAAGATCAGTTTCACTATACGTGCTTCCCAGGAATCAAATTATTAACCCTCCAAGTTTGTATATGTATATATAAATATAAATATAAATAGCATAACCGAGGAGATGAAAGTATGGTCTGTGTGTAATTGTGTTTGAGCAAATAAATATACACATTTATTTTCTATTATATTAATAGTTTGAAGTTAAGAGAGAGTGTGTGTCTATATATGAATATAGAAAAAAGCCATAAAATGTTATATGGTACATTGTAATAACATCTTTATGAACAAAATGGTTTAAAGATTATGTACAAAAATAAAATAAACTTATAAAGGGAATATTAGCGAGATATATCATTCTATTAGGTGAACTACTGGAGGGATCTGCGCACTTTGATATAAGGAAACATATTATCATTAGACCCTAGGTCAGTAGATTTTTTTAATAATAGATTTATGTATACTTATTTTGTGATTTGAATTATTGCATATGGTTTTTCGATTGGAATGATTATGAGTAAAATCTTTGTTGCAAGTGTTTTGCTTGTGATTGATGATGACTTGTTGGTGACTTAGTAGATTTTGAATAAAGGATTGGCCTCATAAGGTTTTTACTTAAGTGTAATCTTATATACAGGTCTAAGCAATAATAGTGAAGCTTTAATATATGAATGACTTGGATATTATAGTCATTTGGTGATATAAAATTTGTGCCATATTTTATTATTAAAGTATTCATGGCATGGCAGGAAAGAGAACCTACAAGTGATATTTTTTAGAATTATGATTATGTTAGGCCGAGTTTTTAGGATATAGAAATGCATTATTGAATCAATTTATAGCTATTATTATAGTTAGCTAGACTAGGTTTATAGGAGATCTGTCGGTGTAGACTCCCTGCTTATTGTCACGATCCTAAAAGAGGCTTAAAAGAATTTACCTAAAATTGTCATATCACGTGTGCACCAGCAATATGAGAACCATCTTACAAGTCAGAATTTGCAAGACTCTACCTGAATAATTACTTTGCAAATTTCTAATATATAATTACATTTGTGATAAATAAAGGAAATCTGATTTCTTATAGTCCGCCATAACGCAGAGAGTTGGTATCTCCCACCAAATGGTAAAATAGAATGGATCATCTACATTTTACAAATTTTAAAACTATAATACAACTAGTCTAAATCATAATCTAATCTTAGGTTATATAAAACAAAATCTCAATATATAACAATCTATCTAATTCTTATTTCAACTTGTCTTCTATCTTCAAGGGATCTTCTCTACACAGTCTTAACCGATTCCTGATGATTTAGCTGTTCTTATACAAAAACTATAGGGGCAGTGAAAAACATAACAAACCACCCATCAAACAAATGTCAAACAAGTTTTATTTCAAACATATGCAATGCAACACTGAATCATATGATATGCTCAGTTTAGATGATCGGAATCTAAACCAATGGAGATTTACGCTCTCTCTTGGGGGTTAAAGGACTAGCTTCAGTATCACGCCCAGGAGACTTTAAGAACTAAGGAAGGAGGATTTTTTTATTAAATTCATTGTTACTTACATATTTATTATCAACATAACCTTAAACTTCTCCTTAGAAATAACCATGGAGAGAGTATTTCTTTTTTTAAACTCATTTGTTCTCATATATACATATTATTAGCATATCCACCACTTAACTTTAGAACCTTATAAACTCCTTAAGTATTATCATTTCAAACTAGCCTTCATCAAGCAACATCCTTCAAGCCTATTTAGTTCCTATAGAACTAGCGACCTTATAGTAACTTTTACCAGATTTACTAGATTTCACTAAGTATTAGCACAGAATAAAAATAATAATAGGTGACATGCATACTTCACAAATGCTAATGCAAGTTATACTATCGTACAATGCATGACTATTTAATTAACTAGTCAGATAGTTTTAAGTCCATTTATTAAAGTGATCAATCAATTATCATAAATTATCAACAATTACAAACAATGTGTGATCTCTTTTAAATTAGTGAGTTATCAACTAAAACAATCACCGAGCAGTATAGGAGTACCCAATTCCCCATAGATAGCTAATTACATTCATATTAGTGCAATTATAACTAAATTACAACACAAACAATGTGGGACAGTTAATGTTTACCTGTTATCCAATCTAAGCTATAACAAGCTCTTGGGAAAACTAAAAATTAAGATGTTCCCCCTATGAAATAAAATAGCATTCATTCATCACTTTTCGTAATGTATTCTTTATTGAATTTTAGTATTCCTACTCATTTTTAGTTCATTAGTTTATACTTTATTGAAACATAGATTTATATTAACCTATTTGATCAAATACTAAGTAGGAAACCCATCATGGCTACAGAAAACTGCCTCGCCAAGATATAGAAAATTCTCTATTGTTTATCAAATTATTTATTGTCTTTTATTTGCTATCATCTATTATAAAGATATCACTATTCCATATCATTGGTAAATATCTCAATGACTTATTAATTTAATTGAAAAACTCATGTTAAATAAGTATATATTAGAAACAACCTATTCCCTTTAACAAATATGGTGAAATTCCATCATATTATGATATACTATCTTTAGATCATTTATAAGTTTTAAGTCTATTTTAACTTAACTTAGTCAACCTTATTATACTTAGTTAATCTAGTTCATTTTAGTTTAGTGAAGTTCATTTGGCCAAGTTGAGCTTAAATATATTACTAATTCATTTTATATCTAAGGTTCATACAATGTAAGTCTATGCTAACTTAATCTTAGCTAAGTTGATTAGACTCAATTAATCTAGTTTATTTAAGTTCATTTATGTTTATTAAGCCAAAATGACCTTATATTATTGTAAAGACCCGACCCTCTAAATCTCGAGATTTAGAGAACCAAGTCCCCAACCACATATAACATTTTCACATTATATGTAAGGTTGTCCTAAAACTAACAATTTATGAAAATTGTTTGATTAAAACTACTAAAACTTTATAAAGAACTTTTAACAAAACAAGATTGCTAATGAAAGCAATCTATACATACATTTACATTATATATACACTGTTTACTGTCAATACAAGACACCACAAAATTACAAGTTTTCTTAAAGCAAAAAGAATCCTAGAAGATCTTAAGGTCTTTACAACTTAGGTTTATCTATCAAGCCTTCTATACAAAAACTTTTCCTTTAACAAAACTTCTCCAAAAGTCCAGGGTGTTCGAGTCCTATTCGTCCCACTCATTTATGAATTTCTCAAAGTCTGACCCGTAACCCAAATCATCATAAAACTCGTCTCCAGTACCTGCAAAGCAGCAAAAGTGAGTTAAAGGCCCAGTACACAATAAAATGCAAGAACAAGTTATCAAGCCAACTTAAATCAAATGAAATGCATTAATAGACAAGTGATTATCTTATTAATTTTTCTTTCACAAAACAACAGGAGGGTATTCAAACCCCGCAATCACACTTTGGGAATTTAGGGATCCTGAGTAACAGCAACTGCTCAAGGGATTGATATAAGCAGTCCGAATACTTATATATCCTATATTTATTTCATAAAGAAAATAGCTTCATTTAGGGTTCAAAAGTCGTTGCCCGACTCTACTCAAACTCAGTCCATAACATAAGCCTAGTTCACAAGTTCTCATAAACTTTGAACTAAACCATGGTATTTCCCCCTAAGTTTAAGTAAACGTTACTCAGATACTATTCCCCCTATCGACTACCCACTTAACCAAAAAGAATCGCTATTGCATCATAGCGTACCATTGCATCATGGTAAAGTCATTGCATCATGACTTGGTTAAGCGCCTAACTAATATGTCATTGCATCATGACAGGTTTGCTGCTCCTCGGACCAGATTAAACAGCGTAATAGACATCCAGTTCATTAAAACATTAAGCCAAATCAAATTAAATCAAATTAGGAATGCCTAGTCCTAGCAAACATCAAACAAGCTATTGCATACCTGAACCCGAAAGTATATCACTATAGTCACTCAGTGATGAACTAACCGAAGAACCCTTAACTGAAATAGGAATATCAAAATAATTAGTAATTGAATATAAATTTCACATCCATATATTATATATATATATCACAATCCTAAATTAATTATACAAGAGAATCCATTAAACTTTGCATAAAGTTTTAATATTTAAATCATGCATAAAACATGTTTATCTAGCTTATATATTCAATAGGTGTTATGAAATAATAAAGACGAAAAAATAAAGATTGAAATGACAAAGACACAAAATTGTTTACCCAGTTCGTCACGGATTGTGACTACGTCTGGGGGCGCTACCAAGCCAGGATATTCACTATATGTTAGAGAGAGATGTGTATTACATAGATGGGCTATTTATAAAAAACCCTAATGACAATTTTACGTGAACTGCCTAAAATACCCTTACTAACAATAATAATGCCTTTTGGGAAGAGTTACAACTCTTCTATATACCCCTTCAAGAAAAGTTACATTGTTTCATATACAAGAAACATGTCCCTTCGCATATATATTGAGAAGAATTATGACTTTTCAAAGGTGTACAGTATTCAGGCTCCACAACCCAACAATCTCCCACCTGGAGACTGAATCTCATGTAAGCCACTTCTCAATCTCTCATCAGTAACTTGCACCAAATGGTAGCGCCAAGACTTCTCTTCAAGTTTCAAGCCCAGTTGAAGCCATACATAGCTTCAACTTCTCTAAGGTCACAACCTTAGTCAACATATCAGCAGGATTCTCGCTCCCTTGAATCTTCACTAGCTGCAAGATCTTTCTCTCCAAGAGATACCGTATGTAGTGATACTTCAACTCAATATGCTTTGTTCTTGAATGAAATGCTGGATTCTTAGCCAAGAAAATAGCACTCTGACTGTCACTGTATAGGGTACCATCCTTATGCTTTTTCCCCAATTCACTTAAGAAATTCTGCAACCATACCATCTCTTTACTTGCCTCTGTCACTGCCACATACTCTGCTTCTGCAGTTGATAAGGCTACGATCTTCTGCAACTTAGAAGCCCAAGATATCGCTGTACCACCCAAAGTAAATACATACCCGGTTGTACTCCTTCTCTTATCTAGATCACTAGATGCCAAATCCGCATCAACATATCCTGCCAACTTGCAATCCTTGCCTTGAAAACACAAACTCCTATCTGTGGTACCTCTCAAGTACCTAAGGATCCATTTCAGTGCTTCCCAATGCTGTTTGCCCGGATCGCTCATAAAACGGCTAACAACTCCCACCGCATGCGCAATATCTGGTCTCGTACAAACCATGGCATACATAATGCTTCCAATCGCCGAAGCATAGGGAATCTTCTTCATATGGGTTCGCTCTTCCTCACTCCTAGGCGACTCTTTGCTAGATAGTTTAAACTGACCACCTAGCGGGACACTCACTGGCTTAGCATCTTGCATATTAAACCGCTTTAATACTTTCTCGATGTACTCAGCCTGTGAAAGATACAACTTCCCCGCCTCTTTGTCTCGAATGATACGCATACCCAAAATCTGCTTAGCCTCTCCAAGTTCCTTCATAGCAAATTGCTCGGATAACTGCTTTTTCAATTTACTCACTTCTCGAGCACTGGACCCTGCTATCAACATATCATCTACATACAGCAGTAGAATGATATAGCTTTGGTCAAATCTCTTGAAGTAACAACAATGGTCGGCATTGCATCTGACAAAGTCAATCTGCATAAACCCATCAAACTTCTTGTACCACTGTTTCGGTGCCTGTTTCAAGCCATATAAGCTCTTCTTGAGCTTACACACAAGGTTAGTGTTACCCTCTGACAAGTATCCTTCTGGTTGCATCATGTATATATCTTCCTCCAAATCACCATGGAGGAAGGCTGTTTTTACATCCATTTGCTCCAATAGCAAGTTCTCTGCAGCTACCATACTCAACACAATACGTATAGTGGTTAGCTTCACAACAGGAGCAAAAATGTCAGTATAGTCAATACCATGTCTCTGCTGAAACCCTTTCACAACCAGCCTTGCCTTGTAACGCTTGCTTCCATCAACCTCCTGCTTAATTCTATAGACCCATTTATTATGCAATGGTTTCTTGCCCTTTGGAAGCTCGACAAGTTCCCAAGTATCATTGGACATCAATGAATCCATCTCATCATCCATCGCAAGCTTCCATTTGGCTCGATCCTGTCCCTGGCTAGCCTCTGCATAACATTCAGGTTCACCACCATCAGTTAACAGCAGGTAATAACTTGACGGTGAATACCTGTCTGGTGAACCACACACTCTGGTAGACCTCCGCAGCGGAGCTATGGGCAGTGGTGTACTCTGCTCTGCCTCAATAACAACCTCATCATTCTGAACAGCCTTGCGCCCACCTGAGTTCGAAATATCTAACTCAACAATCTGGGTACCTACACTGTTAGAATCTGGTGCATCCAATCTGTCCTTGTACAGAACCTGCTCATTAAATATGACATCTCGACTACGAATAACTTTTCGATTACGTTCATCCCAGAATCTATAACCGAACTCATCACCACCATATCCAATAAACGTACATTTAACAGATTTAGCATCTAATTTAGTTCTAGCAGCAGCATCAACATGAACATAAGCAATACAGCCAAATACTCGAAGAAACGACAGGTTTACCTCTTTACCACTCCAAGCCTCCTCTGGTATGCCGTTCTCCAAAGGGGCTGATGGTCCTCTATTGACCAAGAAGGCAGCAGTGTTGACTGCATCTGCCCAAAACATCTTGGGTAACCCACACTTCAGCCTCATGCACCTAGCACGTTCATTAAGTGTTCTGTTCATGCGTTCTGCAACGCCATTATGTTGAGGAGTTCCTGGCACAGTCTTTTCCATGCGAATACCATTATTAGCACAAAATTCTTTAAACTCACTGAGCTCATATTCACCACCATTATCAGATCTCAGACACTTCACTTTGAGGCCTGTTTCAACTTCTACCAGAGCTTTCCACTTTCTAAAGATATTAAAAGCATCAGATTTATTTTTTAGAAAATAAACCCATACCTTTCTAGTGGAATCATCAATAAAAGTCATGTAATATGATGCACCACCAAGAGATGTCACCGGCGCTGGTCCCTATAAGTCACTGTGTACTAACTCAAGCTTCTGCTTTCTCAAAGTTCTGCTAGCCTTCGAGAAACTTACCCTCTTCTGTTTCCCGAGTACACACTCCTCCTTGCCTCAAGCCACCACCATGGCTCCTTTTGTAATTTTCCAATTATTGCAGCCAAATGTCATCATAACCTTCATCATTAACTGCCCAACCGAGAGTAAATTTCTTTTCAACTAGGGATTGTCTCACGCCATGCAACTGTAATACAAATCCATTCGTGTTTGATCTGAACATCTCCCTTCCCACGATTTTCAGAGGTTTCATCAGCAGATAGACTTCTCCAAAATCACCAGAAGTATATTCTTCCATTAATCTGCACCACTGCAAGAATGAAACGATGCTCCAGAATCCAAAACCCACGATTCCAATGGACTGCTCACTCAAAAATTAATGCATCTTCGACTTCATCTACGGTTGCATTGCCTCCTTCTTTTCTTCGTGCTGTACACTGATTCTTGAAGTGACCAAATTCCTGACAGTTCCAACACTTGATTTTACTCAAGTCCCTTTTCGATGCACTTCTTCCCCTATTCCGACTCTTGATTTCAATCTACCCTAATCGTTCCTTCGAATCAGATTGCCCCTATTTCTGTGTTCAAACTGACCTGAAGTAATACCTAATTCTTCTTGCGAATTTCTTCAACTAATGATCAGATCTCTTACTTCGTCAATTTCACTTCTCTTTCCCGATGAAGCACTAACAGCTGTAACTGTTCCGCTCCAACTCTCCGGTAAGGAAGACAGCAAAATTAGGACTTGGACCTCATCATCGAAATCAATATCCACAGCGCTTAATTGGGTTGTGATCAAATTGAACTCGTTAAGATGATCGGCAACCACAGCATTCTCTAACATCTTTAGGTTGAAGAGGCGCTGCATCAGATGAACCTTGTTTGCTGCTGATGGTTTCTCATACATCTCCGATAACGTCTCAAACATCTCCTTAGTGGATTTTGCTTTTGCTGTATGAAGCGCAACGTTCCTGGACAGAGACAAGCGAACCACGCTCATCGCCTTCCTGTCCAACAATTTCCAGTCTTCGTCCTTCATATCCTCTGGTTTTGTACCCAGAGGCTGATACAGATCTTTACCATACAGATAATCCTCGACCTGCATCTTCCAGAATCCGAAATCTGCTCCGTCAAACCTTTCAATCGGCAATTTTCCGTCACCCATCATATCTATCCCACCGAACCTGGGTGCTCTGATACCAATTTGTTATGAAATAATAAAGACGAAAAAATAAAGATTGAAATGACAAAGACACAAAATTGTTTACCCAGTTCGTCACGGATTGTGACTACGTCTGGGGGCGCTACCAAGCCAGGATATTCACTATATGTTAGAGAGAGATGTGTATTACATAGATGGGCTATTTATAAAAAACCCTAATGACAATTTTACGTAAACTGCCTAAAATACCCTTACTAATAATAATAATGCCTTTTGGGAAGAGTTACAACTCTTCTATATACCCCTTCAAGAAAAGTTACATTGTTTCATATACAAGAAACATGTCCCTTCGCATATATATTGAGAAGAATTATGACTTTCAAAGGTGTACAGTATTCAGGCTCCACAACCCAACAATAGGAATTCATGTATGAAGTAAAGATTGAAGATTGAAGAAGTTTGAATTTGAAAAACTCAGGGGATACGCTGCTTTCCAACGCTTGCAAAATTTGAATGAACGCCGGCGGCGTTTCACTCCGGCATTTAAATATTTGGTTCTGTTCCACTTCAACAATGTAAATCCCCGAAATTTTGGATCCAAATTGAAGCTTAAACCCTAATCGGAAGTCAACCGGATTTTCCAGAGTCAACAAAACCCTAGTTTTCCGAAACCGCGTAAGTCCGGCATTGCCGTTTTCTCTAGCCCTAGAAAACGAAGTGGGAATAATTAGCTATAATGGTTCGTAATAGCTATAGGTTACGTAAAAATATTAGTTGTGCAAAATTCAAGTATCCTTAGAACCCGATCGGACACAGTTCTCGAAAAACGTGTTCCGAAGGTCGGAATAGGAAAAATATTCCGAATATACCATTAGACTCGTAAAAATATAAGAATTCTAAAAATATCAATTTCATAATTTTTCGGTAGCTAAAATATCAAATATCGCATTTACGCGTATTTTCTTACTACCGGCATTAAATTGTCATGTCTACTTTAACATTACACTATTTTCTACTATTCCACACTATTCACCTATCTTTACTTTTTCTTACAACCTACTCTTACAACCCATACACCTATTTCTTACACATTTTCATTTCCAATACAATTTCACATCTTTCATTTCTTACTTTTAATTAACAAAATAACAAAAAAATAAATTTTCCCCTCTTCTATGCATGAAAGTAGCGCCAGCCCCTCCTAAAATTCCCTCAATTTGTTTTGTTTTTCATTTATTTAATTAACACAAATTATCTCCCACATTTTCCTATAAATACCCCCTCATACCTTCATTTCTTTCACACCACTTTTTCACTAAAGTTACTCTCTCAAAATCTCTCAAGAATTCTCTCCAAGAAGTCTCTTACAAGAAGTTCCTCTCTTCTTCTTTCTTTTAGGTAATATGCCTTCAAGAATTTCCTATGTTCATCTACTTAGTATGAATTTAGTGTGTGTTTTCTAAAACTATGAAGGTTAAGAAAGCAACAATAGGTTCATACTTTGTTTTTGTTCATAATCACAAATCCTTTATGTTCCTTTATGATTCCTTTATGTTCATAACTATCTAAATATCTATATAGCTATATATATTATTTAAGAGCATATAAGCTCATTGTCTTGCAATTTATTTACCTTTCATGCAATTTATTTACTTCATTGCAATTTATTTATTTCAAGTTATTTTTAAGACTAGTCATTCTAGTCTTAGACTTGTCCTCATCAAGTCAAAACAATTCCTTTTCTTTTCTTTTCGGGACTAGTCTTTTCTTAGTCCCGGGGTACCTTGATGAAGCTAAGGTCCCAATACTTGATTTACTTTATTATTTACTTAAGCTTTCAAGTTATTATGTTCCTTTATATTTCTAAGTTTATGATTCATATTCATGCATGAACATAATGTTTTTGTCTCAACAAAAATAAATGAGGAAGTGTCTTCTTAAACTAAAGGTTCTTTGAAATAAATGTAGAAAATAGATTTCTCAAAAACTCATGAGCATGCTTAGAAATGGTTTTTCTTAAATAAACAAAAGGCTTTATATATATTAAAAAAAAAACTTATTTTTCATCAAGTATTAGAATTTCTTTTGGAAACATTACAAGAAACAAAATATCATTTTATGAAATTATTATTACTTTTAAAAGATATTGGAATCTATGTTTAGAAAATAAAACCACTCCTTAGAAATTTAAAAGTAATTACAAGAGATTAAATTTAGAAAAAGGAATATTCATCTCAAATAACTCAAGATATTTTCAAAAGTGAAATGAATATTCCAACAAAAATCTCAAGTTCAAAGTCTTTTAAAACCTTACTTTTCATAAGTTGAGACAACTTCATTTACTTCATACGTTTGTTATGAGTCATTACATATATGTATATACCTTTCAAAAATTTTACAAAATACTTGAAATATTCAACTCTTCAAATGAGCTTTATTTACAAGAAGGAAAACAAGTTTTTTTTCAAATTCGTGGCAAATCTGGTCGCTACTTTTTCAGAATCTAAACAACTTAGTTTTATGAAAATAAGCTTAGAAATGCGTAGATCTTTTTGAGTAGGTAGAAAACGGTATATTATACACGAAATTCCGAGTTAAAATGAGCAAATTATGACCATTTTAAGTTGGAATTTCCTCTTATACGATTTTAACGCGATTTTAAGAAAAAATTAGATTCTTCAAGAATAGAAGTTCATGAAATACTCATTTTGGGTATTTTTCTTGATTAGATAATCTCGAGGAGGATTGTTCATATCTCGAAGATTACTACGATTAGTGGATATCCCGAGCGACTCATCCATTTCAAGAAAGCTGTCATCATGGCTGAGTGAGTTTATTCCACATTAATTTTCATACTTATGATTATGCTTGTAAAATTAGTTGTACTAGAAATTAGACAAAAACCAAATGGAAGTTTTATGATAACATGTTGAAAGAATATTAAGTATATCGAAACTTGATTTGTTTGTAATATAGTTGTTTGTACATTACTATCTTGAAGTATCTAAAATTGGTTGGTCACTTGAAAAAAGATGAATATAGCTACTAGACTGTAATTAAGAAATTATGCATGCACTTCATATGTTGAGTCACATTTCATTCGCTATTATACAATTGGTGGGACAAGTGTATAATAGTGGTGGCAAACATAACTGGTATATCATGTAAGTGGCGAGTAGGAGCCGGTAAGAACTACGTAAATTGGTTGCTAGTAGGAGCCTATAATAACTACATGTTTTGATGGCGTATAGGAACCGGTAAGATCTATAAAAGTGTTTTAAAAGTTGTGGCTGTAATTGGCCTGAATACCCAACCCCGAATGAAGGGCGTAATTCATTCAACATATGATTCCCGGAAAGTCATATGTCTTGTATGCTCACGTAGTTGTTGCATTCCATATGTTTGAATAATAAACTTGGTTGATAATTTACTTTGAGTATGAATTTTGGGATTTACTCACTAAGCCCATAAACTTACACCCCTATAGGTATTTGTATTCTCAGGAATACTTTTTTTGTGCCCGGAGCCTCCCCATATCCGTGTAAGTTTTCCCGTTGAAGCTTTTGGAGGAAATCTACTTGAAGACTTAGATTAGAATTCCTTTGAAATCTTTAATGTAGTAATTTGGATGTTGTAAAGTCTATCACGATCCTTGGGATTAGCGGGGGTATGCCCCTAAGAAATCATGTAATAGACCTTTGGTTATTAATGATATAATATATTTTATTTCTGGATTCTTGTATGTTCATCTTTACTTGCTTAAACTATGCTTCCCAAAAGCGTCTCCTATTACCGTGCTAGACGCCTTACATGTAATACTAAGGCTTTCGCATGACTAATGTAGTCATTCTTAAGTCTTGATATTATATGTGGCGGACTGCCATGTTTAGGGTACCCTTCGGGGCGTGACAAACATCGCCCCATACGCCGGCGGCTTTGACTCTCTAATTGCCAGCGTACATTTTGAAAAACAAACGCTGGTAAAATTTCTTGTAAAAGCCAGTGGTGTTTAAAGCAGCGTTAAAAAAATCACTTTTGTTTGCTTCCAACGCTGCCACTACGCCCACGACATTGAAATTCCAGATGCCAACGTACGTTCAAAACAGACCTATTCGACAGAACTCATTTCCCCTGTTCTTCACTTTGCAACTTTCTAACCTATAACACTTTTAAATCTTCTTCAATTTCATTTTTAACTTCATATACTTACTCCTATCCACACTAATCAATCCTAGCAATTTAGAACATTAAATCAACACATTTAATCACTTCAAATCCCACTTCCTCTCATCCTCAACCTTAACTACTCAAACTATCTTTATTTCTTCCCAACATTCCATATTACTACCACAACACATAAACAAACTCACACACTAACAAAATACAATCCAACCAAATTTCAATGCATGAACAAGCAATTTAGATAACATTAAACTCATTCTATTCAAGATCTCACAAAGCTACTATAAGAAATGAAAACAAAACAAAAGTTATACTTATTTCAACTCACATGAATATGCCTTGTCTTGGAGAGAATTTTGATCCACAAAGCGTGATGTTGTCTTTGGTTTGGGCTTAGAATTTGGAGTGGAAGAAGAAGGGAAAAGGAAAGAAAGAAAAAGGAAAATTCGGATAAAAGAAAGGGCTGCCCAAAAGAGAGTCTAATTAAGCAAATTTTAGTCTTAAACTTATCTCAAATTTGACTTTTAAGGCTTATATGACTTTAGTTTGCATTTGAGTTAATTTGAGTCTCATTTGGGTTTATTTAGGCATAAATACTAACTTAACTAATATAAATTTCTATCAACTATTTTTTTTAAGCAAAACCAAAGTTGATTTTATAAATTTAAACTTAACTCATTAGTATATATAAAACAAGGATATTAACTTCATTACATATGCAAAATAACACATGAAATGTTCAAATTACACTAACTTAAACATATTTAAACTATTACCAAACACAACTCTCAAAATCAACATACTCATTTAGTTCAATAATTAAGATAAATAAACATATACATGGAAATTAAATGGAATTTAAATTTAGATCATTTCAATTATTAACTATGTTCACTAGTTTCAGATATGTTGTAGTTTGAATCAAATATATTTTAGGTCTTGATACTTTTAAATTTTCAAAAAACTTAAATTATGAAAGTTATTGAACTCTTTTTAAACTTTCCATAGCCTTTTGAATCACATCAATCTGAGTTTAAATGAGATATTTATAATCAATTTAAGTTTAAGTCGATAAGGAAAAGAAGGACAAGATGAGTCCTAGTTCCATAAAGGGCATATCAAGTGTGGTGGTGGCAACCAGGCCCATGCCATGCCCTATATGGGTTCAGCAAGGGGGACAGCAGCTACCATGCCCTTTGCCATACCTCATATGGACCTAGATCACGTCCCTTGCTTCTTTTACTCCATTTTAGCTACTAGTCTACTTATTTTACTCACCAAACTCCATCTATAGCATCTTAACAACATCAAACAAGCTTAGCACCATAACTCACAACATTGCTACACCTATCATTACTTCTTATTTCCTCAAATGATCTCATCAATTATTTGATGCATTGATGAACATTATATACTTAAGGTACAAGCTTATATCCCTTATGTTTATAAGTTTCATCTTAAATTTTACTTATAACTAGCATTAACTCATCACATATATGCATTTATAATAGTCAAAACAAAGAAAATAAGTATACTCACATGTTTGATGAATTTAACCATCTTGTTTTTCACTACTACTACTACTTCTTGTTTGATGAAGCTTCTTTCTACTTAGTCTTTATCATTTATCTGTTTTCTATCCTCATTTTCTCTTTAATCTTCTTTGAATTTGCGATTTTTGAAATGACGAAGAAGAGGAATGGAAAAGGAGAAATGGAGGAGAAGAAGAAAAGAAATGTAAAGAAGAAGAAAGGAAAAAAAGAAGGGAATGGTAGCCAAGGATAAATAGAAGTAAATAAATAGGATAAAGACAAAAAATATTTAAAGATATTTATAGTTAAGGGTTTTGATTTAAGCTTTTCAAATTATTATCTTAAATACTAAAAACAATTAGGAGGAAATTTTAGAATATATATAAGTAAAATCAATAACTTGAATTGAGAATCTAGTTTAGAAATTTAATTTTGTAAAACTCGATATTTAGTTGAGTTTGGGCATAGAAACTGATATTTTTAAATAAGTGGATAAACTTAAAATTCATTAGAATTAAAGATATAGAATGTAGGTTAAAGTGGCTATACTTGAGTATTTTTATAAATCCAAGCAATTGAAGTCAAGAAATTTGGGTCATTATTTATAAATTAAAAGAAAAGAGGTTTAAATTGATGGTTGAAAAGGATTAGATAATTTGATAATGAAATAGGCTAAATTTTATGGTTTACAAATTCACTTAACATTGAAATTAAATAAAAAGAAGTTTAATTTTAACTTTACAAAAGATAATAAAATTTGATTTGTTGGAAGAATAATTAGAGTAAATAGATAAATTGAAGGAAATAGAGTTTAAATTTGATAATTAGAAAGATTTGAAATTTTTTTTTAATGAAATAAATAATTGAAGTAGATAAAAAATTCGAAAAGGAGCATTTGAAATCTCACTTTCAATTAAGTCTACTTACTAATTTGATTATGTTAATCTATTCATTTATATCCTACAATTCAATTTACTTATTTTAATTAAACAATCTAAGCTCAATTATTAAATTACATTCTAAACAAAATTTGGGATTAATCATCTATTGGTAGTTGACATTATATATTAGCTTCAAATTTTACAATCTAAGCTTAATTAAGATTTATCCTTTCATTATTCTATTCTAATTATTTTAGATTAAATTTGGCATTACATTTCATTTCTATTGGAACTTTAAATTATTTAGCCATTTTATTATTTATTAAGCTTATTTATTGTATATCTGTATTTATTATCATGTCTGTGTGATATGTCTCACTGTTTTCCATTATTTGAAGCATATTAAAACTGGGTGTTATTTTACAATTATTTTTTATATTTCAAGGTTACTTATTACACGTATTGTATGTTTGCTTTGTTTTATTGTTTCTCATTATATAGATTAGGTGCTTCTTGTAATTTTGTTTTTATGAAATATCTTAAGATTTAAGTTATTTAGATTTAGTATCATTCTTTTATAATTATTTTTTACTTATCATTTATTTCTTTGATTATCCTGAATGTTTTATTTTACGACTTTGATTATTACTATCATCTAGTTAAATCTCATTTCCATTCATTTATTATATATTTCTAATTTTATCATTTTTATATTTGTAGAATTTTATCTTAAAATATAATAATTCAAATTTCTAAACGATAATTAAATTGTTCATATTTAATATTCTTAGATCGCAAAAAAACTAGAAGTGCTTTCCATGACTTTTTCTAAAACTTCTTCAAAATTTTTATATTATTTTCTTAATGATTATTATTTTTAAAGTTGTATAAATTTGGGTGATCACATCTTTCCCCCCTTAAGGGAAGTTTCGTCTTCGAAACTTGCTCGGATTTTCTTTTATACTTTCCCCCTTAACAAAATTCATTCTTGAAATTTCTTATACTATAGATATTCATTTAATATTGCCTTTTTAAACATTTAGATAAAACGTTAGATTTTAATTAGTAGGCTTGTTGTAATAATAAACTTGGAGAGATTTAAGTTATGTTATAAATCTTAAATTTTATTTTCTTTCTGATGTCTTTGTTTTTTCCATATACCAATAAATAACATTTAAAGAGGAATTTCCTTGTTTAATCTATCATTTTTAACAAAAGCAAAACGAATGAAAGTTAGGCTGGGTTAGGATATTGGTATCAGTGCATGTCACGTGCATTAACATGGCATGAATTCATTATATAATTGGTATGTTTTATATGTTTTTATGTTTATATGTGTTTCTATTATGTTATGTATTTTTTTTATCCACTCACCTAGCTTAATAGTGAGTGAGGGGATACATGTTTATCCTCAAGTATGACTAAAGATTAAGGGCACCATCATGATAAGGGAATTTTGCGAGCAAAACATGCAACAAATATCAATCAGTATTTTGTAATTATCTTTATGTAATAATAAAATAAAATAATGTTTATAAAAATGTACACTTAAGTAGTTGTGATTCATGTAGAAATGTCATTAATCATCTTTTTACTTATGAGTGATATCCATCTATCACTTTCTACTTTTGGGTTAGGGCTCGTTCCTAACTTTCAAGTGCAAATATATTACTACTAATTGATTTTCTGGACTAATTGGTTTCAATGGAAGGTTTTTTATCTTTTCCGTTGCAATTGAAAGCCCATGAATCTTTATGATTTAATATTATCTTTTGATTAGTCAAGATCGACCATGAAAGTTAGTGTCCATGCATAGTTCAATTTTACACAATTTTATTAATGGGTCATTATTGTTTTAAGCAAATATATATATATAACTAGGATTCATAACTATCACAAATGTCAAAAACCAGAATCTTGTAACTATCAAATATATAAAAAATCTAACCAAACTAATAAACATAATTAATAATGATGTGCAAGCATTATATATAAACATTGTGTTTAGCTAGCTTTTAGAAAGTGGAAATCAAAGGAAATCAAGTGAAAGAAATGAGTGGAAATGAAAATAAGCGAAATGTTTGTTTATGTTTGGTAAGTTATGAAGGAAATGATAGGAAAAGAAGAGAAGTGGAGTTAGTAATTGATGAAATTACTCTCATATGATTTTTATAAAATATTAGTTAAAGAAGAGAAATGAAGGTATTTAAGTCATTTTACTCGCTTTCCCTTCAATTTTCTTGCTTTCATCCTATTCTTAGAAGGAAATAGACATATCCCATTCTTCTTTCTATTTCTCCTCAAATCACTTCATTTTTATCGTTAGGGCTATTCATTGGGCTAAACTAAATCGAACAAAAAACTGAACTGAATCGCAAAATACACTTCTTTTATATTTTTGGTTTAGTTTGTGATTCGGTTTATGAATAGCCTAAACTGTTACAGTACGGTCAAAGGAGTTGAACCAAACCAAATATTTTGAACCCAAACTGAATTGCTTTACATTAAAAGAAACAAAAAAAAAAAAGAGTCATTTTATTTATTTATAACTCTTGAGCATTACATATTAGGACTTGTATTGCTCATCAATTCAACAAAATGCAAAATTCTTATCACGGAATACATCTATAGAAGTAAGTTTTATACTAGGTTGCAACATCTACAATCAACAACACTAAGATAATTTAGAGCTTGAAACTAATTAGTACAATGGAAATTTAAATACAATATAAAGGAAGAATATTATAAGTAAATGTGGAATTAATGCAAAAGAATAATTTTCTTAGTTAGTGTTATAGATTTATTAAAAATATATGCTATTCTAAATTAGCATTAAAAATATTTTAAAAACAAAATCATATATGTATTTGAAAATTTTAAATATATGACTCGATATAATGATAAGTGACCTTAATTCTTGTGCAACGTTTCTTAGTTTAAACATTTTTTTTTTTTTTCTTATGAATTCAAATGACTATTAATATTATTTATTAGAACTAAATCTTTTAAAGGTGGTTCAAATCGAACCGAATCAAACTGAACCGCATGTGAAGTGGTTCGTTCAAAACCTCAAACTATTAAAGATGGTTCGATTCATTAAGGATTTAAACTGAACCATTTTGAATGCAGTTCGGTTTTGTTCGACCCCTAAACCAAACCAAACCGAACCGAACCATGAACACCCCTTATCTATCATAATAGCATATCCAAACACACACTTTTCATTAAGGCTGTTCATTGAATCAAACCAATCAGAACAAAAAACCGAACCGAATTGAATCACACCACAAAATGCGGTTCTTTTATATTTTTGTTTGGTTTGTGGTTCAATTTAGGAAGAGTCTAAATCGTTTGGATCTATTCGAGGTGTTGAACTGAACCAAACAATTTGAACTCGAGCCGAATCGCTTTACATTAAAAGAAATAAAAAAAGAGCCATCTTATTTATTTATAACTCTTAAATATTAGATATTTGGGTCACATGTGATATTTCACTCTAACATCACATGTGTATATTATGTTAGAATAGACTTGAAATTGAATCGCAATTCTAAGTTCTAGTGCCATTCTTATGTTTAGAAGCATCTCTGAAAAGGGAATTGAGTAAGATTTCAATTTGTAGATTTATTAGAAGAAATTATGATTCCATTCTAATTTATGAAATAAAATTTACTTTTTTAACCACATTAATGTTATCTATAAGTATAAATGTTTTATTTTTTATATATTATTTATTTTACATAATACATAATTAAATCTATTATATCTAATAATATTAAACAAGTAATCTTTTATTAGTCTCAAAAGTTTTCCAATATGTTTTCCTATTTTACTAATTATAATTTCTTCCTAAAACTAGTAGATATGCACCAAATGAAAATAAAGAATTGAGTTTAGAACAGTATAATCATTTGATTGACATAACGGAAATTTAAATACATTATAAGGGAAGAATATTATAAATAAGCATGGAATTAATGTAAAAGAATTATTTTCTTTAGTTACTGTTATAGATTTATTAAAAATATATTACTTTAAATTTGTATTGAAAAATATTTTCAGAGCAGGATAATATGTATATATGAAACTATTAAATACAATATATGATATAATAATGATAAGTAACTATAATTCTTACATGATGTTCTTTAATTTAAACATCTTTTTTTTTTTTCTTGAGAACTCAAATGACTATTAATATTATTCATTATAACTAAATATTTTTAAAAGTGGTTTCAATAAAACCGAACCATATTTAAAGCGGTTCGATTCATTAAAGGTTTGAATTGAACCGTTTGAAATGCGGTTCGACTTGACCCCTGAACCAAGCTAAACCGAACCATGAACATCCCTACTTTTCATCCCATTTCTCCCCACTTCCTACCCTTTCCTTTGATTTTTAGCATCGTAAACACAGTGAAAGTTTGCACAAATACTATAAGCCCTCGTTTTCTTAGCAAACCAAACTCGTTTCGGAAACCGGAATAAAAAACCGAAACCCTAGAAAGAATACTTGGGCTAGTATGGAACCTAGGAACCTTAAGTTTGGCAATAATGACAACGAAAACAAGGACCGATAAGAAATGAGTTAACTTTAGAATATATTCTTTAATAATATATTGAAACATAAAAAGATTAGATTTTAGAGAATTTCATTTGTTTCGAACCCGATCGAGATCTGTTTTCGAAAACCTGTCCTCGGTACTCAGAAATAGAAAAATATTCCAGAGGACTCTTTAGAACCGAAATTTAATAAGAAATTTAAAAATATAATTATAAGAATTTTTTTATTTATAAAAAACTACAGTTATAATCTTTTTATTGTATTTTCATTACTACCGATAATTTAATTATCTAATCTACTTTTTGATTTCTAATCATTACTTTTATCAAGTACAACCAATCATACTCTATTCTTACGTCCTTATAACCCATCTCTTACATTCTTACATCATATCTCTTACAATTTACTTTTCTAATATAATTTTAATACTAAAACTAGTTAATTAAATTGAAATCTTACACAACACAACACAACACAATACACACATCTCTCACCCTCCCCCTTTTTCCTAAACCGGCACCCTCCCCCCCACGCCCACCCCTACCCCCACCCCAAAATACTCCCTCTCTCTATTTTGTTTTATTTTCTTAATTAACACAAACATTAATCTCATTCTCTATGAATACATCTTTATGCCTTTTCCATTTCACTTTCTTTCTTTTTCACTTAACAAAACTCTTGCATTTTGTTTTCTCTCAACCCTCTATCCCTCACATTGCCGTGACCTCCCCTCCCTCCCTCTCTCTACACACACAAATTTCTTCAAGTTCTCTTGTTCAAACACTCATTAGGTAATAGATCTTAACCCTACCACATATAAAACATGTAATGGTAAGATTATACATGTATGATTCCACCAAAATTCCCCATGAGCTTTAGGCAAGGAATGTGGAAACACTTGTACATGATTTTCATGTCATCACAATGTTGTGAATCTCTTGTTTTAAGTTATCTTGTTATATTCTTACTATATATCGTCTTGTTGATATTTTTGTGGATATATCTTCCTATTAACCTCATCATCACAATGATCTAACTTGCATTTCATACATCTAACATCATCAACATGCTAATCTAACTCTTGAGACTAATCTTTCTAGTCTTGGAAGCCTTCAATATGATCTAAGGCTTCCAAGCTTGCATTTGCATCCATAACATAAATGTCATCATATTCTTATTTTGTTAAGTATAATAAATGTCATAAAAATTTGTTTTATGTGAATAAAAGACTTGTAGTGTGATGGTAGTAATGAGGATGTTGCCAAAAGCTCAATATCTATTTTTGTTCCCATCAAAAATAATTTTTGAAATTCGGATTTAAAAAGACACCTATTGTGAAAACCTATTTTCCAACTCCAAAATGAGGATTTTATATAAAATATGAAAGGCTTATGGAATAGGTATCATAAAAAAATGATTTTGATAAGTTAAATCTAGTTCTACTAAGAGATGTTTTCAAAATAAGAAAGATTTGCAATAGTTAAATTAGAACTTTGTCTCAACTCCAACAAGAACATAAAATTCATAACTAGGAGGAGTTTATGTGTAAATACCTATTTTCCAACTCCAAAATAAGAGTTTTATTAAAGAAATGGAAGCCTTCGGGAATAAGTTTGATTATGACTTAATTTTAGAAAGATCAAATGAGTTTTACCCAAGAAGTAATCTCAAAACAAATTACAAAATTTGGATTTAGAAAAGAGTCATATTTAAACACCTATTTTCAAATTCCAAAATGAAGCTTTTAATTGAGAAAGGGAACCCTTTGGGAATAGGTAAAGTAAGGATTTAATTGTGGCAAGAACAAATGAATTTTATCAAAGAATATTCCTAAAACAAAGGAAAAGTTTCAACACATAAATTAAACTCTATTTTCATCACCAACAATTCTTGTAAAATTCGTAACTAGGCAAGACCCCCATCTAGACATCTATTTTCCAACTCCCAAATGAAGAAATTTCTTAAAATAATGAGGGTATTAGGCATATAGGTCATCAAGGCTTTATTTTAGTAAAAACAAAGATGATTTTTCAAGAAATAAAGCTAGTTTTTCTAAATCAAGTATTCTTGAAGTTTTTGCAAAGTGAAATTTATCTAAAAGTTCTTTTTATCCAAATACCATCAAGAACATACATATAGATAGCTCATAACATGTAATTCATGATATTAACTTGTTGATATTGCGCGTACATTTAATATACATGGTAGAAACAATATAAGTTTTCATAAAACAATTTTAGAAACATGATTTTTACCTACTAACCAGAACTGATCCGAACTTTCCGAGACCTAAAAGTTTTCAAAACTTAGTAATAACATTAAAATTAGGTAGATCTTTCGAAGTAGATAGAAATTGACTATTTATATGCGAAATTTTGAGTTAAAATGACCAAGTTATAGCACTTTTAAGTTGGAATTTCTATTAACTACGAAAAATTATGAACTTGAAAGTTTTTGTTTGTTAAGTTGGGATTAGTTATGGTATGAAATACTCATTTGGGTATTTTTTTCATTTAGTTGATTTTGAATAGAAGGATTCTGTCCTCGGACTATTACGAGTGAAGACCAGATACCATGGCCGAGTGAGTCATACTTCCTATTTACGATTCCTTATTGTGCTTGTAATTCGTAGTTGCATTAGGGTGATAGGAAAAGATAAAAATAGAAATGCATGATGGGCAATTATGGGATTATGTATGTTTTCTTGATGTATTGAGAAAAACGTGTTAAGTGTATCGAAACCGGATGATTAATTGATGGATGTCCATATACCATGATTATAATTGTCTGTGAATTGTTTGGTCATCTATGAAATTGTATTACTGATGACTCGGACTATCAAGAAACATGGATATAATTATTTCACGTTAGGAATGGTGCATTTAGTAATGTTGGTTACCCGTGATCCATAAACGGTATAAATGAAATGGGTTGCCCGTGATCCATAAAATGGTACAATTAATGGGTTGCCTGTAAACCATAAAACGGAACAATAAATTCAAAGGTAATACCGTAGGATTCATTAATCTGCTAATCCTGAATGGAGGGCACAAATCCATTCAACATATAATTTCCGGTTTGATCATATGTCTTGTATGCCTATGTTATTGTTGCATTTCATATGGATGATTAAAACAACTTGATTGTATGAAATTGTTGAATACGTATATTCTAGGAGTATTTACTCACTAAGCTAGTGTAGCTTATATCCCTCATAGCTTCTTTTTTGTTGCAGTTCCCTTATCTATGGTTGCGACCAAGAATTTGTCAACTTAGGTAAAGTAAGAATAGGAATTTCCCTTAGAAGTTTATGTTCAGCTTTTGTATAGACTTCCATAGAGAAACCCTAAATACTCGTGTTGATGTTAAAAACTATTATTTGGACTTATTATTCTTTTGTGAGGGAATGCCCCTTAGTTTTTGTATATGATCCTAAATATTTGTGGTTTGTATTTTGATGCTTTTTCTATCAATTTAAACTATCTATCTCTAATTGCTCGAGTATTCTATTGTCATAAGGGAATGCCTTGCATCTAATATAGACCTTTAAATAACTGTGGTAGTGATTCCTAATTCTAGTATAGTATACGGCGGACTGTTACATTTAGGGTATCCTTAGGGGCATGACAAATACCTTCCTCTCTTTTCCTTTCACTTTCTCTTCTATAGTCGGGGTACCTAATAGCTAGAAAAAGGCCCAAATGAATACCCACCAGCGGATCACTACCACTTAGCTTACTCATTACCTTGGCTGCAAACCTTCCGATATAACTTTCTATCGCTCCTCACCCCACCCTGACTCAACAACTAACCATCAACCCCGTTCTTCTTGCCTTGCCATCCCACGTACATAGACCCACTCCAATTGGACACCTAAGTACCCTATCCATGCCTCAGCTTTGCAATCCCTCCATCACCTTAACCTCTCCTCATCCTACTACAGCCAGAACCTTGAGCATCTCTTCCCCCCATTTCGTACCTCTCAATGACTCTTTAAAGGAGCTTTGACTTGGACAGCCCTCATGGCGATCAGTGTGCTCATCACCAGGCTAGTCTTCAAACATTAATAAACATAGGAAAACCAATATAGACCTATAAAACTTTTTGCGAAACTACAAGTTGTATTCGTTGGCTCACCTTTTTATTAAATGACAGTTTGTTTCATGTGCTTAGCTGAAATGTACCTTCTACCTGTGGTAGGAGGCATTCTCCACTTGAGCAACATTATTTAGATGAGCATACTAATAAAAGTTTTGGGCTTGCTCATGCAATCTGTCTAACATTTTAGACTAGCTAGAATTATATTCCATCAATGTTTGGCTAACCATCTATTTGGGATGTTTATCATGTCAATGATTTTTGGGACTTTCTTCTTAATCTGCTATGGTGGTAACAACCACCATTGAAGTGGTTGTTTCAACTTAAATAAACTTCATGTGGTTGCATATCAAATAGTGTAGTGTCATTCTTTTTCTTCTACTTCTTTTTTTTCCCATCATCCTTACAATGTTAGTTTTTTTTTCCTATGCTAACATTTGATATGGATTGCAAAATGGTTTTTTTCGACCATCAAAGGAACAAAGATACTTTACGAAAACTCTTCTCTTTGATTTTTGACATACATAAAGTCCTTGTTGCCTTGCTGCGCTCAACCATTTTTTAGCTTGATAATAGTACAAGAATTAAGTCTTGTTTGACAAATTAATTTGTCACCACAAATGTTAGTTTTTTTATTTCTTGACACAACAAGAAGTTTGCCGCAATAAGTATATTGTGACAAAAATATTCTTTACTGTAAGTTGATGATACTTATTATAATAATGACATTTTGTCTCAAAAAATGGTATTGAGACAAAATCATCTGTCTATATATATTAAATATATATATATATATTCATAATAGGCAAGTCTTTTGTCATAAGAGATTAAGATACAACGGCTAAAAAAAATGCTTTATAATGACAAAAGTTTGAATTGTGACAAAAAAGATTTTGCCATTGAAATAATAGCTACAATTTTTTTTATAAGATGATTTATATTGATTATAGTCCATTTGTTTTTTTTTTTTTTGTAATGAAAAAAAAATAATTCATCATATATATGTTAAAGTGAAAATTTTATATATAATTTTTTGTTATAACCAAAATAATAATGCCATAAATATTTTACCATGTTGATATTTTTTTTCAAAATATTATTAATGTGAAACTATGTTTGTCATGTAAGTAAATATTATGACGAAATAATTTCGTGATGAATTCTTATTCTTCACAAAATTAATTTTATCAAATTATTCTGGGATTTTATCTCTTTTTTCTAATTATTTTACAATTAACAATTTTTATATCATTAATTTAAGTTGGGATAATGTTGCACTCTTATCATGTGGAATGAAAATTAAGAAAACTTGGGTTGAATAGTCTATTGTACTATGATATGTTCCGTTTTCATCAACTCCACATATCAAATTATAAGCTAACTTATCACTTTTTTCCATAATAGACACAATTTAAGGAAACATAGATTTTCAAATTCTATGCATGATAATTTTTATGGGGTTATGATATGAAAATGGTCATATTCCCTTTAATAATATATGTTGTGTGTGTGTGGCAATATATATGTACACATACATATATGTCTATATATTTCAAAAACAAAAATACAAATACAAACCAATCACCTTATCAACTTGCAGCCAATCTTTTTTCATGAACCTTAACAAAGCCAAAGTATAGCAATAGTTTGAATTGAAATTGGAAAAGATTTAAACATGGTATAGATCTACCATCCATCAAAACTAAAGCCTAAAACAAAACAAAAAGCCAAAAAAGTTCTAATCTTAATTTATGCCTGTCACTATGTGCAATGTGGTTGTATTTGTGTGATTATTGTAATATTGTTTGCATGCTTATTATGGGAGTCTACGTGAAAAAATAATAATATGTAGGTCACCTTTGAAAAGGTATAAATATCTATGTATATGTTTACATACAAATATATAATTATTATTCTACAGGGTGTTTTCAAGGTTTATGTGTTTGTAATATAGATATCTAGAATTATTCATATACATACATATTTCAATATAAATATAGAAATATATGTCTATTATGTTAAAAAACATATCAAATTGGCTTTTCTTTTTCAACATGGATTATTTTCAAATTGGTGGGAGAAATAAACATGCCTTGCTAATATAAAACATAATTCTTTTGGAAAAAGAAAAACATATTTCGAATTTATGATGGGAATTTATTCTATTAAAAATAGAAAAAATAATTAATTTGATGAAAAAATTCAATTTCATCTATCATTTTTCATTTTCAACACAAATAATCATCAATGACCGAAAAAACAAAAACACACAAAAATTTTCAGCATTTTACTCACTTTTAGCCATGTTATCCTATGTGTCACTTCTCTATCATTCATTGTTGTCATTAATCATAACGATCATCATTACTAATACAATTATTTAATAATTATATTATAAACACTAACTTTTATATGTTTATTTTGACTAATAAGAAATCCAATATTGTACTTGATAATAAATTACTTCTTCGTTATTAAGTATCTAAAATGTATAATGTATAACATAACAATTTACAATGATAATTTTTTTTCCCTATTTAGTGAATGTTTAAGAGAAAAAAGGTAATGGTTTATTTTTCATTTTTTTCTTTTTTAAAATCTACTTTATTTGCTTTTTTTTTATTTCATGTGGCAACTCTTATTTACATGTATAATTTTCCATGTCAATTTCTTGCCATTGATGATACATGTAAGAAAATATAGTGGTATCCACTTGTAAAGAGGGAGGAAAGTGCTCAATTTTAAAAATTTGAGATGTAGATGCAACTATAAAAAGTTTTAAGAAGTGGTCCCTACAATTTGCCTTAGTTTTGTTGACTTCTTGCTTTCCTAAGTTTATTAAATATTTCATAGAAAAACCTTAATATATGATTTGTACATAAACCCTTTCCTTTTGTATTACTTCTTACCAACCTTACATTAGAAATGGATCATTTTCACTTACTTTTCCTCAATTTCTATTTATTTACAGATTAATGGTTGAAATCGTTTCAATTTTTTAAAATATCTTATAACATTTTATAATGTCATCATCCTTCTTTGAAATTTCAGTTATTGATTACATCTAGCTATATATAAAGAAGTAAGGTGAGGAAAATAAAATGAGGAGGTTATAATAGCAATTAGATTGTAAGTTGTTCTAGAAAGATTAATAGCTTGATGGTAGTAATTTATTATTACCAAATCTATTTGCAAATAAATTTGAAATATTCTTTCCTAATAATTTTTCTATTTCCTCCGAATAATTTTAAAGGATAAATTACACTAAAAGGTATAAAAGTTTAAGGGTAAGTTCATTTAAAATATCAATTACAAGTGGTTAAAAAGAGAAATTAAAGTTTAAGAGATAAATTCTTTTATAGTATGAATGTTTTAAGTGGTTGAAAAAAATAAGGTATTAATAATTGACCATTGAAGAAAATTAAGGAAACCTAATTGAAAATTAACCCAACTTTTGATATCCTAAATAAATTTTGCAAATGTTGACACCTAATTTGATACACTTCTTTTTATTAACCACTTGAATTATTGATACTTTAATTGAACTTACCTACAAGCTTAATACCTTTTGGTGTAATTTACTCTAATAATAAATCTTAATTACTTTGATCACCTTAAAAAGGAAGGTTAAATTGCAATTAATTTGATAATTAGATATAGAAACATGACACTCATCTTCCTAAGCACTTAAGCACAAGATACCATGATGACAAAAATAAAAAAGAATACATCACTACAATATCAATTGTAGTATGCTATTATGCGAACTATCGTGTGTGTGTGTGTGTGTGGGTGTGGGTGTGGTGTGGGTGTGGGTGGGTGGGGTGGGGTGGGGTGGGGTGCGCATTAGAGGAAAGCTAATAAGAAGAGTAAAGTTGTGACAAATTTTCGTATTGAAAGGTATAGCTAGATCGTCTACATTTAAAAAAAAAATAAAAAATAAATAAGCATTTTTAGGTACTATGATTTGGAAGTGACATATGAACTAATCTTGGAGATAGAGGTCTTCATACTGATTCTCTAAACTTAGGTGGCATTATCCACATATCTCTAACCACACTCTACCATCATGTGTTTTCTGTCTATGTTGTGAATATTTACAATCAGATTACTTTATTTTCAAGGAGTGTTAATAGTTATAATTATTTTGGTTTGATATTTCTTTACCATCCATAACATATGAGTGGTTATAATAGAGCACTCCTTGTCCACATGAAGGATAGTAATAGATTTCATCTTGCTATTAAAGAACATTATATGCAACAAATGATAATATTACTCTTGATAAAGCATACATGGATCCACAGCAATGTAATACTCAAAAGAATGAACCTTGATTATCAGAGTAATGAGAATGAACAACACTAAACATTGTGGTAAGAGAAAGCACAAAAAGTAGAATTATTTCACAATTAAAACTTAGTTATGCAGATTGAGGGAAACTCGGATCAAGTTAAATTGACACCCTAAAAAATTAATACCGCTTGCAGCCAGGACAAAGCAACTTAGAGCATTATCTGGTAATGGACCGAATAACACTTTCACCCACTAATTAATGACAAACCCTATTCCTTACTCATAAGTAATCGGTATAACGAGCTCTACCACCATCATAACATGGTCACTGGCCCTAAGCATCTTAGACCCCTCATTTGTGTCATTCATGATGGAAGCCACCTTTCAAGGGACATTGGTGGTCCTCATGGGAATTGAGGCGTAAAATAAAAACTTATTGATAATTGACCGTGAGTTGGTCAATCACAAAACCACATTATGTTGGTATTAGAGTAGGGCTTCACCGTAGATGAAGTAAATTTGCACTAATATTGACAAGGAAGTAATTTTTTTTCACTTGCTCTTAATTATTCTATTAGGGTTAGCTTCACAATTATTCCATTGATCAACTTAACAATATAGGAAGAATGTTTCGTACCATCAATCATATTTATATTTTGCTTTAGCAATTTACTCTATCTTAAATTTTAATATAGCAATTATTTATTATTTTGCATATACATTGTATGTGTCAGATGCTTATATATATATAATAATATATATATATAAATTTAAATTTAAAGTTGGCTTAAACTTATAACAGTCTATTTCATCAACCCATATAGAGCAAACACATGATAACAATTTATAAAAAGCGTTACATTGTAACACAAAGCTTTAAAAATAATGACTCCATTAAATTAAAACACACAACAAGACAAAACCAATAAAAAGGTACATTTAAATCTCATTGGTATCAACTTCATCGATTCACACTATAATTGTAAAAACAAATAAAACAATTAAGCCGATAATCATTGCTAATGCACCAAGGCATAGCATAGATAATATCAACTTTTCTTTCCTTTTCTTATCCTCTCTTATGTTACCACATCAAGCCATGAACTTGTACACAAATTGAGATATTTCTAGAAGTAATATTCTTTAAATTCTTATCACTTTCCTAGTGCTCAAGGCATAGAAAATGCCCTAAAACCATCCATGGTCCCTGGTGTATCATTTTTTCAGCAAATGACATGTTATGAAATGAAAATAGATATGTATTACCTTTCAAATACTTTATCTCTATTTTCCCATTCATGGATTCTTTTCACTCCTTACAAATAATGGAAACAACTTCATCACTATTAAGCACTTTGTTTGATATGATTCTTCCAACCATTGGATAAATGCGTGGACTAGTTGATGCATCAACCTTGGCTTTTAAAATAGATTCTAGCCAAATCCAAGAGGGATTTAAATGTTAGACACGCCACTTTTTCTTGATTGATTCGAGTAGTTTTGGTTAATTAAAAGTAAGTACAATATCTTATGTAGAGATAAAGAAATCTAGCTATAGGTGATACCTGAATTTTGATAAAATATGTAATTATATACTTAAACTTTGAAATTGATAATTTTAGTACCTATACTTTGTAACTAATCAATTTAATACTAAAAAAATTTTGAAATTGATCAATTTAGTACCTGAAGAAACTTTATAAAGGTAACATTGCATACACAAAAAGTTCTTTCAAGTACTAAATTGATTAGTTTCAAAGTTCATGTACATAATTACATATTTTGTCAAAGTTTATGTATCATTCATCACACTAACCCTTTTGTAAAATAAAAGATGTACTAAAAACTACAATAAGATAAAGGACAAAGATGATCATATACCATAACAAGTTATAATTTTTGATAAAAAGGGGTGTATGATCCATGCATATAGAATGATTTGTAAGATACATTTTATTTGGCATGAAATATTTTTGACCTAGAATATCAAAACATGCATTACTAATATAATATATGCTATTAATCAATCATGGGAAACTATTCTACTCATTTGAGAAAACTTAATCAATTTGATAAAAGAAATTAATTTCATTTTCAACATAAATAATCACCACAATTTTTTCAACCATTAGACACCATTATCATAATGTATAAATTATAACCATTTATTACTATGGTTAATCATAGTCATCATCATTTACTAACATAGATGTTTAACAAATATAATGCTAATTTACCATAGTTATTATGGGCTGGGGACGGTACGAATGCAACCAGGGCGAGTTTGGGACGAGTTTTGCAATACTCTAACCTGATACCCTTTAGGGTTCCTGAAACCCATCCCAAACCCTATAGGGTTTTTATCAATGAACCCAAAACCTACCAAACAAACCCTATAGAGTACTCAAACTTGAACCCAAACCCCAATATAAAATTTGCAATTTTATTATCAAGCTAATAAAAAAATAAAGATGTTGAATGAATGACTAACTAAATTAAGAAAAATAAAGAAACAAATAGCAGTCGATAAGAATTTGTCGATAAAAAGAAAAAGAAAAGAAAAGCAATCAACATGATGCATGAATGAATAATTAAATAAAATGCTGAATGATGACATAAATTTCCTCTTACATTTTAGAATTGGAACCAGAGCAATGCCATAACATGAGCATTGAGGACTTACGTTGGGGGTTGTTGATGTTGGCTTGGTTATGGTGGTGTTGGTCCAAGCATAGTGACTAGTGAGTAGTGACTTCACTTGAGAAGATTGTAATACTTGAAAATAGTACAACTCAAATATTAAAAAAAAAAATCACTATGTAAATAATGTGAAGTTTTTGGAAATATTTTAAAAGAAATCACAAAAATCACTCTTGATTTTTCGTGTTTTAAAAATATTATAATGCAAACAATTTAATTATTGATTAGGAATTTGAATCAATAACAATAAATTTTAAGATACAATTTTCTATAGTTTTTCGCAAGAAATAATTGATAATAGCTTAATAATATAATGAGATAACCTAATTTCAACTTTAATAAGATAATGGTAATTTAGAAAATTATGCAAAGAGCAAAAATGAGATATATTGATTTCAATCTTGTGAAGATGATCACTTCAATAAAAATATTATAAACAGAATATCTTAAATAATTAAAAGAATATGAGCACTATATATTTCATATGCACACCGTTATATATATTCAGAAAAGAATGGAAAAACAAGTCTACAACCATCATTTGTTGAGTGAGTTGTGTTGTAAGTTAATGTCATCTCGTAAGTCAATGTTATCTCCTCATGTGTCATCTCAAGTCAGGAGGCAAGTCGAGTCACCAATCGTCTGTTGTCCTTATCGGGTCTAGTCTTTGAAAAACAAAATCAAGTAGAGGAAGGTTGAAATCACTAAACTAATTCTTACTGTTTATATATGCTATATAATATAGAATATTAGATGTATAAAGTTAAAGAAACATTTAAAACTCTAAAAGTATAGAATTGAAGAAATAAACGATGAGTAAATAGAAAATTAAAGAAGGGATGTTAAACCTTTCAATACCTTTCATAAAAATGAAAATGGTATGAAATATCAAATAAATGTGATAAAATATCAAAACAATAAAAATATAAAATCGGTAATTAATAAATAAATTAACTGAGATTTGATATTTCAAACATTTCCTTCATGTAGCCAATTTGTTTTAACTGTCATTTCCAACAAATCAAACTTTTTAATCTTTTATAATTTCAAACTAAACTTCTTTTCTTTTTATTTTAAATCTCTAAATCCTTAGAAAAATTCAATTTCAATGTTTAGTAAATTTGAAAACTCCAAATTTAGTCTATTTCATAAATTGATTCCTCTAATTCTTCGCAATTATCGATTTAGACCCTTTTTCTAATTTATAAATAACTCAAAATTATTAAGTTCAATTATTCAAATTTATAAAATGTCCTAAATTAGCTATTTTCAACCTATATTCTATTACTTCATCCTCATAAATTTTGAATTCTACTACTTATTTAAAAACATCAGTTTTAAGCCCAAATTCATATCAAATATCAAACTTTCACAAATTAAATTCTCCAACTAGCTTTTCAATTCAAACCATTGATTTCTATGTTATAAATTATGAAACTATTTTCTAATTACTTTTGATATCCAAGAAAATCATCTGAAAGATTTAAACAAAACCTCTTTACTAATAAATATCCTTAATTATTTTGTTCTTATCCTATTTATTGCTTTTTTCGTTTCCTCCTTTGGGGCTACCATTTCTTTCTTCTTTCTCCTTCTTTTTCTTTGCCTTTTATGTTTCCTCTTCTTCCACCCTTCCTCTCTTCCTTTTCTCTTAAATCCCACTTAAAATCTCAAGTTTAAAGAAGATCAAAGAAGAAAAGGAAAATAGAAAACATGAAAGAAGATAGAGACCATGAGCATGGAACCTTCAAGAACTTAGGAGGAGTGGAGATAAAGAAAAATCAAGAAGTTTGAGTTGTCTAAAAGAGTTAAGTTGTTATTTCCTTGTTTTAGTTGTTGTTTATGTTTGTATATGTTGATTTGATGCTTAATACAAGTTAGGTTTGTGATGAAGATGATGAATAGTAGCTATAGAGTTTGGTGGAGTGGTTTAGAGGTGTTGGATGTTGTTAAATGAGTATAGAAGTATTAGAAGCAATAAAAACTAGCTTATATGATGCTTTGATGATGTTTTGATGGAAGTAAGATATGTAAAAGTTGAGAAGATGTTAAAAGAAAATAGGGGAATCACATTGTAGCTGCTATAAAAAAAATTTCCCAATCAATATGGGCTCCAACATGAGCGTGCACGTACCCATGCAGACAATTTTAAACTACTAGAAATTTTCTCACCTCAACATGGCCCTAAAGTAGCCTATATAGAGGAAAAAATTAGGCCTTTTCGATTGTGATCAAAATTTTCGTTTAGTACGGCCTCCAACACAACCGTGTAGCTGGCCGTGTGATGAAAAATGAAAACAAAATGAATTATAGATAATATATTTGATATATTAATAGAGTGTAATTAAGAATGGGTTTAGTAAATTAACAAGTTTAAAAAGTGTTTTGGATTGACATAGAACTTAAGCTCATAAAATGAACTTAGTAAACAAATCTAAGTTTAACTTGCTTTAATCTAATTTAGTAACTAAATTAGACTTAGTGTGGCTTATGTATATTAAGTGGATTAATTAATAGACTTAAGTTAATATGATCTGTAGAAATAAAATGGGTTAGTGATAAATAAGCTCAACTTGACTTAATGAATAATAATAAGCTAAAATGAATTAGATTGGTTAATTCTAATTATTTCGACTAAGTTAAGTTAATAGATTTGTAAATGGTTTAGAGATGATATGTTGTAATATAATGGGTTATGCCCTATTTAGAAAAAAAAATATATTGCTTCAAATATATATTTGTTTAAATAATGATTATTTTAGTATATGAATGCTTTAATGTTACTTTGTAATAAATGATTATAAACAAAGAGAAAAAAAATACTTTGATAGACAATGGAGAACTGTTCGTATCTTGGCGGGGCAATCTTTGCAACTATAACAGGATTTCTACGAGTGTCTGATCAAATAAGATTATAAGATGAGTTTAATTTCATGAATGGATGTTTGCTTATGGTATATTCTCTAAAATAGCCCTAGCCAATCGTCTATTTACTTTTGGATTTCAATATCAAGGATGATGATGATTTAATATTGACGATGATTGGATGTTGATGGTAGGGATGATCTGGTTTCCTAGGAGATTGATATGGCTTAGCTTGGATGACAGGTGGGTAACATAGACTTTATCCTTGTTTGTGACTATAACTTAGTTACACCTATAACAAGATAAACATAACTGACTATGTATAGGGATTGGGTAATTATGTGTTGTTTAATGATTATATTATTTAATAAAATATTATAATAAAAGTGATAACACATTTCTTGAACTGATTGAGTTGCCAATGTGGATAAGTGTTTGCTAAATTGATTGGTTATCTTAATAAAAAGACTTAATGTTATTTGGCCATTTAATTTAATGAACATACATTGTGCAACAGCATACTTGCATTAGTATGGTATTTATATCACATGCTAAAATGCCAATTCTATGGTAGTATTAAACTAAGTTAGTAGATTTGTTTCTCCAATTGGATGCCATAGGGTTGTCAATATCCAAGAAACCATTAAGCACTAAAGAATGTCGCTTGTATGGGTATTGGCTGTGGAATATTAGTATTTAAAGAGGTTCTGAGGTTCTAAGGTGAAGTGGGTGTGTATATATATATATAAGCACAAAATGAGTTTTAATAGAAATCCTCCCTCCTTAGTTCTTTCTAAGGAGAAGTTGGAGGCTATGTTTCAACAAAATGAGTTTCAAAGGAAATCCTCCCTCCTTAGTTATTTTTAAGGGGAAGTTTAAAGTTATGTTAATAATAATATATATATATATGAGAAAGCAATGAGCTGAGAAAACTATAAATTGAGAAAGCACCTCTTTCCTTAGTTCTCAGTTCTCCTGGACATAAATGACTTGAGTTGGTCTTTTAACCCCTAAGAAAGGGAATAAATCTCTATTGGTTTAGATTCTAGTAATCCAAACTGTGCATATCAAATGGTTAAGTGTCGCATTACATATGTTTATCAATAACAATTGTTTGGCATTTGTTGTTGTGTGGTTTGATCATTATTATTCACTAAGCTATGGTTAAGCTCATACCCCCATAGTTTTGTGCAGGTACATCTTAGGTCAGAGATGAGCTAAGAAAGTGTGAACTCCTTGAAGACAAGTAAATTAGCTTAGAAAGTAATTTATATATTTAGTGTTAAGTTTAAGTTGTGTAATATATGATATAGACTTAAAAGAAGAATTATAATTTTTATGTATAGTTTGAGATTTCGGAAAAAAATCTATACAATCTATTCTATTTTACTATTTAGTGAGGGATACCAACTCTCTGCGGTTCTGGAAGACCGTGGGAATATGTATTTTCTTAGTTGTAAAAATGTGTTTATGAATTAAAACTTATATAGTATATATTAAGTAGAGTTTTGCAAATCTCTAACTTGTAAAACGGTTCTCATATCTTAGATGTATACTTGATATAATAACTTCAGGTTCATCCTCTTGGGCCCTCTTTCGGTAATGACAACAATAGCGGCTACAATGTTGGCCTAAAGTAGCGAATGGCGAGAGACAAAAACTAAGATGACGGAAGAATCAAGAGTCAAGACTAACTGAGTTGAGTGAGTTATGAGGTTTGAATTTGAAGGTAGTGTACGGGTGCAACATGTGTGAGTTTTATTTAGATTTAGGGTTCCATATATATATATATATATATATGTCTATTTTCCGTTGGGTTCAAGTTCCCAATAGGTTTTATACTTATCCCAAAACCTGACCAAAAAACCCTATAGGGTTTCACTAATCATCCCAAAACACCCTCTAAATTTTAGGTGTATTATGGATTGACCCTATGAACTTTGAAAGTGTGGCCTTTAATCCCCTAAACTATAAACAATTTGCAAATAAAGACATCACATCTTTTTTTTTTTTTGTCCTTTGTCTGTACAATTTTCCAAATCCGTACAAAAATATATACCTGGAACAGTAAAATTTTTATACTTTTTGTAAGATTGAATTATCTTAAACATTCAACACTTTCAATTTTAAATCCTTATGCCCATATAGATCTTGAATATAATAAACCACTTAGATGTTGCAAAATAAATTTGCATACCTTAAGTAAAATTCAACATGATAGAGAGCTTTCTTGTTTCCAATCTTTGATTAAACTTATTTCTCTCCCTTGGCCGTCCTTTGTAGCAGATAACTTGATGGATTGCCAAAATATATTATTTTTATATTTTCTTATAACTGCTTACCCTAATGGGTGGAGAGAGGATTAGTTTATGTAACTATATAAAATTAAATTTGGTACATCCATCAAATACCTATATTAACAGTTAAGATTTAACATACTATTAAATATAGGAAACCCTAAACCAAATCTAATATGAGCTAATTCAAATATGAGTCAGGATATCAAGCCATGTTTCTTACATTCCCCCGCTTGGCGGGATGTTCCATCATTATATTTAACACTATAACAAAAGGCTAGCAAAAGTCAAATCTTTAAAACCATTAATCATCATAAGCAACTTTTCACAATAAACCACATAATGAGGATTATGGCAATCATGCAATATGTAGTTACATATTCCCTTCCATATATCACTACATTAAGGATTTATCATGTTAGGTTCATAAGTTGTGTATAAACGACACATAGTCCACATACTTTCTATAAAGACACATAATTTTCTTATTCAAACAATCATGCATGCACAATTGTAATGAATAAGAAGATTCAAAACATTAGAAACATATCATTATTGAGCTCTAGAGTGTTATAACATCATCATCAAACATCAATACAACCAAGACCTATTATATGTACATATTCCTTAGAAATTTTTTGCTGTAATCCCTTAATTAAAGGATCTGAAATCATGAGATCTATTCTAATATGTTCAACACACACTCTTTGTTTTTGAATCTCCACTTTAACAACAAAGTACTTTAATTTCATGTGTTTTGGTCTTTTAGAATATTTGTCATTTTTAAAGAAGAAAACTGCTGCAAAGTTATTACAATAAATTTTCAGCAGCTTGCTTATGGTGTCAACAATCTTATGTCCTAAAATAAAATTCTGCAGCCATAATGCGTGAATTGTAGCCTCATAACAAGCTACAAATTCCACTTCCATGGTAGATGAAGCAATGACGGATTGTTTGACACTTTTCCAAGATATTGGTCCTCCAGATAATAGGAACAAATAGCCAAATGTTGATTTCTTACTGTAAACACATCTAGCAAAATCTAAATCTGAATATCTAATCACTTCAAAATGATTAGACCTCTTATAAGTGAGCATGTAGTTTTTCATTACTTGTAAATATCTTAACACTTTCTTTGTGGTTTTCCAATGATCAATATTGGGATTAATTTGGTATCTACCCAGCATTCCCACTGCAAAACTAATGTCAAGTCTTATATAAGTCTATAAGTAAATCAAACTGCCCACAATAGATACTTACGGAATCGATTTCATTTCCTTACATTCTACATCATTTTTTGGACATTGCATTAGAGTACACTTATCTCCCTTTTGAACAGGGACTATTCTTGCTGAGCATTTACTCATATTGAATTTCTCAAGAATTTTCTTGATATAAGTTTTCTGAGACAATCCTATCAATCCTTTACACCTGTTACGGAATATTGAAATTCCAATCACATAAGATGCCTCTCCCATATCTTTCATTTCAAAATTCTTAGAAAGAAATTCTTTAGTCTTATGCAACAAACCTAAACCATTATCAGCAAGTAAAATATCATCGACATATAGAACCATAAATATAAACCTACTCCCACTGATCTTTCGGTAGGTACACCAATCAACAATGGTTTCTTTAAAACCAAAAGATGTGATGATATTATTAAACTTAATATACCATTGCATGGAAACTTGTTTAAGCCCATATATTGATTTCTTCAATTTACACACCATACTTTCTTTTCCTTTCATGGAAAAACCTTTAGGTTGATTCATATAAACTTCCACTTCAAGATCCTCATTCAAAAAGACTGTTTTCACATCTATTTAGTGTAGCTCTAAATCAAAATGAGCCACTAAAGACAAAATTATTCTCAATGAATCTTTCTTTGAGACAGGTGAAAAGGTTTCTTTATAATTAATACCATTTTCCTAAATATAACCTTTGGCAACAAGTCTACCTTTATATCATACAACATTACTTTTTGAGTCATGCTTAGTCTTGAAGATCCATTTAAAATCAACTCGTTTAGAACATTCTAGCAAGTCTATAAGAGCCTAGACATTGTTTTGAACCATTGATTTCAACTCCTCTTTCATTGCATCAATCCATTTTTCAGACTCATCATCTTTTATTGCTTGTGAAAATAAAACAAAATCATTATCAATGCCACAATCAAATTCAGACTCTTGTAAATAAATCACATAATCATCAGAGATAGCTAACATTCTAACCCTTATAGTTTTATTTAAAGCTATTCCAACTGGTTCATTTACATTAATTGGTGGTAAGTTAGGTTCTTCATGGGATACCACTTCATTATCCAAATGTTGTTCTTGATTATTTTGTTCTTCTATTACAGGAAAAGCATTTGGTGTGGTCATGGATTTAGGAACATTCAAGGGTAATGGAACATTCACCCTTATTTCATTAATGTCTACAACTCTATTTTTAGCACTCCTACTAACCTCACCATCCTCTAAACATTTGGCATTGGTTGTCTCTATAATTGTAAGACTATGGTTTAGACAATATAACCTATACCTTTTGGATTTCTCTAGATAACAATAAAGTAACCACTAACTATTTGAGAGTCTAATTTCTTTTCATGTGCATTATAAACTTGTGCTTCCGCAAGACAACCCTAAATAGACACATGTCTCAAGCTAGGTTTCCTTTTTAGTCCCAAACTCAAAAGGAGTTTTAGGAACTCCTTTACTAAGAACCCTATTTAACAGATACACAATAGGTTTAAGAGCATTCATCCACAAATTTTTAGGTAAAGTAGAATTACACATCATACTTATAACCATATTAATTAACGTTCTATTTCTTCTTTCTACCTCATCGTTTTGTTGAGGTGTGCCTGGCATAGTATATTTTGCACATATGCCATGATTTTTGAGGAATTTTGAAATTGGACTAGGACACTATCTTGATTCATCATACTTTCCATAATATTCATAACCTCTATCAGACCTTGCTATTTTCACTTTTCTATCTAATTGCCTCTCAACTTCCTTTACAAACACCTAAGGGCATTTACAGCTTAAGATTTTTCATGAAGCAAATAGATATAGCCATAACGTGAAAATCATCTATGAAGGTGATGAAGTACTTTTCTCCATTAAAGGAAAAAGTGTCAAAAGGTTCACATATATCAATGTGCATTATCTCAAGAAACTAGTTGCTTCTTGTGGCTCCTTTCTTGTTATGTGTGGTTTGCTTACCCTTATGCAGTCCATGTATAAACCAAGATTAATAAAATCTAGACTCTATAGAATCTCATTCTTTACCAATCTTTGTAACCTTTCTTTGAATATGTGACCCAAATGTTTATGCCACAAGTAAGCTGAGTTTTCATTTGCTAAACTACTTTTCATTCCAATATTATGATTAACAGTAAATAAGGATTCAAAAAAAACATCAAGTCTCAATTTATGTAATTCATCCACAAGCATTATATAACCAATGAAAGAGCCATCCTTATATAAATTGAAACAACCATATCCAACCATAAAAGTATATCCACTAACATCAAGTCTAGAAATAGAAACTAAATTTCTAGAAATTGAAGGTACATAGAGAGTGTTCATTAGATCCAAGGGATGACTAGTATCTGATATAAGCCTATAAGTAGCTATGCCTTCAATCAAGGCCTTCATGCGATTCCCCATGAATAGAAAGTTGTTAGTTTGGCTTATGGTTTGGATTGCAAGGAATCCCTGCATAATATTAGACACATGAGTAGTAGCACTAGAATCAAACCACCAAGTATTAGAAGGAACTTTAGATAAGTTTGATTCAAAGCATACAAAAACATAATCTATACCTTTCTTTTCAAACAAAGCCTTATGTCATGCCCCATAAGGTACCTTAAACGTAACAGTCCACCACATACCATATAAGATTCCCGAATTACCTCTTTAGTCCTTCGAGAGCCTTATATAGATGTAAGGCGTACCTTTAGACACAATAGAGTACAAGTCCAAATGGAGATAAAAGCTTAATTTGGCATGTATTAGCAGTAGGATATAATTCATGAAACATAAATAAATATTACATAATCTAAGCGGCATTCTCCCGCAAAAGAATAATTAACGGTCTTATACAGTCATCCAAGTCTTAGAAGTTTCCTATGGAAGTCTAATACAGAAATTTCAACTTCTAGGGGAAACTCCTAGCTTCTGTACCTGTTCAGCCGGGTCACGTCTCCTAAGCCACAAATGGGATAGCTACAAAAGGAATGGACTGTAGGGACGTAAGCTAACTAGCTTAGTGAGCGTAATCTTTCACAATAACATTCATGTCACGACAATTCAAGCAAGTTATTAATCAAGCAAGTGGGTGCATCAAACACGTGAGTTCAACATACATATGACCAACCGGAAATCATATGTGGATGGAATTACGCCCTCCATCTCGGGTTAGCAGATTAACGACTACTGCGGTACTAACAATATGCTGTTTATGGTTCACGGTTAACCTACGATTATTCGATATCATTTATGGTTCACGATTAACCTACGATTATTCGATATCGTTTATGGTTCACGATTAACCTACGATTATTTGATATCGTTTATGGTTCACGATTAACCTACGATTATTTGATATCGTTTATGGTTCACGATTAACCTACAATTATTCGATATCGTTTATGGTTCACGATTAACCTACGATTATTCGATATCGTTTATGGTTCATGATTAACCTACAAATGCTAATGCTCCTTCCCATTATGATATGCACGTGTCAAGTTTGCATTAGTCCAAGTAGAGGATTAAGTCATTTTATTTAGGCGATCAAACAATTTCTCAGACAATCCATTATAGCCAACTACACAACCAAAGTTTATCACCCGGTTTCAATATTCTTAATTTAAGTTCTCACATCATCATCAATCATATAATTTCCCATTAAACCCCATCATTCGTATTCCATTCATCAGGCCTACATTCTAGTGCACTAATTAACAAGCACATACAATAAATGAATCGGGAAGAAAAACTCACTCCGCCATAGGTTCGCCTTTCTTCTAGTAATAGTAATCCGGAGGTAAAGATTCAACGTCCTCGGGTTCTCCTATACACATAAGAAATACCCTAATAAGTATTCTACCAACTTAGAATACTAAAACTCTAAGAAAACTTAGTAAAATCGGAATTAGCATCATTTTCGAAGTTCTGTTTTAAAATGGCCATAACTCGGTCGTTTTAAGTAGGAATTTTTTCAAAAATTTTATACTGATTTCTATCTACTTCGGAAGAGCTTTCTAATTATGAAGTTTAAATCAAGTTTTGAAAATATCTAAGCCTCGGAAATGAGGGATCAGATCTGTACAGTGGGTACATTGATTCAAAAAATGCGGTTTTCATGAATGCACTTGAGATTCCTAAGTATAAAATGAAACTAAATACCATGGTAATGATTTTTCCTATCATGAATGTCATGATATGAACTCTAATGAGCCCAAGTTCTTATAACTTTTTAGACTTAAAGAAATTTAATAAACTTTTTTGTAGAAAACCACTTCATGCTATTGTTTAACAAGTGAGTTTACTACACTTGGTCACACCTACATATTACAAGGATTTTCTTTAGGAAAACTCCACTTTGTTTAAAGAAATTTTGACCCTCATATTAGTTATATCCTAAGGCCTTTATTTCTTTAATAAAATCTTTATTTATAAACTTTTAAGTGGGTCTTTTACTAGGGTGGTTTCAAAAATGCGAATTTAGAAAATTCCATTTTCAAGTTGATTCCTTTAAGAAAAATGTATTTTATACTTAAAACTTTAAGTATTTATTTTACCTATACCCTAAGGACTTCATTTATTTAAGAAAATACCATTTTTGAGGTTGGAAAAATAGTGTTTTCTAACAATCTATCCATTATTACGAATTTTGTCTACAAGACTTTTAGCTCAAAACTTCTATTGGATTTCATCTCTTGTTTCCAACATTTTCTTTAGTAAAAACTCATTCAGACTCATGAAAAATATCACCAAACAATATCTATTACCTATAGGCTTCATTTTTCTTGAGAAATATATGTTTAGAAGTTGATAAATGTGTTTTTATCCTAGGTTTCTAAAGTCATCCGAATTTACACAAGTTTATTTCTTGAAAAGTATTCTCCTTTTTGAATTTATTAACTCATCTACTTATAGATCTATATACTAAGAAGGTTATTTACTAAAGACAAAAACATTAAAGACCATTAATGTACATAGACTCAAAATAATGATGAGATCTTAAATGCCTACATGAACAAGAGTAGTAAAATGATAGATCTACTATATCAAATGCTTAAATGAGTTTTGAAAACATAAAAACTACATTTTTATAAAAGATCTTTTGTTCAAAACACTTTTTGATGGATAAACATAAAGCTTTTGGCATGAAAGCTCCTTTAAATGTTAGATCTACTTTGTAATGGTTCGGTATTCTTGTTTTGATATTTCCTTGTCCCTAGCAAGAGCTCATGGGGTCCTTTGGTTGGAAATATCTAAGAATCACTTAGCCATAACAAAGATCTATGAGTGGAAGGAGTAAAAGCTTACTTACTTGAAGTAAAATAGGAGAT
The DNA here is from genome assembly GCA_024138025.1 of Combretum micranthum. Lineage (NCBI taxonomy): Eukaryota > Viridiplantae > Streptophyta > Magnoliopsida > Myrtales > Combretaceae > Combretum > Combretum micranthum. Next base: position 129,734 of record JAMXBD010001241.1, read on the forward strand.
GGAAAGAAGAAATGGAAGTTGTGTGTGTGTGTGTGGGGGGGACAAAAGCTCACGGCAAGGGAGGGGAAATGGGGGAGGATTTTGAGAGCTTTTCACTTTTGTAAAGTTTGCAAAATGAGAGAATGAAGAAAGAGAGGAAAATGTAGCTTATATATATATATAATGGAATTAGGTTAAAATGGGATAAAATAACTTTAAAAAAATCACAAATTGGAGCTTGTGAGGGGGGGGGGGGGGGGGGGGGGGGGGGGGGGGGGGGGGGCACGCGGTTTTAAGCTTATGGAGGGGGGAAAAAGAGTTTGATTTTTACTTTATTTGATTGATTTAACTTTGATGTGTAATTGTCATAACTTGTTGGAAAGTTAAGGGACAAAATCCTTTGAAAAGGGGAGATGATTGAGTGATGGTAAGAGTTGAAATATAGAGTGTGCAAATAGGTAGTATAGGTGGTACTTGTGAATAGTGAAGAATAGTAGACAAGACAATTTAATTTCCGGTAGTAAGGAAATACGAATAAAAAGGCTATAACTGTATTTTTCATAAGCCGGAAAATTATGAAATCTATATTTTTGAAATCCTCATTTTATTTCGATTCAAATGAGTACTCATAAGTAAATTTTTGAAATTCTAGTTCCGAGGCACGCTTTTCTATAATGGGTCTCGGGATGACCCGAAATTGAAATTTTCTTAAAATTTGATATTTTCTTGGTTTGAAATATAATTAAGAACCATATTCAAAATTAAATTTTCTTATAAAAGTTTCTTAATTGGAAACCGAGGAAAAGCCGAAATTAGGGTTCCTAGTTCTCACTCCAGACTTAAGCTATTCGGTTTAGGGTTTTGGTTTCCGGTTCTAGGGTTATCTTGGCTACTTGAAAAACCGAGGTTTACACCTTACGTTTGGAAACATCCTTTTGATAATGTCCTTCCTTCTTACAAGAGTGACATTTATCTACCTTTGGTCCCTGTCATACCCCAACAGTACTCTAAACGTGATAGCCCACTGTATAAAATATTAAAACTTGAGAACGGCTACCTTAGTTACTTGGAAGCTTTCATATTGGTATAAGGCGTACGTTCACAACAAGGAAGACGGTGGAGTTATGCATTTTAAGATAATGGCAGCGGAACATACAAAACAATACTTAATATAATTCATCAAATATAAAGGTCATACAACTTCTACAAGGCATTTCCTTAATAAGTCTTCATAATAACATAATCTTACTAGGACTAACTAAAACTAGAAGATTTTAAAGGAAATCTAATCTAAGTCTTCAAATAGAATTCCTCCAAAAGCTTCCTAAAACATAAGTTCTACCCGAACAGTCAAGGTGCTCTTGGGTACAAAACAAAGATCCTACAACATTAGAAATCTATTGGGGAATAAGCATAACTGGCTTAATGAGATAATCCTTACGCAAAAGTACTCATAAAAAACATCCAAACAAGTCTATTAAACAAACATATGAAATGCAACAACCATATGATCAAACAATACATACGACTATCCAGCTTCGTATGTAGAATAGATTTATCCCTCCATTGTGGGTTAGAGAATGCTTTGAATGGGTCATAATCGACCTCCTTAATATTTACGTGCATCTTAGTTCCAATCAATCGTACTACTAGTCATCGGGCTTTCTTTACCCAAAGTGATCGATCTGGCTAGGCTACACTATGAGGTCGTATTCTCTTAACGTCCTAATTCCTCAAGATGTAGCTGGACAGTTTACCTTTCTGGTCCTACGTTGAGGATGTCACGCCCCAAAGGGTACCCAAAACGCGATAGTCCACCACACTCGATATTTAAACTTAAGTATGACAACCTTAGTCATCCCATAAGTTTACATATCGGGTGTAAGGTGTACTTGCACAACTTTTAGGATCACACTTTGAATCGAATAGTCTAAAGAAGGCATACATTAGCATTAAGAATAGAAATCATAACGAGATAAATAAGTTAAGTCTTCACAGAAGTCAAGGGGGCATATCCCCGCCAAAAAAAAAAATAATGGAAGTCTATCCGGTCTAAAACCATATTACAAACATTAGGATTACGTTAAAGAGATTTTTCTAGAAGTCCATGCCTCTAGCTAGATCCTGACTTCTTCAAAAGCTCCTGTATCCAAAAGATAACCTTGTAAAATAAGTTTTCTCGGAACAACCAAAAATAGGAACACCACAATAAAACTATCGGGGTGTAAGCTACAGGCTTAGTGAGATTCAATTCCAAATATTTAATACTCAACGATAGTATATCTCAAACAAGTTATTAGTAGCCATATGAAATGCACAAACACATGAGCATACAATACATAAGACCATCCGAAAATCTTATGTTGAATGGATTTACGCCCTCCATTCGGGGTTAGGTGTTTCAGGCCCATACGGCCATCATTTAAATACTTCTCACTTTTATATGGTTGATACAGGTGCCCATCCACCACGTTTAAATTTTTACTGTGGTTTTATACAGTACCCCACAGCACATTTCAAATTTCAGCCCATCCACCAACAACCGAGTTTACAAGCCCCTCGTTGCCTGAATTACTATGCCTTCTTCCTACAAAGGTATAATAACCCATGCAATGTGATTCACTATGTGATATGCATGTACAGTTTATTCATATAATTGTGGCATATTAATTGGGCAGATTAAGTGCGATCGTAGAGAAGTTCAGACAATCCAAGTCTACACTAGCTCATACAATGATTTATCAACAAGTCTCGTCTCGATATACTTATCATTCATTCAACCAAGATTATGTCACAATCATCTAAATTTTATCTTTTCCTAATTCTAGTGCCACTACGATTACAAGCACATACGTGAGCATAACTATTTAAGAAATGAACTCACTCGGCCATGGAGAGAAATCCACTAGTCGCAGTAGTCCTTGGGGAGTGGAAATCCATCCTCCAATTCACCTAAGTACAAGGTGTAAGCCTCGGAAAATTTCAGTAAATAATTCTAAGATGAACTTCGAAAATAAACCCTAAAAATCACTCCAAATTAAAACCGAATTTCGACAAGTCCTAAATCACGAACGAATTTAGAAACTTCTTAATCTTGAGAAAATGAAAATCTTTAAACAATAAAATAAGAACTCAGTGGTCTTCAAATTCAAGACCACGACGTACAAAAAATTCCATATTTAACTCCGACTTATAAAAACGGGTAATATAAAGCTAAAAAACAAATTATTAAAAGCAAATAACGATTAACTTTCGAAATATAACTCAATCCAAGAATTCCGAAAACACCAAAGAGATATTAATTACTTACAAAAATAAAATTTAAAATAAATTTCTCAAATTAAATATGTTGTATAAACATAAATATCAGTTTCCAAATTGGCAAAGGTCTAAATCGAAAAATCATCCAGAAACCTAACCGGGAATACAATAGTGTAAGTCCGGCAATCTAGCGCCCTAACCTACAGACGAGAGTAGTTAATTATATAGAATTAACTCATAGTAATATAAGTTCGTTTATAATTATCAGATGGTAATTTTTGCCTATTTCGAACCCGTTCGGATATAGACTTCGAAAAGCGTATCCCGGGGCTCGAGATATAAAAAATATACCATTAGTACCGTTAGACTCGTAATTCCACGAGATTTCTAAATATATCAGTTATATAATTTTTCGGGTTATAAAAGTTTAGTTATAACCTTTTTATCGTATTTTCATTTATACCGGTAATTGATTAGTCTTTTGCACTATTCATTTTATTTCATTACACAATTTTATTTTTTTATAATGTATACCCCGGGTTTCCTAGTAATCGAGTAAACTTCGGAAACCGGAAAATGAAACCCTAAACCGGTTTAGTTAAAGCTTTGTGAGAAAGACTTAGAAACCCTGTATCCGGCTTTTCTTCGGTTTCATATCAAAAGAAATTTGTAAAATAATTTAATATGGAATATTGTTTCAAAGTATTGTAAACTGGTTTTTCAAGTAACAAAGATAACTCAAGAACCGGAAACCAAAACCCTAAACCGGGATAGCTTAAGACTGGAGTGAGAACTAGGAACCCTAATTCCGGCTTTTCCTCGGTTTCCAATTAAGAAAATTTTATAAGAAAATTCAATTTTGAATATAGTTCTTGATTATATTTCAAACCAAGAAAAGATCAGATTTTGAGAAAATTTCAATTCCGGTTCATCCCGGGACCCATTATAGAAAAGCATGCCCCGGAACTAGAATTTCAAAAATTTACTTATGAATACTCATTTGAATCGAAATAAAATAAGGATTTCAAAAATATAAATTTCATAATTTTCCGGCTTACGAAAAATACAGTTATAACCTTCTTATTCGTATTTTTCTTACTACCGGTAATTAAGTTGTCTTGATTACTATTCATTACTATTCACAAGTACAACCTATGACTACCTATTTGTACACCCTACACTTGCAACACTTACCATCACTCAATCACTTCCTTTTCAAAGACTTTTTGTCTCTTAAATATTATTTCAATTTATGACAAATTGTACTCATTTCCATCAAAACAAGTTAAATCAAAATCAAATCTTCTCCTCCTCCCCATGCATTGGTCGGCGTGAAACCCCCTCCAACAAGCTCCATTTTGCAATTTTTTTAAAATTATTTTAGTCTCATTTAACCTAATTCCATTTAATATATAAGCTACTTTTTCTCTCTCTTTTCTCATTCTTTCACTTTCAAACTTTCCAAAAGGTAAATGCTCTCAAAATCCTCTCCCCCTCCACACTCTTTGCCGTGAGCTTCAAGCTCACACACAAACACACACAAAAAAATTTTTCCTTCTTTTTGTCTTCTATTTCACTTAAAGTAAAAGCACCTTACTTCTTTATCTTTAGATCCTTGTAATGGCAAGGATATTCTTGGATATTTCCAACTAAAGGTCCCCATGATCTTGTGCTAGGGACAAGGAAATATCAAAACAAGAATACCAAACCATCACTAGTAGATCTTGTATTTTAAGGAGCTTTCATACCATAAGCTTTATGATTTTTCATCAAAAAGTGTTTTGAACAAAAAGATCTTTTATAAAAATGTATCTTTTATGTTTTCAAAACCTATTTAAGCATTTGATATAGTAGACCTATCAATTTACTACTCATATTCATGTAGGCATTTAAGATCTCATCTTTATTTGAGTTCATGTGCATTAATGGTCTTCAGTACTTTTGTCCTTAGTAAATAACCTTTCTAGTATATAGATCTATAGGTAGATGAGTTAATAAAGTCAAAAAGGAAAACACTTTTCAAGAAATGAACTTGTGTAAATTCGGATGACTTGAGAAACCTAGGTTAAAAACACTTTTACCAACTTCTAAACATATATTTTACAAGAAAAATGAAGCCTATAGGTGATAGATAATGTTTGGTAATATTTTTCATGAGTCTAAATGAGTTTTTACCAAAGAAAATGTTGGAAACAAGAGATGAAGTCCAATAGAAGTTTTGAGCTAAAAGTCTTATAGGCAAAATTCGTAATAATAGATAGGTGATTAGAAAACACTAGTTTTCCAACTTCAAAAATGGGATTTTCTTAAATAAATGAAGTCCTTAGGGTATAGGTAAAATAGATACTTAAAGTTTTCAGTATAAAATACATTTTTCTTAAAGGAATCAACTTGAAAACGAAGTTTTCTAAATTCGGATTTTTGGAACCACCCTAGTAAAAGACCCACTTAAAAGTTTATAAATAAAGATTTTATTAAAGAAATAAAGGCCTTAGGATATAACTTATATGAGGGTAAAAACTTCTTTAAACAAAATGGAGTTTTCTTAAAGAAAATTCTTGTAATAAGTAAGTGTGACCAAGTGTAGTAAACATACTTGTTAAACAATAGCATGAAATGGTTTTCTAAGAAAAAGTTTATTTAAATTCTTTAAGTCTAAAAATTTATAAACCTTAGACACTTAAGATTTCATATCATGACATTCATGATAGAAAATTCATTATCATGTCATTTAGTTTCATTTTGCATTTAGGAATCTCAAGTGCATTCATGAAAACGCATTTTCGGAATCACATAACCGCTGTACAGATCTGATCCTCATTTCCGAGGCTTAGATATTTTCAAAACTTGATTTAAACTTCATATTTAGAAAGCTCTTCCGAAGTAGATAGAAATCGATATAAAATTTGCGAAATTCCGACTTAAAACGACCAAGTTATGGCCATTTTAAATCGGGACTTCAAAAATGATGCGAATTTCGATTTCACTAAGTTTTCTTAGAGTTTTAGTATCCTTAGATGGTAGAGTACTTATTAGGGTATTTCTTATGGATAGGTGAACCGAGGACATGAATCTTTACCTCCGGATTATTATTACTAAAAGGCGGCGAACCTATGGCGGAGTGAGTTTTCTCCTTGTTTTGTTACCTTGATTGTGCTTGTAGTTAGTTGCATTAGATTATAGGAACAAGATAAAAATCGATACGAATGGGGATGGGATATGATGAGACTGTGATGAATGTATGCCAAAGAATACTAAAGCATATCGAAACCACGATTTGATTGGATACTGCACCGTTCATATTATTTCTGTTATGTGTATGATATTGGCTGGTCACTCTAAAGAATGTATAAATACTTTGACCTAAGCAAAAAGTAAATTGATCATGCATCGCATCGGACATATTACATTTGGTAGCGTGCTACTCCTATGTAGGTCGATCGGTATGGTCCGAGGACTCGTTTGGATAATGAGACCCGGGATCAGAGCTCATTCATAGGAAACTAAGGCGCATCGGGATGCATTCCATGTGTGAGCCTAGTCGAGGCGAATGCTATGAGCCGAGGGCTTGGGGACTAGCAGCAGTCGTGTAGACTTCAATACCATCCCTAACCCAAGATACGGAGGGCGTAAATCCGTTCTGTGTGTGGGTTCCGGATACCCATATATAATTGTTTGCTCACGTGTTTATTCATGCATAGCATATGATTGATTTACTTGCTTGTTATGGTACAGAACTAAGGAATTCTCACTAAGCTAGTGTAGCTTATACCCCAATAGTTGTTTAAATGAGCAGGTTATCCCAAGAATGCTAAGTAAGGATCGAGATGGTTGAAGCCGAGGATGACTTCGGGATTTCGGCAAGATATAAGAATGCTTGAAGTTTTTGGCTAAGCTTTATGATTTGCTTTGTAATATTTTATGTAGGGAAGTCTGTGGATGAATGTAATGGAGTTGAACGATTTGTATTATGAAGTTCAGTGATTTGTTTCTGGAGTATAGTGGATTGTATTTCCTTTACATTGTTACTCAATTGTATTAGCCTAAAATGTATCATTCCGATGTGTCTCCTTTATGTGTTAGACGCCTTGTACATAGTATGAAAGCCTTCGCGTGACTAAGGTGGTTATTCTTAGGCTTTAATATTGTGTACAGTGGACTGCCACGTTTAGGGTACCCTTCGGGGCGTGACACAAGGAATACCCGAAATGAGTATTTCTTATAAGGTTCTAATAACTTAACAATTCTAGCTACTGAGTTCGTCAATTTCTGTATAAGATAAAGTCCTAACTTTAAATGACCATATCTAACTCATTTTAACTCGGAATTGAGCATATAATATATCGATTTCTATCTACTTCGAAAGATATATCTATTCCTAATATTATTTTCAAGTTTTGAAAATATTTAGATCATGAAACAGAGGGATCAGTTCTGGTCGTTCGAAGACTTCAATTCCGAAAAATAGTTTTGTGGATGTCTGTGATGTCTTCTAGCATATAGTTTAACTACACATGCAATATTGATGATTTCCTATCATGAATGATACGATATGAACTTGATGCATGCATGCTTTTGACATTATTTACAAAATGGAGAATTAAGAAACTTCTTATTTGTGAAACTCCATAACTTTACACTTCCATGAAAACTAGTTTCCTAACTTTGATTATCTCTATGTTTTTGAAGTTATTTCCTTAAGAAAATCAATTTGTCCTTATCTAAATTGAGTCTTCATTATACATATTACCCAAGCCTTCATTTCTACATAAAAATTTGCATTTTACACTTTGCAAATATGTTTTCAAGTAGGATTTATCCAAAAATCCGAATTTCTTGAAATTAAATTTTTGAATGATTCCTTTGGGAAAAACTTGTTTAATTCATTAAAACTTAAGACTTTAAGATACCTATTACCTAAGGAATCCATTTAATACATAAAACTTCTATTTTGAACTTGGATGATAGGTGTTCTTATGACCTATATTCAAAATTACGAATTTCATATGTTGAGTACTAACTCAAAATTTTCCATCTAGATTCTACTTCTTGTTTTATACATTAATCTCATTAAAACTCATTTCAACTCATAAAAATCACTACTTAATGATACCTATTACTTATACCCTTCATTTTTCACATGAAACATGAGTTTTAAAATTGATAAAAGGGTTTTTAAAATAGAGTCTTGAAATCATACGAATTTGACTTTGAGTAATTCAAACAAAAACTTTTCCTTTTCAAGTTCCTTGCTTTATTTACTTAAGGATCTATCAACTACCACCTCTATATACATAAAACAAAGCCTTCATAAGTATGAATGCATGAAAACATAAATCATCCATAAAATCATAAATGTCAAGCATGGTATAAGCATCTAAAAGCTAGATCTACTACTTATGATGCATGAAATGAAGCTTAAAAGCATGAACATGAAATTTTTATGCTAGGTCTCTACTTTACTTCACTTCTACATGCATTAACATGAATATATCCCAACAAAAACTTAATCAAACACAAGATCTACTCTTGTGATTGCTTGATATTCATGTAGTAGCATTTTCTTATCCTTAACAAGTGCTCATGGGGACTTTGAGTGAAAACACTCATGAATAATCTTGCCATTACAAGATTAAATGGTAGTAAGGCTTGAAAATCATCACCTAAAGCTTGAAATAGATGAAAAATGGAGCTTGTGTGTGCAGGCTAGGGTGTCGCGGCAAAGAGGAGAAAGAAGAGAAGATTTTTGTGATTTTTGAACAAATGAAGTAAAAGTCAAGGAGAGAGAAAATAAAAGACTATTTACATTAAGTGAAATTAGGGTTTGTTTGTATTATAAAAGAAGATAAAATAAAACAAATTAGGAGGGAAAAATGAGGGGGATGCACCGGCCACTAGAAGAAAGAGAGAGGAGTGTTTTGATTTTATTTGAAATTGTAATTTGTGTAATAAAATGTATTAAATGTAATAATTTATTAAGAGACAAAAATTCTTGGAAAAGAAAATATAATTGAGTGGTTGTAAGGATGTAAGACTAGGGTATGGGTGTGTGTGTAGTAGGTTATACTTGTGAATAGTAATAAATAGTATATAAGACATTTATTTTATCGGTAGTAAAAAAAAAATACGGGAAAAAGGCTATAACTGTAATTTTTATAACCTGAAAAATTATAAAACATATTTTTGGAATCCTTATAAAATTTTGGTTCTAACGAGTATTCCAGAATATTTTTCTGAGTTTCTAGTTCCGGGGCTTGTTTTTCCGTAATGGAGCTCGGGAAAGCCCGGAACAAAAAAATTTTCAAAATCAAAACTTTGTATGGTTTGAAATATACTATAAAACAATAATCCACATTAAATTATTCTATAGAGGTTCTTTTATATAGAAATCGAAGAAAAGCCAGACCTAGGGTTCTTAGGTTAATAGTACTAATCCTATTTAGGGTTTTGATTTCCGATTTACGGAGTTTACTCGGTTACTAAGAAAACCGGGTTTATAGAGGAATAGTAGCAAAAATGCAAAGATGATATTCTAAGTGATATATATGAACAATTTAGTTTTAAGGAATTTCCGATTCGACATCAATTTATTTAAGATAATCAATCAATATTTGCACACATAGCAATATACATAGAGGCAATTATAATAATCAATCAATCAGGCTCTGATATACTTATCATTCATTGATCACACATAACGAATCACATACATAGCTCCCATGATAACCCGCATGCATATCATTTTTTATTTTTTCCTATCATCTAGTGCTTTATTCTATAAGCACATGCGCAAATACATAAAATGTAAAAGAAAACTCACTCGGCCATGGCGATCTTCTATCAGTCGAAGTAATCATCGAGAAAGAGAAGATCTTGGTCCTTGTCACCTAAACAAAAGAAATACCTAAAATGAGTATTTCATCCAAGATCTACTTAAATTTTCTAGCTCTATCTTATTAAATTTGTCAAAATTGGGTTTTAAGGAAATTCAAACTTAAAATGGTCATAACTTGCTCATTTTAACTTGAAATTATGCATATAATATGTCGTTTTCTACCTACTTGAAAAGATCTATCTATTTTTAAGGTTAATTTTTTTCATAAAAGGTTATTTAAGCCTCCAAAAAGTAAGGTACAGATTCACCACGAATTTTCCAAACTCTAAAAACACAATTTCCCAAACTTTTCTTCCTTCAAAAATCCTTAAACAAATATATAGACATATATGTGGTTCAAAAATCTTTTTGATACATAAATAGACCCATATCTTATACATGACTTCATTGGTGTTGTCTCAACAATTATTTTTCATAAAATAACTTGTTTTATAGGTTTGAAAAGTTGGACTTTGAAAATTTTCTCCTTAAATGGTTTGAAAGAAAATTATAATTCCTTGAGTCATTATAAATAAGTGTTCTCTTTTTATATTCTATTTCCCATCTTTTTAAAGATAATTTCAACCTTAAAATTTGGTTCTTTAAGTTTCCTACCAATTTTATTTAAAAAGAAAGAATTTCAAAATTTTCTTAAGTTGTTAATAATATCTAATGTTTTGAGTTTATCATCTCTATATCCTATCTCTTAGAAAATGTGTTTTCCATTTAGAAACTTACTTTTGTTGGCAAATTTTTATTTCTCTGAGTGGATTTCTAAACTAGTGAGTTGATTTCCATTTTATCTTGAAAACTTATCTAGTTCTCAATTTTTATCATAAAGTGGGAAAAAATCCTATAAATAAGTTTTTATGAAGAATTTCATAATAAATTATCAACACCAAAATTTTAAACCAAAGTTTTCACGTTATTATTTTGAAAAGAAAGTGTGTATCTACTTAGCTAAATCTTTGAAGAAATCCTCTTTGTTGATACCTTAAAGTTTTATGAGAAGAATATCTAAGTTTTTGAAAAGAATTTATTAAAAATAGCATTTAAGTTCTTTGATGGAAAAATCCTTGCTAAGTGACAAAAATTATTTTAGAAAGAGTTTAGTCTCATTTTATTAAAGAAAAACTTCTTTTTCCTTCTTCTTTTTTTGTTGAGACAAAATCAATATGTTCATGCATAAATGAGAATGTAGTTATGAGAGAGATAAAAATATCATATAATAAGATAGATAAAAATGTAAGCAAATAATCATAATAATAAGGTTAAGTATTGAGAGCCTTAGCTTCATCAAGGTTTCTCAAGACTAAGAATAGACTAATCCCAGAAGAAAAAAAAAAAAGAAAGAAAAGAAAAAGCATAATCATAAGAGCAATAATAATAAGATGTTAGGTTAGTGAGCACTTAGGCTCTAAGAAATATATATACATAAATATATATAATAACATATAGAAGTTAAATTAGAGCAATATTAATAGTAGTAATAACAATAATAAAATAACATAATAACATAAAGAAATTTGTGCATGAACAAGAACAAAACATGAACATATTATTGCTTTCTTAACACTATGGTCTTAAGAAACACACACTAAGCTCATGTTAAGTTACATGAACATGAAAAGTAAATATGAGAAGTTTTACCTAAGATTATATATTTGTTGAAAAAGAAAAGAGGTGGTTGTAGTAATACGTGGGTAGTGGTTTTGTGGAGAGAAGAGAAAGTTTGGAAGAGGAACTTAGACAAAGAATTTGTAGAGTGAATTTGGTAGAGTTTTGATAGAAAAAATGAGATGTGTGAAAGAATGAAGGAGGGGTGGGTGGTGTAAGTCCTGAATTTTTGGAACCGAATTAAAGACCTAAACCCTAATCGGAAGTCAACCAGATTTCCAGAGTCAACAAACCCTAGTTTACCGTAACCGCTTAAGTCCGGCATTGCCGTTTTCGCTAGCCCTAGAAAACGAAGTTGGAAAAGTTAGCTATAATAGTTTGTAGTAGCTATAGGTTGCGTAAAAATATCAGATTGAAGAAATTCGAATGTCCTTTGAACCCGATCGGACATAGTTCTTGAAAAATGTGTCCGGAAGCCCGGAATAGGAAAATTATTCCGAATATACCGTTAGACTCGTAAAAATGTAAAATTTCCAAAAATATCAATTTCGTAATTTTTCGATAGCTAGAAATATCAGATATCGCTTTTATACATGTATTTTCTTACTACCGGCATTAAATTATCATGTCTACTTTTACATTGCACTATTTTCTACTATTCTACACTATTCATCTATCTCTACTTTTTCTTACAACCTATTCTTACAAGCTATACACCTATTTCTTACACATTTTCATTTCCAATACAACTTCACATCTTTTATTTCTTACTTTTAATTAACAAAATAACAAAAAAATAAATTTCACTCCCCCATTTCCCCAAAAGTAGCGCCGGGCCCCTCTCACTCTCCCTATTTTGTTTTATATTTCAATTATTTAATTAACACAAATTATCTCCCACATTTTCCTATAAATACCCTCTCATACCTTCACTTCTTTCACACCACTTCTTCTCTAAAATTCTCTCAAGAGTTCTTTCAAGAAGTTCTTCTTAGTTTAGCTTCTTTTAGGTAAGAATTGCTTCAAGATTTCTTTATGTTCATCTACTTAGTATGAGCTTAGTGTGTGTTTTCTAAGACCATGAAGGTTAAGAAAGCAACAATAGGTTCATACTTTGTTTTTGTTCATAATATCATTTCCTTTATGTTCATTTATGTTTCTTTATATTTCCTTTATGTCTATTACTATCTAACATATCTATATAGTTATATACATTATTTAGAGCATATAAGTTCATTGTCTTGCAATTTATTTACCTTTCATGCAATTTATTTACTTCAATACAATTTATTTAATTCAAGTTGTTTTTAAGACTAGTCATTCTAATCTTAGACTTGTCCTCATCAAGTCAAAACATTTTCTTTTCTTTTCGGGACTAGTCTTTTCTTAGTCCCGGGGTATCTTGATGAAGCTAAGGTCCCAATACTTGATTTATTTCTTTATATGCTTATTCTTTTAAATTATTATGTTCTTTTCATATTTTCATAGCTTATGATTCATATTCATGCATGAACATAATGCTTTTGTCTCAACAAAAATTTAATGAAGAAGTGTTTTCTTAAACTAAAAAGTTCATTTTAAATAAATGTAGGAAATAGATTTCTTAGAAATTCAAGAGCATGCTTGGAAAAGATTTTTTCAAATAAATAAAAGATTTCATGAAAACTTATCATTCATCAAGAATTAGAAATTCTTTTGAAATCATTATAAAGCAACAAAAGTATCATTTTATTACTTTTATTAAACTTTAAAAAAAATACCTAACTCAAAATAGCCCCTTAAAATTGCAAAATAGTGTTTAAATTTTTTATTTGGCTCTTATGTTATAGCTTAGAAAAAAAAAAAGTTCTGCCATTAAGTTGTTAATCGATCCTACTAAAATAGCTTACAGTCTAATTAGTATTAGGACTTTTACTTACTTTTCCTCAATTTCCCTTAATTTACTCTTTTTAAATAGTACTGTGTAATCAACGGTTGAAATTAAAAAAAAATCAACATCATAATTATTTCATAAGATATTTTAAAAATAAAACCATCTTCTTGTTTATTAATTTCTAAATAGAGGGAAATTAAAAAAGAAAATGGAAATCATCCATGGCTGGTAGGAAGTCTCATAAGAAGGCTTTATGCTAAAATTGTATATAGGCTAAAATGTAAAATAACTCCCTAAACTTTAGGGGTGGTACGGATTGACTTCTTGTGCTTCGAAAGTGTGGTTTTTTGACACCCTAAACTATAAACAATTTGTAAATGAGGACATTTTGTAATTTTCTATAAAAAAAGAGTAAGAAATATGGCTTAATGTCCTAGCTCATATTTAAATTAGCCCACATTAGATTTGGTTTAGGGTTTTTTATATTTAATAGTATGTTAAATCTTAACCACTGATATAGGTACTTGATGGATGTACCTGACTTAATTTTATGTAGGTGTATAAACCGATTCTCTCTCCACCTAATTGGGTGACAGTTATAAGAAAACATAAAAATAACATATTTTGGCTATCCATCAAGCTATCTGCTACAAAAGAAGGTTAAGGGAGAGAAATCAATTTAATCAAAGATTGTAAATAAGAAAGCTCTCCATTATGAAAAATTTAGCTCAAGGTACACAAATTTATTTTGCTATATCTAAGTGATTACTTATTATATTCAAGATCCGTATGGGCATAAGGATTTAAAATTGATAGTGTTAAATGTTTAAGATAATTCAATCTTATATGTGGTATCAGAGCCTAATGGTTTTTGAATAAATAATAATCCTTAGATTAATAATATGATACACCATTATAAATTAAGGTTTATAATGATTATTGAAATTATAGGTTATGATAATTGTGGAAGATTATGGTGATTATGATTAATTAGAATGATTATAAAGATTCAAAGTAATTTGTATAAGATGTTATTTTCCCAATTTCGAGGGTTAGGGTTTCTCTAATTTTCTTTCTTAAGGTTTCTTTTTTGAAAAATATAGTCTATTTTGGTGGTTCCGTTAATTTTGATATGCAAGAAACCAGCCGTTAATGTTAATATGGCACATTCTTTAACATCAATTATCTCCACACTTTTTGGTGATGTTGCCTCAACTCGAAGGTTTTGATTTATGAATAGGAATCATCGAAGTCAAATTCTTATCTTACGGTAATAATGCAAAAGCGCATTTGTTGTAATATTTTATTCAATTGAATGAATTAAGTTTTGGTCTTGAAAGTTGAAACTTGTTCCTTATGAATTAGATCGTGATATACGTTGTTAATTGTGATATGCAATTTCCAAAGATTGTTATGTTAATATATCATGATATGTGAAGAATATTATGCTTTATTTGCCATGAGTTTTTTTATTATAATTTTAAATAATATTAACCACAAAAAATTTAATATCTTAGTTAAATGACATTAAGTTAATATTAATTTATTGATCATCAAAGTGGCCAAATTAATTAAATGTTTATAGTCATATAATTTAAAATAATATGTTGCAATGCCTATTATATAATGTTTATTAATTGATAGAAATTAAGGATTTACCTAAAGGTAAGTTGATCTTTTATAATTAATAAATATAAAAGAAGGAAAATTAGCAGTCACTCGTCTAGTACATATATGTATCCAAAGATACTATATGTGTTCAAGATGGTGTGCGTTTAATTACTTCATTAAGTTTTATTAGCATTCGATTATAATGATGATGATGTATGTTATTGTGTTTACTCAAAGGAAACTAATAATATATTTTATGTACTTCTTGTTTGAATCTATTAATTAGCAAGTGTTTGTATATTTGCAGCTGTTAATCTTCACTCTTAAGCTTCTACTGTTACTTTGTTCATTGATTTGAATTCTCTAAATGGAAGGAATAAGTCACTTTCCACTTAGGTGCTTTGGACCTTAACCTAGCCTTGTTGGAGGAAAAGCCTATTGACTATACTAAAAATAGTACAGAGGCTTAAAAGGCATACCATAAGGCATGGGCGAGGTCTAATAGATTAAGTTTAAACTTTATGCGAATGACAACTGCTAGTAATATTAAGTCTACTCTTCCAATAACTGAAAATTAGAATACTAAAGATTTTCTTAAGCTTGTGGAAGATAAATTTCATTCCACTAATAAGTCACTTGCAGGGATAATTATGGCAAAACTCACGACCATGAAGTTTGATGGGTCAAAGAATATGCAGCAACATGTCCTTGATATGACTGATATTGCAGCAAAACTTAAGAACCTAGGAATGGTTATGGATGACTCCTTCATATTGTAATTCATCATTAATTTGCTACCTATTGAATATGGACTATTTCATATGAACTATAACACAATGAAGGATAAGTGAAATGTTAATGAATTGTCCTATATGCTTATTCAGGAGGAAGCGAGATTGAAGAAACAAGGATTTCATTATGTCAACTTAGTGGGTTAAGAAGCTGGAAAGAAACTTAAACCAAAGGCCAAGAAATTTGAGAAAAAAGGATATGCTAAAGCTTCACAAAATGCTGAGGATGAAAAGAAGGGACTGTAAGCCCCTAGATTTTTCGGTAAATATAAGTAAACTCTAAGAACCAGAAATCAAACTAGAACCCTAAAATCAACATAGTTCTATGTTTAGTCTAGTGAATATAGATCCGACAATCTCGCACCCAAAACCTAAAAACAATAAAAATGCGATAATTTCAAATTATAGTTCGGAATCATATAAGAAAGCTTAAAAAGATCATATTCGCCAAAATTTAGTTCTTTTCGAACTCAAATGGGATTAGTTTTCTAAAATTAGGATCCTGACAAGTAAAATAGTAAAAATATTTCGATAATACTATTAGACTCGTAAAAATATAAGGGTTTCAAAAATATCAGTTTTAGAATTTTTCGATAACTAAAAAAATCAAATATATCTCATTTACGAGTATTTTTTTTACTACCGATATTTTAATTGTCTAGTCTACTATTCATAGTACTATTTTTACTATTTATTACTATTTCACTATCTCTACTTTTTCTTACAACCTATTTTTGTACTCTACCATACCTATTCCTTATAATTTACCTTTCCCACACAATTTTATTTACATCACATCTTACACATTATTTCTTTTTATTACAAAACAACAAAATAAATAAATTTCTTCCCCCTTTTCAATGCAAAATTGGCGCCCCTCTCTCCCTCTCTCTGCAATCCATTTATTTTTTTTCATTTTATCTAATTACATCTAATTTCTACTCCAAAATTCTATAAATACTCCCCCTCCTGTCACACTCAGAGGGTACCCTAAACGTGGCAGTCCACCGCATATAACATTAAAGCTAATGAATGACAAACCGTAGTCATGCAGGAGCTTCGATATCATATGCAAGGCGTGCTTCCAAGATAGTAAGAGACTCCCAGGGGTATTACGTTTAAATAGATAGCAAAAGTAAGCATAACTTAAATATATAATCATAAGTTCTTCATTCCATAATAAGTTCATACATCTTTTAGGGCATTCTCCCGTCTTAAAGTCTTTAATCAACTATACTAATAACAAAATAAACATATCTATCACATACGTCCACTATAGAGATTTTTCCTAGAAGTCAATGTTCAAAACTAAAGAAATACATAAACTTCCTCCAAAAACTCCTAGTAGCGTAAGCTCATACCTTGCACACTGGGCTCCTCGGGGCCAACCATAGATAATCATACTGTAAAAGAAAACTATAAGGGTATAAGCATGACTAGCTTAGTGAGATAATTCCAACTATAGGACATTTCCGAAAATCAACCAAGTGTTTAGTCAAAACATATGAAAATGCACCAATCATATGAACAAGCAAGATACACATGATCAACCGGAAATCAAGTGTAGTATAGATTTAACGCCCTTCATGACAAGGGTTGGGAGGTTTATAGGCTCATACGACCATCAATATCTGCAGATTTACCGGCTCCTGCTTGCCTTGTAGACTTTCCAGCTCCTACTAGTTACCATGTAGACTTACCGGCTCCTACCAGCCACTACTACCATTTCCTCATTTCCCCACATGAAAAAAAAGTATTGAACAAATGTGACTCATGTATATGATATGCATGCTTAATTTCAATATAATTTTAACCAAGAATATTTAATTCAAGTTAGAGGTGATCAACACAATTCTCATCATATCAATACAAGAATCACAATTTAATTATCAAACTTTCTTTCGATATTCTTAATTTATATTCAAACGATCATAATCCATATCACATAACAATTGTTCATTTTTATCTTTCTCTAAATCTCTAGTGCTTCTATCTACAAGCACAAATAAGGAAATATAACTTAGGAAAAGAATTAACTCACTCCATATTGGTGGATCTAATCAAAGTAGTCCTCCGGATAGACGATCTCGGGTCCCTCGTCACCTAAACAAGATGAAATACCCAAAATGAGTTTTTCAAAACTTCTATACTTGAAGTTTCTAATTTTCTCTTAAAATCGCGGTGAAAATCGTATAAAGGGAAATTCCAACTTAAAATGGCCATAATTTGCTCATTTTAACTCGGAATTTCGCGTATAATATACCGTTTTCTACCTACTCGAAAAGATCTACGCATTTCTAAGCTTATTTTCATAAAACTAGACCGTTCGGGTTCCGAAAAGATAGCGATCAGATTTGCCACGAATTTACAAAAACTTGTTTTCCTTTTTGTAAACAAAGCTCATTTGAAAAGATAATTATTTCAAGTATTTTGTGGACTTTTTGAAAGGTATATACATATATGTAATGACTCATAACAAATGTATGAAGTAAATGAAGTTGTCTCAACTTGAGAAAAGTAAGGTTTTAAAAGTTTTGAACTTGAGATCTTATTGGAATATTTATTTAAAAAAAAAATCTTGAGTGATTTTGAGATGAGTATTCCTTTTCCTAAATATAATTTCTTGCAATTACTTTAAATTCCTAAGGAGTAGTTTTATTTTCTATGTTTATCATAAGAGTCTCATTTAATATATATGTATGTATGCGTTAGGAGTAGCTAATGATGAAACTATGGACTGGCGTGCTAACCTCAATTTACAAATTAAGGTGAAATGTTGGCACTCTGTTTGACATAGTAATTCCCAATTTAAATGACATCAATTTTATTTTTTTTTTACACAAAAGAGATGCGCGCACACACACATATAAGATCTAAGTGATTTTACATTCTTTTATAAATTGATACACACACACACACACACACATATATATATATATATAAGAACAATTTCATTATTTATTGATCACTTTTAACAAACAATATATACCATCATTTGCTTTTGCCATTATTACATGCTTGAAATGTGTTTTTTTGCTCATGCTAATTTTAAGTTTATCAGACACCTATAAATGCGTGTTTCTAATAAAAATAAATTTAAGTACGAAAGCCACCAAAAAGTATACCGATCGTATAAGTGTAGCTAAGCGAGAGTATTCAAGGTCATGATCCACAAAAATCTAATTGACTAAGTACTAGATTATAGTGATTTCACTCTAAACTAGATAACTGAAATGAAGTTTAAGATTTTTGAACTAATTAAACAACTTCTACAATTTACCACTATAAATTATAACTAATCTAACACTAAAGATTAAACTATCATTAAAATTACTTCTAGAAACTACTTCAGTCAATAAGTGTGGGATTATGTAATGGCCTGGTTAGAATTTCCATTCATTGTGTTGTAGTTTCAATTGGGTTTATTTATTTGGATTTTGATTAAACTTACAAGAATTTGCTTTCCTCTTAAGTTATAAGATTCTAACTATAACATGGATATCCCTCTTGAGTAACCCATTTATAATCATCAGTTAATAACACACTTCTCTCATAAGCCATGTTATTCTAATTGAATTTGTGGTTCAAGCACGTGTCCGTCTCAATAAATCACAATTTCAACTACATTAAGAAAGTGATTTCTACAATTTGAGTTGAAAATGTTGTTAGTAATATTATTATGATAGTAGTATTCTCATTATTTGGATTTCGATGATAACAAAAAGAGTTACATGTTAACTAACAAGTGTATTGCATGTCAAGTTCTTATGAAAATGTTTTACAAGAAAATACCAATCAGAAAGTATTTCAGAAAGTATTTTCAAAAGCAGAAAAGAAGCAGAAACAATTTCAGAGAGAAAACTAACATGTTGCGTGGATACTTTATAAAAAAGTACAAACTCAGAGGATAATTCAGAGAGTATTCAAGGAAGGTTATTAAGCAAGAATAGACACTCAGAAACTTTTTCAGAAGGCATTTCACAAGAATTATAATATATAATGGATATGAAGACCTAGCACCAAAGTGATTGTATTTGGGAAATACATTCAATAATGTTCCACAAAGTTGGTTTAATATCCAAAGGGGAATAAATTCGAAATGGAGATGATTTTCAAGAACAATTGAAGAGCATACTACATATTGCACTTGAAAAGAAAGTTAGTGTGCATAATATGAAGTACTTACAATAATGTCTGAAGATTTTTCTAAGTATACGAAAAATAAGGAAACATATCTATGAGAGAATATCATAAGAATTATGTCTCAAGAAAATTGGTTTGTTTTTGTTGCTATTTTCGTGGGATTTTTTCAGATTAAGATCACACACCAAGATAACAACAAGTTTTCTTATCCTTATCTTGATGGAAGACGTCTGGAACAAACAACTCGAAGATTTTCAAATTTTCAAATGAAAAAAGACTCTATCAGCAAGTCATCCGAATTAGAAGCAGAAAAGGAATGGATCAAGCTTATCTATTCCAATGATTTAGCCGTTAGAAGATTATCAAGCTTATCCAAATTTTGAACGTTCCAACCGCTTGAGAATGTGTGAATAAATAGGCATGATCAAAACGAAGATGGATACTTGAGAACAGAGAACACGAAAAAGAAGAAAAATACGATCAAAGCTTACAAGCAAAAACTGTCACTTTCACTTTCATTTGTACCGAAATATTAAAGGATATTTTATAATTATTTCCTCAATTTGATTTGATTAATCCTTGTGAGATTGAGAGTTACAAGTAGACTCAGTAAGTTGATGTTAGCTTGAAGGAAGCTAGGAAGATCAAACTGAGTGCATTTGTAGCCAAGTGCTTTGGCAAAAGACAACTTGTAACCTTGATTTGTTCTTGGATAGTGGAAACATATCGGTAAAGACAACCGGATCCCGACTTGGTGCTGGAAGAGAGGACTGACGCTCAAGGCGGAACCTCTATAAATAGCTTTGCAAATTCTTTTACCTTACTCTCTTTAATTTTCGTATATAGTTACTTGTTTGTGTTTATCGTAACTTGTTTCAGAACCTGTTTCAGAGACTGATTGTTACAAGAATTAAAAAGCAGAGACTAAATCAGAAACTTAACGTTTTGCCATATATTCTTGATTGAGCTTAACAATTGTTATAGAAATTAGACTTGTTTGCTTCCGCATTATAGATAAAACAATTTTATTAAATAATTTTTTTTTTATTTGAAAACCCATTTTTGTTTGATTAATCAAGTTGGTGAATTTGATAAAGTTTACTTAAAAGAATTTTTTTTAATTAACCAATTCACCCCCCTCTCTTGGTTAGTTTTTGGGACCAACAAATGTACATGTTAGTATTGGTTTAGAAGTTGTATTTTCTATTTCAATCGAGTTTTAGAATCCCTTTCAATTATCTTAAGCTATAATTTATAAGAAAATTTATAGATAAACTTCTACCTTGTAAACAGTGAAATAGGAATAACAAAAATTCCAAATTAACAAGACTAGTTATAAAAGACTAATCAACTATTTAGAAAATCCATAAAAATTCCATTAGATAAATTTAGCTCATATTGAAAAGTGGAAATTCCAATCATATTAAGATATGGAGGAAATATACATGAAATGTTAGGAATGTCTTCCTAATATTCGGGATCCACTCCATTGTGAATGTCTTCCTAATATTCGGGATCCACTCCATTGTGAATGTACATGATCAATAGTGCCAAAGTATGAGCTGAAATGAGGTTGACGTCGATGAATGAGATGATGTGGATAAATGAATAAAAGATGGAGTAGTGGAATAATGGGTTGAATGATGGAATATGAATATGTAGAGTAAGGGAGAGAAAGGTATATACGTGGGAAGGAATGTGCAAAAAAATGAAGGAATGATAAAAAAATATAGGCATTTGTATAATTATATGGTGGTATAGAGGTTGGTGGTACTGTGATGTGACTCCTATGAGTAATAGTTATTTTATAGAGGGTATATTCTAGTGGAGTAGATCCCTAAAATCTTGAAGAAAAGTACAACAAAATTCCTTTGATTAGTTTTAATTAGTAATTAGGCCTAAAAAAAAATAAAGTTTCATATCAGTAAACTGAAACATTGTTGCTGCGAGTGGTTGGTCGTCCGACATGTTATAGTTTAGCTCGGTCTTCCTGAGGTTCAGCTCAATCTAAAGCATTGAACTCGGTCAGGTGCTTTACATACTGCTTGGTAGAGCTGGACTGTTGGAATTGACCATAGCTGGTGGTGCTTATTGCTACAAGATCAATCCATAAATGTCCCATACACAAGCTCGGTACATAAGCTACGTTGAGGAGCTTGGAAACTCGTGTAGATTGGTACTTGGCATGGAGTGCTCCAATGCGAACTGCTCTGGCAATGTGATTAGGATTGAGCTCAACACTGTCTTGGTCAGTGGAGTGCTTGGGTCGTTGGTCAGTTTTGAAAAGTGCAAGGCTGATCTTCTATTCCTGTTCGGAATGAAGATATGTGCTTTTTGTGCATGTAGCAGCCCGAACCTACTGCTAGTTGCTTAGCTGCTTTGGTCTGCTTGTCTTGAAAGCTCGATCTGCACTTGAAGTTCCAGCTTTGGCTAAATTTAATCATGAATCTGGTCGGCATTGGTGCTGGTCAGTCCCTGCAGTTTGCTTAGAAATTCTGTCCAAGG
The DNA here is from genome assembly GCA_024138025.1 of Combretum micranthum. Taxonomy (NCBI): domain Eukaryota; kingdom Viridiplantae; phylum Streptophyta; class Magnoliopsida; order Myrtales; family Combretaceae; genus Combretum; species Combretum micranthum. The sequence goes on from JAMXBD010001241.1 coordinate 152,388, forward strand.
ACTTCAGCTGGTCAGTGCTGCTGCTTAGGTCGTGATGGGCGCTTTAGTTCACGTATCGAGTGCTCGACAAAGGCAAATTAACCCTCCAGTTGATGTTTGCAGCGAATACTGATTGGCTCAAAAGATGCTGCTGCTCATGTCAGTCTGAAAGGGCGGTCGTTCGTTGTGTTGGAAGCTGGTCAGTGTTCAGCAACTTCTGCTCAATATTACAACAGTTCGGTAGTTCATGGACTGCTTTTGGTCTTTTACTTCGTTTGGTCTATTTTGCAAGGCTCCATGCTCGGCACAGAGGTGCTCCATGTGTATGGTAGGTTGGTCTGCTAATTTGGCAGCTAGAGTTTGGTGAGATACATGCAGAAGCTTATCTTGGATCAGATGTTCAGTAGCTTTTATGAGTAATTCATGATCACTTTTGGTTGTGTTCTTCGTGGAAAACCAACTTCCCAAAATAACGATTTATGACAACAGAATTCCAATGCTTGGAATAAGTAATATAGCCTCAAACAATTACACCAAAAGCTGCAGAAATCGTCTATCCTTTCATGAAAAGCTCAATCAATGATCCGCTTTTTCCATATTTGTGCAATTGAACTAGAAAATGATCATTTCACAATCTTTTAATAGATTATACATTAAAAACTCAATGCAATGTCATTATTTACATGAATTAAGTAAAGATAGATGTGTAATATTTTACACATTTATCATTACATTCCATCATTTTTTTTTACAAGTTGTAGTTAACAATATTTTTATATATTCACATAACTAATTAATGATTGTTAGTCTACATATATACCATCTCTCATAGATCGCAAACAAGCCGAGCTATTTATAAATTACTCGAGCTTGGCTCTCCTTATGCTCAGCTCTAACTCGAGCTTCATAATTAAATGAGCTGAGCTCAAGCCTAAAGTGGAACTCATTTATTTAAACGAGCGAAGTTCAATCTTTAATTTAAGCTTATGAGCCAGCTCGTAAATAAGTTCGTTTAGATTTGTAAACAGACTCACAAATAGGCTTGTTAACAAGCTCGTTCATAATAAAAATCCTAATACAGTAGAATATTAAATTGTCATTAATTATTTAAACTCATGAATTTGAATGCTAGAATTGCTTTTTTATCCAAAGCATCGTCCTTTGCTAAGCACCTTTGGAAGGTGGGGAAAGCGACAATGTAGGCACATCCTTGACTTCACAGTGCCTTCTCATCATTTGTAGGATTTGGTAACTCAAAATTAACTTTAGTATTGCCAAAAGCCTTTATTTTTATAAGCTCAGTCCGCAAGGCCCCTGTTGCAATAGGGTACAAAACCCTATTACACTATTTTGACGGATGAAAATTTACTGTCCAAAAACTGTCGTCTCATTCTTCTACTTATAAATCGACACTTGTCACGTGTTATAAAATAATAATTATTGCTTATACTATTTTAAGAATTTTGTTTACTTTTCACACGTGGCATATGTTTATTCATGGTGACTCCAATGTCACAGTATTTTCGGGACATCAAATTCTCATATTTGGGATGTGCTCTATTGTAGGTTGATCATCTAACCTAAACCAAATAAAATAAAAAGATCAGTAAATAAAATTCTATTTGGACTTTGTTTCATTCTTTAATAATAGTTCTTACACTGTATTCTTATTTCACTTAACCAAGTGAGCTACCAATAAATAGATAAGAAATTCCTTTTTTTTTTTTCTTTATCAGACCCTATTTCTCATAGATTGTGATTTATTCCAAAAATTAAGTCCAATTAAAAATAAAACAATTTTGAAGTAATTGTTATTTTTCTTACTTTGTTCCATTTCAATTTACCAAACTTATCGCAAGTGTACAACCAATGCAGCCTATGGTAGCCTTAAATCTCAATTACATTAAGCACCTTAAGGAAGTGAAGTCACAAGTAGTTTCCCGGCTTAACATAGAAACATGACACACGTCTTCCTAAGCATTTAAAAACAAGATATCATAATAACAAAATCAAAGAAAAATACATTAATGCTATATTAATTTCAATATGCTGCTCTACCAAATATCATAAATTTCGTGGATGGAGAGCTACGAATCAGGATTGATGTAGGACGAGTTATACAAGATTCAAACTTGCCTAATTTCCTTATAGGGTCTCTCGATTCCAACACTAAATATTAATTAGATTACTTTTTCAAATTATGAACTCTTTTTTTATTTTGAATTAAATTTTATTTAATTATTTTATTTTTAATTTATTCTTTCATGCGAGGTCAATTTTCCATCAGATCATAACTGTCACGCCTCGAAGAGTACCATAAACGTGGCAATCCGCCATATATAATATCAAGACTTAAGAATGACTATTTTAGTCACGCGAAAGTCTTAGTATTACATGTAAGGCATACAACATGATAATAGAAGACGCTATTGGGAAGTATGGTTTAAGCAAGTAATAATGAACATACAATAATCTAGAGATAAAGTTATCACATAAATATAAATAAGAGTCTATTACATAAATCATAGAGGCATTCCTTCGCTAAATCTCCAAGGATCTCATAAAGGTTACTAGTTTTACACATAATTTAAATACTTCATCAAAAGATTTTAAAAATTCTAATATAATCCTTTAAGTAAATTTCCTCCAAAAACTCCCAAAAGAAAACTTACGCGGATATGAGGAGACCTCGGTTTAGGTATTCCTGTGAATACAAATATCTATAGGGATGTAAGCTTTACGAGCTTAGTGAGAATAAACCCGATAATCATACTTAAGACAAAATAACAACCAAGTTTATTAAACATGCAAATTGAATGCAACAAGCACATGAACATACAAGATTTATGATTTTCCGGGAATCATATGTTGAATGAATTTATGCCCTTCATTCGGGGTTAGATATTCCGGCCAATTACAGCCAACATAACTTTTAAAACCATTTTTTTTATAGTTCTTACCAGCTAGTATTCGCCAAAAAAAAAAAAAAAAAAAAAAAAACCTATAGTTCTTACTGGATCCTACTTGCCATCAATTATAGATTTTATCAGCCCTATTCGCCACATACTGATATGCCGATTATGCCAACCACTACTATCATACACTTGTCTCACCAATTTTTAATAGCAAATGAAATGTGACTCAACGAATGAAGTGCATATCTCAATTTAATTTAAGGTCTAGACATTTAAATTACAATTTCTTACAAGTGATCATCCAATTTCAAATACTTCAATATGCTAATAGAACATACAACTCGTTATAAGCAATTCATGGCTCGATATACTTAAAGTTCTTTCATCAACATTATATCACATCTATCTTCAATTTTATCTTTCCTTAAGTCTAGTGCAACTATGCTATAAGCACAAACATAAGTATGAAAATAAGGGAAGTAGACTCACTCGGCCATGGTTCGACGATACTCCCTTAATCGTAATAGTCCTCGAGGTAGTACACATCTTCCTTCTCGGTTCTTAAATAAAGAAAATACCCAAAATGAGCATTCTATGGAATTTTTAGTCAAAATTTCTATTTCTAATCTCTAGTTATGGTAAAATTCGTATAGGTGAAAATTCCAACTTAAAATGGCCATAACTTGCTCATTTTAACTCGGAATTTCGCATATTATATACCATTTTCTACCTACTCGAAAAGATCTATCCATTCCTAAGGTTATTTTTGTCATATAAAATCGTTTGGGTTCCGAAACCATAGAGTACATATTCATCACGAAAATTATAGTTTTCAAACACAAGTTAGCAAACTTTCTTTATCCAAAATATTTGTATCAAAATATAGATATTCGTATAGTTGGAAAAATCCTTTGAATATATTTATATATTATATATATATATATTGACTCATATCATATGCATGAATTTAGTGAAGTTGTCTCAATAATGATTTTTGTAAAACAATATGTTCTAGAAGTTGGAAAAGCAAAGCTTTTAAGTTTCTATTTTGGCTTTTTGGAAAAATTCTTTGAATCATTATATGAGTATCTCCTCTTTTAAATTCTATTTCTTAACCTTTGGGAATAATTTAATTTCTCAAAAAATAAATTTTTGTCTTTTTAAGATTCCTATAACTTAATTTCTTAGAGGTTGACAATGTAGTTCTTAAGTACTACTTGATAGTGGTTGAGTTTTATTAAAGTTTATATATTCTTAGCTTTTTCTAAAGTTCATTTTTCTTTAATAGCAAGGATCTCCTAAGTTGTTTACAAATTTTATTCCTAATAAAATTTCATTTTAAGAAAAGAACTTTCTTGATAATTTTTCAAAACTTGTCTAATCCTCATATTTTTAGAATGTTGGTGGAATTCACAATGAAGTTTAATGAAACCTTTGCTAATCAAGAATTGGAAATATTAAGTTTTTAAAGAAAACTATTCCATTTTATTGCTTTGAAAAGAGTATGAGTGATATATCTACTTTATGTATCATTTGTTAAAACTCTTATGTTCTATTGTTACTAAAAACTTGTGATAAGCTTATCTAGTATTTTGGAAAAGATTTGTTAAGATAGAATCCTAAGTTTTATGGAAAAATTATTTCTAAAGTGACAAAAGTTTACTTTTGAAGGGAATTCTCATCTTCCTTTATTTAAGAAAATCCTCTCTTTATTTTGGTTGAGATAATATCAATATGCTCATGCATGAATCATGAATATGTAGTCATGAGAAATAAAACAATATATCATAATAAGATAAGATATATATAAGAAATAGTAAGAGCATAATATTACAATCAAGTGTTGGGAATCTTAACTTTATCAAGATAACTCAGTCAAGTATTATGAGCCTTAACTTCATCAAAGCAACCCAAGACTAAGAATAGACTAGTCCCAAAAAGAAAAAGAAAGAAAAGAAAAAGTTATAATAAGAGCAATTTAAAAATGTTAGTGAGTATTAGGCTCTAAAAATATATAGATATACATATACTTAATAATATATAGAGAGTTAAATTAGAATAATAATAACAATAATAATAGTATGATATCATAATAACAACAAGATAATAAAATTGGAATTCTTAGCATGTGCAATAATAAAACATGAACATATTGTCGCTTCTATAACTCATGTGAGTTTCAAGACTATGGTCATGCTAAGTTACATGGCATGGGTAAATAGTAGTGATAGAAGTTTACCTAAAGTGTTTTTGTGGTAGGAAGAAGATAATAAATATAGATTTATGTGGTTAGTGATATATGGTAAATAGTTTGTATAAAGGAGGATTTTTATGAGGAATTGGCGAAAAAGAGTTTTGGTAGTGAAGAATTTTGTGGAGAGAGTTTATGGAGTAAATTTGGGAGAGTTTCGTTATGTGGAATGAAGGTGTGATAGAAGTGAAGGGAGAATAGGCATTTATAGTTGAAGATGGAAGGAAATTTGATGTAATAAAATAAATTGATGGAAGAGAGAGGAGGTGTGAGCCAACCATAGAGAGAGGGAGAGAGAAAATTATTTTATTTTGTTGTTTTGTAATAAAATGTAATTAAGATGTGAAGTATGGTTGATGTGAAGGTGTATTAGAAACGTAAAAAGCAGAAAAATAAGTATATGTGTAGTAAGAATAAGTTGTAAGGTAAAGTAGAGATAGATGAATAGAAGTATAGGAAAATGAATAGTAAACAAGACTAATAATATACTGGTAGTAAAGAAAATATACGTATAAATGCGATATCTGTTATTTTTAACTACCGGAAAATTACGAAACTAATGTTTTTGGAATCCTTGTATTATTTAAGACCTAATGGTGTTATCGGAATATTTTTACTATTCCAAACCCGAGATATGCTTTTCAAAAGCTGATCCCGTTCGAATCCGAAATACACTAAAAATTAGTGAATCTAATATTTTTACACTTTCTTATGTTATTACAAATCATTATCCATAATTATTTCAATTCTGTTATTTAGGGTTTAAGAACACGAGATTACCGGATCTAAACTTTAAGGTTTATTCTAGTCTTTTGTCGACTTTTAGGGTTTCTAGCTGACTTTTAATTCTAAGATTAAACTCAAAATTAATCAAAATTTCAAGAGTTTATAATAACTATGACATGCGATCCCTTCCTAAACCCTATAACTTATAAGGACGTAAAAAATTTCCTAAATCTGTCTCAAAATAGGGATTGGATACCCTATATTGATCTCGACTGCATCTCTATTAACAACAAGAATAAAGCTGTTATAGGGTAGCTCTACTGGAAGTTACAGTTGGATTGCCTAATCTTAAAAAAAAAAAATAAATAAATAAATAAAAGTAAAGCCTTTTAGGTACCATTATGTGGCCTTGACATGTGAACTAATCTTGGAGATGGAGGTGTCCATGCTGATTCCCTAAACATAGAAGACGTTATCCAAGTCTCCAACGACGTTCCACCATCTTGTGTTTGATACATAAGTTGTGGATATTTACAATCGGATCACTTCTTTCCTAGGAAGAGCTGTTGAGCTAATGCTTATACATTATATTGGTCTGATGCTTTACTGACCTACAGCATATGAATAGTTGTAACAGAAAACCTTCACTCCACAAAGGAGTGTGTAAAAACTTTCATCTTACCATTAAAGAACATTGCATTAAATGACAATACAGCTCTTCATAAAGCATAGATGGATCCTCAACAGTATACGACTTGAGAAAATGAATTTTAATTATCAGAGTGATGGGAATAAACTACACTAAATATTATGGGAAAAGAAACTGTAAAAAGAGGAATTTGTTTCACAATTAAAACTTAGTTCTGTAAATTGAGGGAAACTGATTGCATCAAGTATCACTGACACCCCCAAAAAATTAAGACCGCTAGCAGCTAGGACAAAGCTGCCTAAAGTATTACTCAATGATGGACTGGATGACACCCGCACCGACTGTCTTTCCTCCTTCTCTAATGGCAAACCTCATTCCCTGCTCGCAAGCAACTGGCATAATGAGCTCCACCACCATCTTAACACGGTCACCAGGCATAACCATCTTAGATTCCTCATCCTTGTCATTCATGATAGAAGCCACCCTTCCGGTGACATCAGTAGTCCTCATGTAAAACTGAGGCCTGTAACCCGCAAAAAATGGGGAGTGCCTTCCACCCTCTTCTTTCTTCAACACATACACAATGGCAACGAATTTAGTATGTGGGGTAATAGTTCCAGGCTTCGCCAAAACCATCCCCCTCTGTATGTCGACCTTTTGAATACCTCTCAGCAACAGACCTACATTGTCGCCAGCCATAGCCTCGTCAAGGATTTTCTGGAACATCTCTACCCCAGTAACAGTAGTGTTCCTTGTATCCTTCAAGCCAACAATATCAACAGTTTCTCCAACCTTTATTGTACCTCTCTCAACACGGCCTGTGGCCACTGTACCACGACCAGTGATTGAGAAAACATCTTCAATGGCAAGCAAAAAGGGAAGGTCAGTTTGTCTTTGTGGGACAGGGATATAGCTATCAACAGCATCCATAAGTTCGTATATCTTATCAACCCATTGGTTCTCCCCACGCTTGATGTTAGGATTACCCACCAAAGCCTCTAGAGCAAGCAAAGCGGAACCAGAGATAATAGGAATATCATCACCAGGGAACTCGTATACAGAAAGCAATTCCCTGACTTCTAATTCCACAAGCTGCAAAAGCTCCTCGTCATCAACTTGGTCTTGCTTGTTAAGGAAAACAACCATGTTAGGCACACCGACTTGCTTGGCCAACAGAATATGCTCTTTGGTTTGTGGCATTGGACCATCTGCACCAGAAACAACAAGAATGGCACCATCCATCTGTGCAGCACCAGTAATCATGTTCTTGACGTAATCGGCATGTCCAGGGCAGTCAACATGGGCATAGTGGCGATTTTCAGTCTCATACTCTACCGTGGCAGTGTTAATGGTGATACCTGTTGATATATAAGCCCTTCAACAATTGCACTGGCATTTCAAGAACAAATAACTAATGGTGCATACATATAAATTATCACAAACAATGGCCTGCATGTTAAAACAGAGTAATACCAAAGAAATAATTAAACTTTATCTACCCGAACACAGGAAAATAAGGTTACTGAAGTGCAATTTAATCCATTCTATGTAATCATCCATAGCCATTTCATGGCAATCCTTTTGATTTCCAGATAATCAAGCCTGAACACTTGGACAAAACTTTCTACATACCATTTTTTTCATTTGACATGTAACATCTCTTGCCTCCCAAAATTATTCTCAACCCCCTGCAATTAATATCTAATCTTGGCCCCATATAAAACACAATTAGAAAGCAAATTTTGAATCAACACGACCCAAGCTTAAGGTTACAGATATGGTGTAAGCATTATATTTTTCGCATGATACTCACTCACTCGTAAGCCAGGTCTTAAAAGACCCATCAAGTGAATTGGAAGTTATGACCCACTCGTCTGATACCATGTTCTACTGTAACCATCTAATTTAACTATAATTATCACATGACACATATATAGTCAACCATATAAATCATTTTAACCAACTTTATACATCTGTGATTCACATCTAATTTTCATTAGCAACATAAATTACCATTGCTAATGAACCTACCTACTCAATTATAAATATAAATTTTCAAATAATACACTCGTGGCCAAACATACCATGAACAATTATTTCATGTCTAATGTCGCAGATTATTCAATGAACTATATAAAACAACATGCATCATCTGAATTACGACAAGCGGGAACTCAAATTACGAGAGACCCGAAAACAAGAGTAAGAGTATACCTCTGGCACGTTCCTCAGGGGCAGCATCAATTTCATCGTACTTCTTAGGAGCACTGTTCCCCATAGAAGCCAAAGCCATGGTAAGAGCAGCAGTGAGTGTGGTCTTCCCATGATCGACGTGTCCAATGGTTCCAATATTCACGTGTGGCTTCTTCCTCTCGAACTTCCCACGTGCAGCGCGCACGGTCAAGGACCGGTGGTGCTTGTGGTGTTGGTGGTGGCTGGTGGATGTAGAGAAGGGTGTTGTGGCAGTGGTGATGGTGAAAGAGCTTAGGAATGAAGAAGTGAGCTTCTTTGTGGGTAGTTTCTTGAGTGAGGTGGAAGGAAGAGAGAGAGTGGTGGTGGTGGCTGTAGTGGAAGAGGAAGTGGTTGTGGAAGAAGAAGTGCTGTAAAGGTGGAGGAGTTTGGAGGAAGCTGAGGATGTAGTGGCCATTGGGAGTCCAAGTGGATGAAGTGATGAATGAGAGAGAAGAGAGAGAGAGAGAGAGAGAGAGAGAGAGAGAGAGTGGAGAGCAGACTGAGGATGTGCGTGTGAATATGTTATCCGCTACCAGATTAAAGAAGAGAGTTTCAGCCTCATATGAGGAAAGCTATCCACTTGTATTCTGCCTCTAGTTTTTTAATGTATAAAATGATTTAAAATATAGAATAAAATAAAATTAATAAAAATAAATTTAATAATACTAACTTACCGTATATCAGAATAAGTGATTTAAAAAAAAGATTAATATAATCATATCAAATCACGATAATCATTGATAAAAAATAGTTTGTATGCTTAATTTTATATATTATATTTATAAGTTATTAGTTAAATATGTAGCATCTGATTGGAACAATTCTCATAAAATTTTATTAAAGAAAAAATCAAAGAAAAGATTGGGCATATGGGATTGCATGGTATTTGTCTATTCTTTTATATAATTTCAAAGTGAAAGATATTCCGAATTCCTAATTTCTTTAGGATTTTATAACGCAGTCGTAAAATTTATTTTATATAAATTTTACATTTTAGTTATAAATCTTTTTAAAAAAACAACAGCAATAATAACGTATGAAAGCTACAAAATTTTCAAATCAGTATATATTTGCTTTTTTGGATGAAATATGTTATTGGAAAAAGCATTCAAAGTGCTTTTATTTTGCATTTTGAACAAAATAGTGTATGAATTATCGCTCGGTATTATTTTGGTATCTTTAGAGATGATGATACGGTCAAATTTGCTCAAATTGCAAAGTCTAGATACTTTTAATGTCATTTTTTCGTATATAATATATATAATATATATATTGGCAAATTGCAAAGTCTAGATACTTCCAATGCTATTTTTTCGTATGTAATATATACATATATATATATATATTTTTTGGCTGCAAGTATGAAATATAGCTAGAAAAAATATTTTTATTCTTTTAAATTTCTTAAGTAGTGTTAGGTGTTATTAAACATTCTCAATCTTAAAAGTTAGCTTATAAGGTGAGGCTTTCCCTCACACTTATAACACATCCGACCATAGGATTAACCATCCATGTCCAGCTCCACCTGAGATATTGCAAATATTGGCTCTGATATCACTATAAGGTGTTATTAGGCCTTCTCAACTCCAAAAACTAGCTCATGAGGTGAGGTTTTTCTTCATACATACAAAATAGCATTCAATCCCTTCCACAACCGATGTGGGATATTCTCAACAAGTAGTTCCTATAGATTTTTAAAGATTTACAATAAAGTCGAGATTAATAATGGATAGAGGGAAAGGAAAATTTTATATATAGATTGTAATATAAAAAATTTCAAAATTAGACTAATAAATTACAATCTACTATTGTTAACCATATAGTTAGTGGATTTTCTCTCCCAATCACGTGGAGTTACCATTTCGATGAACGAGGTTATAAGCCACTCTATTATAATAGTCACTAGAAGTTAGAACCACACACTTTTAGAGTTTCAAAATCAAACAGTCTTAACTATAATCTCTATCCATGGAAGTAACTTGAAGAAGAAACGATAGGAATTAGGAAACAATGTTGTTAGTTGAAATCTTGGTCTACTACAGTTGGTTGCATCCATCGTGCTGCCCATTGGTTCAAAATCATAACAATGATCGGCTCTCCAAGCTCTGGTAAACCTAAGGTAAAGTAAGCTTTGATTCTCATTTATCTTGATCTACCATGTCAATGTGTTCAAGTCAAATTCTAAAACTAATCTTAGTGGGTAAATCAACAGCATTTTCACCTTTATGCCTAATGTACATGTAGGAATTAGTATCGATCAACTCAAGGAAATTTTCACATGAAAATAGGATCCTAAAATACAGATTTACTAGTTTTAGAACTAAATCTTAAATCTGACTATGAATCAAATTTACCTTGTTTTCCTATCAATTTTAAAAAATAAAAGTCAAGACCAGATAGAGTTGAACAAATGAATTTGGTAAACAAGCTAACCCCTTTAAATTATAAAAAAAAAAATTAAAAAGGAAGAATAAGTTGGGGTTGATTTTTAAAAAAAATTAATTAGCAGGTTTTTATAATCTTATGTGTTTAATAGGTCATTCCAATTAACTTATCAATATCTTATTTTTCAATGGAATAGTAAAACAATCTCTAGATCAACTCACTTAATGTGCTAAAGCAGGTGAGCTCATGAATTAATTCACCTTATTTACTAAGGGCCTAGTTGGATTTCCACCACCCCTGTCTAAGCTGGATTCCCAATTGTCCATGATTATTATGAAAGTAGTAATTAGGTCAAAAAATAATAATAATTCACATAATTTTAAAAGAGATAGTTTTAAATATATCTGCTATGCATTGAGAAAAAAGGAAAAAAAAACCACTTAATTGGTGTTTTTATACGAGTGAATATAAGTAAGGAGTAAATAAATCTAACTTCATATGAATTTTTTAGCTAATTAATTTAATAAGAGTGGCACATATATATTTATATTTCTATATTTTATGCCATCTTATTTTTTCCAAACACAATGTTTAGAGGGACGTTAAAACGATGCCAATCAGACTACATAGAAAAAAAAATGAAACAAACAAATCCTAAGTCAATTAGCTATACTAAACATAAACTCAATTGTTTTTTTTTTTTTTTTTTGGTGGTTATATGAACTTGATATTGTTGTTTCTTGCGTGTCATCATTCAAAATAAAGAAACAACAAGAATAATATTTATGAGCAGTGTGTATTTCCTTATGAAAATTAAGGAAACTAATTAAAATTAGGAAGACAATCATGAGATTTGTTTTCTTTTTTTATTTTTTATAATTAGTTCAATTATTTTATATACAATAAATGTTTCATGTTTGTGCAATTTTTTCTTTAAAAATCAAATTTTATTTTTTTATAAATTTATTTTAATTTTTATGGTTTAAAATAACTTAATAAATATAATTATAATATTTAAATAAAATAATCAATAATGCTAATGTGGTGATGATATGATAATGACACATTGTCATTAATACCATATAAGCATTGATGTAGAAAAATATAAAGGATAAATTGTTGTATTTTAAAAAGTAAGGTGTTCATATTTTTTTTAAAGTTTAGAGGGATTGTAGGTATAAGTTACCTAATTTTTTATGTTAAATTATATGGATAAATATCTTATATTTTCAGCTACCGATGGCCTGATTTATCCAACCCAACATGTGCCGTGCCAGATTGGGTTAAAAATTTTCGAACATCTATTTAAAGTCAAAGCATGCCAACCCAACCATAACCCGTAACGAACTGAATTTTAGACTTTTGCAGAGCTTTAGAACAAGAATCTACCGTTTCATGGAATGTTGGAGACTGGAGTTGCCGCTACGTTCATGGTTATACGTCCCTTCAAGTGACGCAAACTTGTGAGGACAAAAGTGAAACACGAATTGGCTCGTCGGTCCTCTTAATTTCTGTGAAGTACATGAAACGGAGGGCATGGATGATATCTCCTCTCAGGTCGCTCAAGGTGGTTTCGTTTTCCTATGCTAGGGCCCAACGCTAGTATTCCGACAAGTTTGAGGCTCATATTTTATGATTGCTCCGTTAGGTTACATCATGGAAGATATATGACTGAAATTAAGAATGCCATGCGATAGAAACTTAGAATAAGATGAATGATGTTCCCTGTTCCTTAGATTAATTGTAATTTATTGTTAGTGTTGCATTTTTAAATTTTGATAATCTTTTGCCACATATATATATATATGATATTATTTTGTTCTAAAAATAAACATTCATAAAATATTATGAAATATTGAATCACACAGTTTAAAAATCTAAAAATGAGATACTAAATTATCAAAAATTAAAAAAAAATATAAGCACCCAATCTGTTACTATCCCACCTACTATCTTTATTCTCTTCTTTCATAGTCGTCAAGAGGTATTCATACCTGTGAAGATGATATTCAGCTTTACGACTATGAAAGAAGAGAGCATAGACCAGGAAATCAGATTCATCCTACAATGGCTACAACCCATGAATCATAATGAAGAAAAGTTGGTGCAACCCTAAACCATAACAATCAATGATGAACAAACAGAGAAAAATTCAGTAAAAAGCAATATCCTCGAAGGCTCCAAAACTAAATAATGTCTCAATTAGCTCAACTTCTACAGTATGATGAATATATGGTCATAACTCCCAACAAGCATGGTTAAAGACATGCTATATTCAGAATTTCCATGATCGAAGCAAAAACAAGAAGAATTCATGCCAAGACCATAAATAAATAAATGAATGAATAAACAGACAGCATTCACAAAGGAAATAGGATCATACTTCCTATGGTTCTGTTCCCCTCTTTTAGTAGTTGGTAAACAATATTTACATGTATACAAACCCAAAGCCCAAAACATTTGATGACCTATAAAATTAGGAGGAAAAAGAAAAGATGCAAAGAAAACCTCAAGTACAACACATGTATTTCACCTTTAAGCAAACATAAAACCATATGGAACTTCTCCAGAACCGCATCAGCACCTTAGCTGGACAGCACCAAAGAATCCGTGGAAAACAGATAACAATTCTTCCTATATGCCACCATCCCTGGTTAGTTCTCCGCAAGCGCAGCTGATTTAAATCTGTGATGTGTCAGAAAGAGAGCTTTACACTGAAGCTTCCGATCGATAGCAATTTCTTTAGCTTTTTGTTACCAGCGTGTCTCACTCTCCAGACTGATGAACATTATGCTTACACAAGTCAAGAGCCATTTGGCGGATTTCCAGAGAAAGGCCATCCAACAAGTCTGATATAGCTGCATCGTGCCTCTTCTTCAGCTCCTTCAACTCCTCTTGCTGCTGCTTCAATAGATTGTCAAGTTTCTCTACAATTGTAGTGAAATCTTCATATCCAATATGTGTAGTGAGATCTTCATATGCAATACGACTGCTTTTCCGTAGATGATCCCCACTTGAGGTATCTTGATCATCAGTAGCATTACTCTCTCCATAGGGAGACTCAACTAGCCCATTAGATTCCTTTCCTTCACTTATGTCATTACTATTGTGTATATGATCAGTTGCACTGTCCAGACCCTTTCCATCATTGTAACATTCTGCAGATCCTGAATCTGCAACGAAGTCATCTTCTGTATGTGAACTAACATGAGAACACAGGTGTGAAACGCCTGGGGAAGATAAAGAACACTCATCTCCTGGTTTTAGTGAATTGGACCAGTACTTTCGACCAGATGGTGTTCTTTCCAACACAAGATCACCCTCCTCCTTCGTCTCAGGCAAGGCGCTCCAGGGATTTGTCAGTTCTTCATTAGAGTGGTCCACAGAAGTATCTCCAGGTGCCCAATCAGGAATATGTGACTGAATTTCAGCATCTATCATCGCAGCAATTGCTGAAACATCTTGATCAGTCAAGTCTAGCTCCTCAACCATTTCACCAGCAACAGCAAGTGCAGTATCTACCTCGATATCAAATGGAAAGTGGATGTTGCGAACATGCCCTATGATGGTTCAGTTTCTTGTTATATACTCATGTGATGAAGTACGGATAATCTTCTCAAATAGCAGAAGGATGAAAGAGCAAACCTGTAGAATCTGCAATTTTTAGCTTAAGAAATATTGTATTGAGATCTTTCCTTTGACCCTGCACAGTGAAGTCCATAGTTGTCTCAGCTGGATCTTTTCCACCATGGCCAACATCAATATGTTGAGGTTTATCACCTGCATAGTCAAGCAAGAACATCAGAACACTGGACCATAACAAGCCTTCAAGCTCTGAAGCTGCTCTAACTCACTCACCCATGTCCTTTACTTCACTGCGTGAAGGTCTATTAATGCTTTCACTATCTTCATCTGATTGCAGAAAAGGATCCATTAACAGTTCCTTTGCAGAAAGCCGAGTGGACACATTTGCAATACATTTTTCTATAAACATCTTCACTCTTGAATCTGTCACTTTTTCCAATGCCGCAGGCTTAATACCCTATAAGAGATGAAATAAACTTATCCAGCAAATAGGCATAGTTGCAATATCTACATCTAGGACACTATATCAGCAATTACTACACAAGAACTACATTATGTTGATAGAAGAACGTAAAGATCCATTGAACAGACCCGAATTTCCATTATCCTTCTTCTGGGATGGTGAAATGTGGCAAAGAGATGGTACAGAAGATTATTATTTTCAAGTTGGAAGAAACAAATGACATTAAGATGTATTTCGACCATATAGAAGATATAACACTCCAAATTAGATATTTTTATGAGTTAGGTGTTATCTTTTCAGCTATAATTCACTACAAGGTTAAATTAGATTAAATAAGAGAAAGCCTAAGCAACCTCAAATATCTTTTGGGAAAGAAATAATATCACTTTTACTGGTACAATTATAACTGCAGCAAAAATAAGTAAGGTTATCCCATTTCACTATCACAGCATGCACCAAGCTAAATAACACACAAGATCTTGCAACCCTAGTAAAGGATAGATGCTAAACCAATGTAGAAGTTTATTACAAGGAAAAGTGAAGACTTAAAAATCATCTCAGCCATGGCATTTATAGCAAATCAACCGAACAGTAGTATGTAACTATAAACCATAAATGAGGCATCAACTTCTATTATAAAAGGGCTATCTAGTTAGAGCAGATTTTATGAACTTGATAGCAGTAAGCATGCTTCAGTACAAAAAAAACAGAAGCAGCTGCAAGGTGCTCAGCACACTAAAAGGTTATCCAAATTAAAACATCAAAAAGATGTACAACTAAATCATAGTTATGAAAACATTCTCCTTACCGAAGTCACTTTTTTGTATATTTGAGCCGCATTGGCACATTCAGAGTATGGATACTCAAACGTCACCAACTCCAGCAAGCACATTCCAAAGGCATAGATGTCCACAAGCTCATTATATTCCTCCTCATAAAGCTCGGGTGCCATGAATTCAGGAGTACCTTAATAATTAAAGGAATTATCACCATCTTAAATTTTATGCTATTTTATTTTATTTTATTCATACCAAATACTGCAAAATGACTGGAAGAGCAGAGATAAGAGGAACTTACCAATCACACTGTGAGCTGAATGAGCATGAAGTAGAATTGCAGCGAGACCAAGATCACCAATTTTTACCTCCCCCTGGTTTCCATTGACAAAGATGTTATCACACTTCAGATCCCGATGAATAACTGGAGGATTATGACTATGGAGATAAAGTAGTCCTTCTAGAATTTGTTTAGACCATTTTTTTAAGGCTCTCAAGTCAACATGTTTATGCTTCTTTCTATATCTGCACAACATCCAAAGCCAATCATAGTCAGCTGACATAGTCACTTGAAACATGAACAAAGCCAAATTTACTTACTGCCTCAAAGTTCCAGAAGTGAAAATCTCGGTGATGAAGTTAATATTCTCATTCTTCGCATCAACCAGGAACTATAGAATTTGATTATGTTTTGTGCTTCAGAGTCTTGAGCAAATGAACTTCTGAATATAGACGCTCCAAATCCACAGAATTTCTCAAGAGATCCGCTACCTTGACCTGATTCCAGGCTACTTCAATTCCTTCTAGTTCATCAAAGCCCCGATATCTATATTTCCATGCTAATCAAGGATAACATAAATATTAAATAAAAAAACTAACATGGGTTCACAGCATAGAATTTGGGCAATTAATTAGGAATCAATTAGATTATTCTTAACAAATTTTGGCATTAACCCGTGACTTTTCTCCAAGTTCTCTGGCAAAGCATGTAAGCAATAAAGAACTGTCAACTAATATAATGTCAGGATAAATTTATTCCAATCAACCAATACAAGAACCCAAACATTCTAACCATAAGTTCAACTTCAAAACTACGAATTCAGTATTCACTACATCATAGCAAACAATTTCAAGTCCTCTCTCATCTCGAGGTATAATCAGTCACCTATAGTCCATTTTAACTCAAAATAAAAACAAATATTTTTCTTCATGATCACCATGAACATAACCCAACAGATATGGAAGGATACACTTTCTTGAAAGCACCTTTACCAGAATCTCCTTGTACTGCATAGCCATCAATATAAAGAAATAAGAATCTCAAAAAACATCAAGGGTGCATTGTTTCATGAAAGAATAATCCACATCTCCACAAACAGAATATACATTTGTCTCAAAAACCATTAATGCTTTTTTTTTTCCTTTAAACATACATGAAAATAATTAATTTAAAACTAGGCAAATAATTCCTTATGAAAGTTTGATCCATTGTGACTATCAACCACCACCTGGCAGCTACCACCATCACCTCCCATAGGTTCCAACCACTAATTCAGCACAAGTGATTTCAATTGGCACCGCAATATTATAAGTAGTACCAAATAATTAGTATATAAAGGAAAACATATTTCTCAAAACAAACACACCTTAAATCAACTAACTGATTATGATGAACTCAAAAATAAATAAATAAACAACCTAATTCAACCAAAATGAGCATTGGAAAATGAATTCTTTTCCCCCTAATTTCAATAAAAATCCTAAAAATACACTCTAAAACCTCAAAAATCACCCTAAAACAACAACTCTGAACTGATAACACCATATATGCCCTAATTCAATCAAAATGACTGTGAATATACATTAAAACCTAAAAAAATAAAATTACACAAGAGACTAAAAAATAATAATAAAATTGGGAAATTGAAGTGAATTTACAGACCCGACCATATCGACCAGAAGGATCAACTTCGACGAATTCAGCATCATTATCATCTGGGTCATGGTCAGAAGTCGTATCCTGGGGCATTCTCGAATAAAAAACACTATAAAAATTTAAACTTTAGTGTCTTCTGGATCAAATTAAGGATAAATCTCCAAAGGATTTTATGGAATATAAAAAATGGAGACTGAATCACGGAAGAAGGAAAAACCAGGAATTAAGAAGGGTTGAAGGGGAAAAAAGTGAAAAAATTATTTAATAAATATTATATAAGAAAAAGAAACAAATGCCTATGATTATTATGAATAGAGAGGGTTGTGCTGTTTCGGTTTGTTGTGTCTCTGTGTGTATTTATGAATGAGGTGTATGTATAGGTTAATTAGTAATATATATCAATGCATTTATGTATGAGCTTAATATATGTGGTCAGTATGCTATGAGCCCATTAAGATAAATGTAATCATACTTTTTGAATAAATTGACTAAAATATATATTGAATTATATTAGGAAATAGGACCGATATTTGAATTTGAAAATTAAAAGTGGGGAAATTTTATATTTTCATCTTAATTTTAATGAGACCGGTCTCCACTATCCACAATCAAACCATTAATAGTCTCATTACTATATTTTTTTAATAGTTAGATAGTTGATTAGATGTTTTGTCAACGGACCATAAAAGCTTTGAAAAGTTCATGTCTTGAAAAAAAAAATTAATTTTATTGATGTTGGGATTAATAATGCATAATGCTAAACTTTTTTCATCCAATTATAAGTAGGAGTGGAGTAAAAAAACCAACTAAACTGCCGTAATCTAACCAAACCAAACTGAAAATATGTTTTTTTTTTTAATAATTTGATTTAAAAATTTTCTAATCTAAACCAATCTATAAATTTATAATTTAGTTTGAAAGGTAAACCAAACCAGTTAACAAAACCAAACTAAACAATTTTTGAAAAATATAATAATATTTTACTTGTAAGTTATAATTATATATATTTTTATAATAATTGATTAAATGTCATATTTATTCATATGATTTCATTTGATATTTATTATTTAATAAATATTGTTTAAAATCAACTTGTTTATTTTTAAATTTATTTTTTTGGCTCATGATATATACTTTTTATTAATATGAACTATTTTTTTAATAGTTTTTAATTTTATAAAGTATGAAATTTATTTATTTAGTTATACTCTTCTTATGTACTAATTATTCAATGTACTTTGTTAGCGGATCATTTTATTTGTTGATGAATTTTGTTGATAAATGATTTTTTTTATTTTGACTATATTTATTGGTAAATGATTGACTTGATGATTCTATTAAAAATTATAAATTATGATTTATAATGTATTGGTTGGTAAAATATTTTATTGGTAGATAACTGATTTTATAGAGAACTATAAATTAAAAGTATGATGAATTCATAAAGTATTTTGTCATGGTTTATAATATAAACTTTGTAAAGTTATATAAATATTTAAGTATCTATACAAATGTAAAAAAAAAAAAAGAACAAATAAAACTTTTAGTTAGAATTTTGATTTAATTCATAATCTAAACCTAATAAAACTATTATTTACTAGTTTAAAAAATTTCTAATCCGAACCAAACCGTTATTTAATAGTTTTGTTTAATATGAAAAAAAAAAAACAAACCGTAAATTATGATTTTGTTTGGTTTTGTTTTAGAAAAAACCAAACCAAACCAAACTGATCCGTGCCTACCTGTAATTACAAGAAAAGGGGGTTTGAAGTTGGACCTCTCATATAAAATATTAAAGAAAATGTCACAAGTGCAAGATGATATTGAATGGATGATACACGTCAACTACTAATTATGTGCTAACATATGGATAATATGATAGTTGGTTTTCAAAGTAACAAATATCTATAAACTCACGTACTAAAAAATTATTGATAATTATATATTACGTGTATTTTATACGTAAACAATAATATCCGGTGAGAGGCAATTGGCATACAGAATACTAAAGTCAAATAGTATAAATTTTGAATGGAAAAAAAAAATGAAAAGTAGTATAAATTTTGTTTTTATATTGTCTTTTCTTTCCTCTTTCTTTTTCACTCCATCACATATTTGGTAGGTAAGAGAAGGCATAAAACAGGAATGTTAGATAAGAACGAAAGCTGTGCTGTATTTAGAAAATTTCAGGGGAATAAGAAAAAGATTATAATGTTTGAAGAGAAATGATTATGGTTGGTAGGAGGAAACTCCACCGGTTTTAGTCAATGAAAGTTACTAGCGTTCAAATTTTTGAAACTCACACCTAAATGCATGGTAGAACCTCATATTTATCCTTTGTTAATAATAAGAATAATAATAATAAAATCTTATATTTATCTCAAAACCTACCGAAGATTCATATGGCATATATCCGAGATCATGAGTAACGAATTATATAGTAATTAGTCAAGTTAACATCACTTATGATCTATTATTTTATCCTCACTTAATGTCTATTTACATGCTTAATTTAATTAGTCCTTGATTTAAATATATTGTCATTTGTCGTTATTTTGCATTTTTTATTGAAATTTTTATATTTACTTTTTCAATTTATATCTAAAAGTAATATTGACTTTCAATTTTAATAAATGTTTTCAAAATCTAATAATGATGGTGTATAAGATTCAACCCCTTAACAATTTATGGTATTTTGGTTTAAAAACAAAAAAAAAAAAAAGAACAATAATAAGAGTCTGAAATTTTTCTGAACGGTTGTAGAGTTCCCAAATCTTGGAATTTGTGTTTATAGAGAGGGATTCCTATCTTACTTGTTCCAATTGCCACTTACCCTTACTATTTGTTTGGATTATTTATTTGAATTATTTATGAATAAAAAATATTTATTTTTTAATAAATATTTATTTGAAACCATAAAAATAAGATATAAAAAAACTAAAAAAAAACAAACAACCCTGATTCGTTTGATTTTGTTAGAGCATAACAAAATCATGCAATTCAAAAAAACAAATCATAAATACATTCCCCAAAGTATTAGTTAGTTGTAGACAGACTCATAAGCTTCCAAGTATGACTTTTATTTCTTATATATTTTTAAAACACACATATATGCCTTCAATTATCATTAAAACTCTAAACTGATAACGAATTGCCATAATTTTAGCAATGATTTTGTACTTTTATCAATAATTTAAGAGCATTTGCATTTTCATAGAAATTACAAAGAGATAAAATTTTAGATGATATATTTGCATCTAACTGATAGTTTAAATAATGTATTTTCAATTATCAAAAAATCACATCCATTGAAAAAAACCAATAATGTACTTTGGGAATACAAAGGAAAAAAAAAGTTAGGACACAACTAGAGCTTGGCATACAGATCAGTTTTAATTTATCTGTTCCATAAAATGAATTGCGATTAAATTTTTCTTTTTGCCCGTTTAATCTGCAGGTTAAATCGCTGATCAAAGACAGGCTGAGTTTTCCTGCGGACTGAACTATTGAAAGAAATTAAGAAATGTTATAATAACCAAAGTAATCGAATAAAAACGAAATTGAACCGCCAAAATGAAAATTCCGACTCAAACAAACATAAGTGACCGACCAACCAAAATTAAAGTTAAATGCTACCTTGTCAAAGACGGCTTCGAACATTACTGCATGCGGTTTCTCAAAATGTCCAACTACATTTTAATTTTAAAAAAAAAAAAAAAAATCTGAATTTGAAGCATCCGTCAGTAATAGCTGCCGCTTCTTCATCACGATTTCCTCCTGTTTTTTTCGACACCCCTCCAGTGGAACACTTGTCTTCGGCATCAAATATATTATTATTATTATATCAGTTTGTGCGGACTTAATCACTTGTCCAATATAAACATCAGATGATACTTTCGTGGAAATTTTTGTTAGATAATAATTATCTACTTACTTGCAAGATTATAATTCTTGACCTTCTTCATGCTGACTTCCATTCCCTGATCTCATGACATATACACCCTCCCCTACAATGGGAGGAGGATCCAATAACTTTTACTTGAGATATCACAATTGATATTACTAGACTGAAGATCATTGGCATGTAATCTAATATAAGGATTATTCATCAAAAACACCCTTCTTTTATTAACAATTTAAAAATGATTCTACTGGGATTTAAACCCTAAGCCATATATACAGAGAAAGAAAGAGAGTATGTATTTAATTATTGCCTAGTCAACTCTATTTTTATGATATATTTTACATTTTAAACTATAAATATAAGACCTATTTTATTTGTCTTTTTAGAAAAATTAGTTTAAAAACCAATCGGTAGTTTTAATATTTATCTATAATCTATCCAATTAACGAAGGTAGAAATGTGTGGTCAATAAAGTATGTTTAGATGATCTGTTTTTCATCTGTATCTGTATCTATATCTGTTAATCATCTGTATCTAATTTACATATGGTCTATTTGATTTTTTTTATAAATAAAATTATTTATTTATCATTTGTATCTAATATGTATCTAATCTATGTTTGATCTATTACCCTAAATCGATTTGTTGAGTGCTGAATGTTACAAGAACAAATATAAAAATTTCTATCGATATTTATGCTCCAAGGCCTATATGATACCCATGTGCTCTTGTGCTTTATTGGTTTTGGGATATTGAATAAGAAATTATTTGTGCCGTTTTTCACTCGTCATATGCAGTAGAAATTTTGTTCTTCCTTTGATTAAAATATATATATATATACACACACACATTAAAATTTAACTTGCTAATTATTTTCTGACCAAGAATTAGTTATTTTCGTAAAGTCAAATTACGAAATTCGTACCTGTGGGAACACAAAAAAACTCTATTTGTATGCTCTTTTCCACTGTTAGACTTAGATGTTAGAAGAGCCGTGAAGTTAATTAAAAAAAGGGGGAAGAAAGAGTCGTGAAGTTTCACGCTGCAATGAAACTGTGGCAAAAAAATAAAGAAATAAAAAAACAGTGCGGAATCACGTCTCATCGTTGCCAAACTGAAACTTTCAAATGGCTTTTGAGCCAATCAATTGTGACACTTAAGGAATGGAATATGCTTCCATACATCCTCAGAAGAAGCTGAGCATAAGAGAAGGTAAGACTTTTGCTAATTTGATTGTCTATAGTCCATTTCATGGACCATACTACCACCATATAAAATTAAGTAGTTTATAAAAAAATAAGTATAAAAAATTACAGAGATTCGATCACAATCAAAAAATATTCAAACCGTTCATCGATGTAACAAAACTGGTCTCGTTATAACCATCACGGGATCATAAAATTTTCCTATTTTCTTAAACCTTTTCATATACCTTTAAGTCTCTTTCTTTCTTAGAACAAATATTTTAATCTCTAAGAATTAGAAAAATGTGCTTTTAAATCCTATTTTATTATTTTTGTGTTGATTAACATAATTAATACTATAATAATATATGTTTTCATATTTTTTAAAGGCCAAATGATTATGCAGAGATGAAAATAAAACCCCTTTTTAAGGGACAAATAGAAGGGCAAAAGTATATGTCATGTCCTGAAACAGGATCTAGGCATGTCTAGTAGCACGTATATTACCTTAAAAGACTTGTTTATTTAGAACATTACTAGCAAATCTTAGATTCTAAAATCATATAATTAGATTATGAAAAGAACTGGATTTAGCAGCGATAAAACTAACATTTACAAAAGTATTTCATTCTCTACTCTCATGAGTAGATCTACTTTCACAAAAAACAACCATATCATTAGGTATCTCATCGTAATACCTATTCATGATGGTAAACAAGGCTTTAAAGCTTAAATTATAAAACATGAGCTCCACAACCAGGCCCTTAAAGAATATACAAAACTAAAAAGTTAAATCTAGTTGTAAAACAAAATAAAATAAAATAAAATACACCCATGGTCCTAACTTGCTTTACTTACAAACAAAAGATCCTCTAAGGTTGTCCCATACACTAGAGGTCATCAACATCCACAATGTCACCTAGAAAGAAAATAAAAATGAGCTGAAGCCTAGTACAACAATCACACAAGCACACACGAGATGACACACGAGATGACACACAAGATGACACACAAGCTTATACTAACGTAACACAACAATCAATAGTTTATTTCTTTAAATTAAAGTAAAGCAAATCAATACTAGAGTACTCATACTCTGAATAAGCCCTCTGGAAATTTAAGGATATTAAGTAGCAGTAATTGCTTAAGGGGTTGATGTAGGCAGCCTGAATATTTATATCTCCTATATGACTATGTACAAATAAATAACTTCATCTAGGGTTTACAGTTGTTACACATATCTACTTATCTCAGTCTATAATATCATTTAGTTTAATTGAAACCCATAGTCATGAACTAAACCATATTACTTCTTTTTAAGTTTAAGGAAACGTTATGCCGATACTATTTGCCTTATTAGCTACCCGTCAAGCTTTATGAAATATTGTTATCAATTATAAAGTTTAGCCTAAGCACTTACTGAGCCACCTATGACTTATCAAACCAATAATATGGGGATGGCCTAAGTGCCTAACTACCGTGTTATCATATTTTAGAGACTTTGTTATGTAGATCTACTCTACCTTGCAAAAACCACCAAAATGTAGCAAAAAGCACCGAATTATCTTAAGGTTCCTATTTGACGTCTTTCAACCATAGGTTACCAACAGCTCTAAATGATATCTTACCAGCTTATAGAAGAATAATTTTCATGTTGTTTCCTTTGCCTGACTGACTTCCAAAAATCAAAAGAAAGACTAGTAAAGAGCATATATTAACGTGCCACGAGCATAAACTTAAATCTAAAGACATGACTTGGCCACTCATAGTCTCTAATCATACAAAAGGTAAGTTCTATTACTCTTTATGCAAAGAATTTGATATAAAATATTTCATAAAATTTGTTTAACCAATTTAATTATCTTCGAGCAATAACAATTTGTTCTCATAGACTAGTTCAGTGATTTCAACCTTCACTCACTTGACTTGAAGAGGATTCATGTAAGAAATAAAGAAAGACGAAGACGAAAAATAAAGATTGAAACGACAAAGACACAAAATTGTTTACCCAGTTCGTCACGGATTGTGACTACGTCTGGGGGCGCTATCAAGCCAGGATTTTCACTAATTAAAATGAGAGAGAGAGTCACTGTTACATTACATTGATTGGTTATTTATATGAGAAGTAACCCTAATGATAATTTTACGTGAACTGCCTGAAATACCCTTTAAAAAAAATTCATCGGGGGCAGCGCTGCAACCCCCAGCCAACTCTCCGACGAGTTGGATCATCGTACTTGTGGGAAAAGTGTACAGTATTCAGGCTCCACAACCCAACAATTCAGACTTAACAAAAACAACTGACGACTCAACACTTCTTGACTCTTCACTTGAGACAACACAGGATGGCACAACATTAACTGACAAAACGAAACCCAACAAATGAAGGTTGTAGATTTTCTATTCTATTCTTATCTGAATATATATATGACAATTTGCATATGAAGCAAATAGTGCTCATATTCTTTAATCATCAAGGTTATCATATGTGGTTGATATGACTAAAATCAAGATATCTCATTTTTGTCGTTTATGCGTATATGTCACCTTTGGTAACTTTGTTGCATAAGAAATTTCCAAATTTTACATGTGCTTCAACTAAGACTTCACTTTGGTTGTACATATGGAAAAATAATTTCATTTTAGGTTTCGTTCACTATATGGTATGTTATAATGAATGTGATTTACTACTTTAAGTTATGAATTGAATCTTATATTGCTATGATTTGTTATGATGTTATCCTTGTATATATGGAATCCTTGATATAGACAAGTATCTACTTACTTAGAATTTCAAGTCTTTGGTTTCTATTTGGTAAATTATTGATTTTCAACAATTATTCATAAATACTCTTATGTTTGATGCATTTAAGACACTTTTCAATTGTTTCATTTTGTTACTCGGCATTTGTCTTTTAATTTTGGATTAGATTTAGATAAATGATTTAAAATTTCTATTTTGATAATTCATTAGATTTTGATACATACACTTGACATATTTGTGGATTTGAAAATGCCAAGTTCAACTTGTAAATTTGAGTTTTCTTTTCATTTTGATTTCTTTATTTTAGTTAGCATACCAACAAATATATATTACAAGGAAACTTCCTAATTTAATCTATCATTTTAACCAAACAAACACACCAATGCATGTTATACAATCACTTAGATTCTATTTCCCATTTTAAAGGATTTAAGGGGGCAATTTCCTAATGTTTGTCTAAATCATTTATGCTCTGCTTACATTTAATCAAAGTTAAATTGACTTTTATTTACAAGTAAACATCGAAACATACACTCACAAACATATCATAAATAAAACACATAATAAGACACACACTCACACATCACATAACAGAACATCTCATAAGAAAATATATAAATATATATATGCATCACTGAGTGAATTATAATGTAAGACATATAACATACAAAATCATACAATCACATAACATAGCATACATAACAAATCATGCATTATTCTCGTTAATTCTATTTCAAATATCAACAAAACAACTTTAAGCCAAGTTAATTAATTTAGTGGGATTAATTAATTAAATTTTTCTTTTTGTATATTCTAAACTAGAGGTTTAGTAATCAACACAACACAGTAAAAAACATAAGTCAATTACCTAAGTTTTTTTATGCACTTAACACATTGACTCTAGAATGTATCCTAATTCATTATGTTTCAGCAAATGTTCAAGATAAACTTTCACTTTCGTACTCCAGCAAATGTTTGAAATAAACATTTACTCTGATACCATTTTTTTGTCACGCCCAAAATAAGATCTAGGCATGTCCTGTGCCACTATAATACCTTATTTATTATATGCACATGCTACCTTAAAGGACTTCTTTATTTAGAACACTTGCTAGCAAATTTTAGATTATGAAATCGTATAATTAGATTCTAAAAAGAACTAGATTTAATAGCGGTAAAACTAAACTTTACAAAAGTATTTCATTTTCTACTCTCATGAGCAAATCCATTTTCACAAAAACAACCATACCATCAGGTATCTTATCATAATACCTATTCATGATAGTAAAGAAAGTTTGAAAGCTTAAATTACAAAACACAGGCTCCATAACCAGGTCCTTAAAGAATATACAAACTTGAAATAAATCTAGTTTTAAAACAAAATAAAATAAAAAACATCTAGGGTCTAACTTGCTTTACTCACTAACAAAAGATCCTCTGGAGTCATTTCATACACCTGAGGCAATCAACATCCAAAACGTCATCTAGAAAGAAAACAAAAACGAACTGAAGCCTAGTACAGTATTAACATAAGCACACATGAGATGACAAACAAGCTTATACTAATGCAATGCAACAGTCAATAGTATTTTTCTTTAAACTAAAATGAAACACAAAAATTAACATTGGAGTACTCACACTCCCAATCAGTCCTCTAAGAATCTGAAAGTCTTGAGTAATAGCAATTGCTCAAAGGGTTAATATATGCAACCTGAATACCTATATCTTCTATACGATCATCTACAAATAAATAGCTTCATTTAGGGGTTACAGCTGTTATACATCTCTACTTATCCCAATTTATAATACCATTTAGTTCAATCGATATCCATAGTTGTAAACTCTACCATATTACTTCCTTCTAAGCTTAAGTAAATGTTATGCTGATACATTTGCCCTATTGGTTATCCATTGAGCCACTTATGAAATATCTTTATCAGTGATAAAGTTTGACCTAAGCGCTCACCGAGCCACTTATGATTTATCATATCAACGATATAGGGGTGGCCTAGGCATCTAACTATCGTGTTGGCATCGCCAACAAGGTTGCTGCTCCCTAACCGGATTTAATAACCACACACAAGCAACAAACAATTATTAAGCCAACTTTAAGTTTTAGTTCATTAAGAATTCCTATCCTAACAAACAATGCGCATGTCACTATGTACCTTATATAATATGCGAAATCCAAATAGAGATATAGGGTAGGTTAGATACTATCTCAGAAGATAAATCAGAGGATTAGTTTGGAGGAAAACATATGTTCAATAAATTAAACTCATAT
Source organism: Combretum micranthum (assembly GCA_024138025.1). NCBI lineage: Eukaryota > Viridiplantae > Streptophyta > Magnoliopsida > Myrtales > Combretaceae > Combretum > Combretum micranthum. The sequence continues at coordinate 180,421 of JAMXBD010001241.1, forward strand.
AAGAAATTAAATAAATTATCCACTCACATCAAACTTATTTTAAAAATCTATTTGATCAGACATTAAGTAGGAAACTCACCATGGCTGTGAAAATCACCATGCTAGGATACGGACAGTTCTTCATTGTTTGTCAAATCATTTCTTTTCCTTTATTATAAATATTTATTATAAAAACATCATTATTCTTTATCATGCATATAAGTATTTAAATAAATTGCCAATTGATATAAAAAACTCATTTTTTTCTAAGCAACCATAAATTTGAAACAAGATATTCCTCATATTAATTAAGGCCCACTCCAATGTATTATATTTACATTATCCCTGAGTCATTTACAAGTTAAGTCTATATTAACTCAATCTTAGACCAATTGATTAGACTTAATCATTTAATCTAATTACTAAATTGTATTCAATTATCTCACTAAGTCTATTAACTAGTCCTCTATATATTCAAAATCCATATTAAACCTAGTTTAGTTACTAAGTTATATTTATTTATTTCATTAAGACAATATTATATATATGTCCTATAGAATCTTCATTAATCTAGTTATTTTAGCTCATTAAGATTTACTAAATCAAGTTGAAGCTAAGTTTATTTAATATTTAAAATCTATGTCAAGTCTAGTTTTTTACTAAATTATATAGGTTGTCATAAATTATTACTAAGACTTGATACTTAATTTAGTTGATTTCCTGTTTTTGAAAGGTAGAAGATGATAAAAAAGCTTTTGGAATATATTTAGCCAAGTTATATTAAATTTCGAGTCAAAATTGAAGAAAGGTTAAACATTTATGAAGAGCATGAGTAGATAGAATAAGCCATGTTTCCAGTCGTGCAAATATGGAATTTTAAGTATCTAAGGACCAGAGAGAAACAGGGGGAGATAAAGAAGTTGTGTTTCTAATCATGTTCAGGATAGGGAAGAAACATGAGAGGATAGGAAAGTCGTGTTTTCAATCATGTTTAGGTTAGGGAGAAACACGAGGGGATAGGAAAGTTGTGTTTCCAGTCATGTTCAAGTCAAAGAGAAACACAAGGGGATAGGGAAGCCATGTTTCCAGTCATATTCATGGTTAGAGAGAAACACATGGGAATAGTGAAGTAGTGCTCCCAATCGTGCTATTCTAATGTTGTGTATGATGGACGAAATAGTGAGAAACACAATTGGATACGGTTAGTCGTGTACCAGTTGTGTTCTTTGTTTATTTCTTCAAATTTAACCTATTTAACTACTTGTTTTACATCACAAACTCAACATACAACATCTCAACAACAACATACAACTTATATCCCTAATTAAACACTTCTAAACATATATTTTCACTTTCTATATCAACAAGATCATTTCATCAACTTCTAATCTAGACATGCATAAACACAACCTAAGTTTTATCTTAAAGTTCCTATATCTCTTATTACTGATATTATCATGAAATGTACATATAACTAGCATCTATTCATCATTTTTCATGCAATAACAATAATCAAAACAAGAAAAACAACTATACTTACTTGCTTAGCAAACTTAAGTTACTTAATCTTCACTACTTTTGCTTCTCTTTAATTGATGTAGCCTTTTTTTCCAACATCTATCTTATTTTCTATCTTCAATTTCTCTTATGATATCCTTGAATTTGAGATTTGAGTTGGGTTTTAAGAGAAAGAAAAGAATTGAAGAAGGAGAAGAGAAAGAAACAAAAAGAAAGAGAAGCAAAAAGCAAGGAAGAAAAGAAGGTAAAGGAAAGCAAAGAGGGCAAGTGGAAAAATAAGTAGAAAAAGGGAAGGGACATAGTTTAAAAAGAAATTAAAAGATATTTAGGCTAAACCTTTCATATATTTATTTTAAGTATCATAATTAACTAGAATATACTTTGAGAATCTATTTAATAGAAACTAATAGCTTGATTTAAAAATCTAACTTAGGAGTTTAATTTGTACAAAATTGATAATTAATTTAGGTATAGGCTTAGAAATTGATATTTTTTAAAAAGTATTTGATTAAAAAATTATAGGGATTTTAGAAATGAAAGTTAAACTAAAGTTCAAGGGATTAGAAATTTACAAAACATTTAAAATGGGTAAATTACACCAAAAGGTATTAACGTTTAGAGGTAAGTTCATTTAAGGTATCAATGTTTCAAGTAGTTAAAAAAAGGTATCAACGTTTCGTAAAGTGGTCAAATGAGGTATCAATGTTTTGTAAAGTTCATTTAAGGTATTAATGTTTCAATTAAGTTTCTAAAATTTTCATTAATGGTTAATTATTAATACCTTATTTTATACACTTTGCAAAACGTTGATACCTTTTTTTAACCACTTGAAATTTGATACCTTAAATAAATTTATTCCTCTTTTGAACTAGTTAAAACATTTATACCTTAAATGAATTTATCTCAAAACGTTGATACTTTTCGTTGTAATTTATCCCACTTAAATTACATGTTTCAAGATTTAGGGAATCAAAATAGAAGAAAAGAAGTTAAAATGAATGGTTGGGAAGAATTTAATACTTTGGTTCATTAAAAAAGGACAATTGAAACAAATAGACAATTGGAAAGGGATATTTGAAATCTCAAATTTCAATTTAATCTATTTACTAATTGATTATGCAAAATTACCTAATCATACTCTATTGTTTACTTATTTTGCTTAATTTATTTAATTAAACTATAAGTTAAATTTCTAAATTAAATTCTAAGTCAAGTTCATGGTTATTCACCTATTATACTATTCAATTAAATTGTTTTTAACTTAGCTAAGAAAAAATTCAGGATGGTTCAATAGATTTCCGTATTTAACTCAATTGATTTAATTTTTTCTCATCTTATTACACTTGTATCAATTGTGATGGATCACAAAAATCATTCACTACGTCCTTTGCAAATATTGATTCTGCCAATTGGACTATTTGAAAACAATACATAATCAATTCATACAATTATCGATTCCTTTCACCATATTACTTCATGTTTCTATTCAATATATCTAAAATATTTGAGGCGACTGCAAAATATTTTAATTTTGATCTAGGTGTTTTATATCTTAAAATGACACTGATTTAACCCCTCCAAATTTATAAAGCATTACTTTACCACTCCTAAATTTTAACTCCGATCATCATCATCATCAATTTTTTTTTTTTTTTTTTTTTTTTTTTTTTTTTTTTTTTAAAAAACAAGGGATATTAATGTTGCCAACTTATAAGATTTTAGTAGATATTAAAACCCATGATGTAAGTTTAGGGATGTATATGGAAAAAATTTAACAAGATTATTTGCAATTTCCATAATATAATAATTATGATTATGGACATAACCGTAGAGGTTGTGCAAGATTATGTTATAGATTTTTGGTGTGGCGTTAAACTTTATGGGCAAGGTTTAGTGGGTAATGCATGTCACATATAGTATACATGTAATAAGTAAATATCAATCGATTTTTAATACGTATGGTAGTTATTCTAGAAACTACATGTTGATGGTCCAATTTAAAACACAAGCTTCCTAAGCTGAGTCCAGCCCATAAGCTAAATGGGCTAACCACTTGGGCTAAGGCCTAGTCAAAGCTAGGAGCAACCTAAGGCCTCATTAGGGCATCCATCACCTTGCCTTAGAATCAACCAACTTCTTCAACACTCAGTCTTTAGCACTTAGGCGACACCACATCAACATCTCTTGGTACACTCTCCTCGATTGGCTTGCACTAACAAAAGTGGTTTAGTGGATCCGTTCTACGTCCATTGTAACCATCGCTAATTGATCACTTACCCATTCTTCCATGATCCACAGTGCTCTCAATTGTCAGGGTTCATCCACTAGCAATCTTCTCTCTCCATAGGCATGGTAATCTCACTTGAACTATCTTCTACATTCATAATTTTTCTATAAACCAACATGTTCACTAACTTAGGCATCGAAGTGGCCGCACCGAACCTAGCTCTTGCATGCCATTAACCGAGTTTTTGTTTCATAGGCCCATAGCTCATCTTGACCCAATCTAAGTTATCACTATTCAATCACTACCATATTCGAACTAACGACACTACCCATTATTTCTTTCATGTGTTAAAGTATAATTATTAGGTACCTACCACTCATGCATATATATATATATATAGTATGTATTAATTATTCAAAAGTTTTCTCAAATTTATAGGATACGGCCATTTGCTGCATGATTGCACATGAGATATGATAACATGCAAAGTTCAAATCAATCACTAAATCAATGTGTACATCAGACTTACTATATTTCTTCCAAACCTTCAGAATTCCAATTTGTCCTACATATTAGGAAGTGTGTCAACTCTAAGTATTAAAGAGGAACCTAAATTTTAAAAGTCATAGCAACCTCCAATTGCAAAAATTGCTGTAATTTGTAAATCCACTAAAATCTCGTATAGTCCACTTCTCAAGCATTGTCCCTACTTAGAAGTCAAGATCATAATTAATATAGTCATAATTATTAGTCTTCCATAAATAATCAGCGTATAAATATAAATACCCGAACCATGGGGAACTAAAGCCTATAGCAGCAAATTGCGTAAAACACACAAACATCCTTCCACATCATACCTAAATAGATTTATACTAACGCATGAATGGCAACCGTGGACACATTTAATTATCTTAATCAAAGTGGAGTAAAACAAACGTTAAAAAAAAAAAAAAAAGGGCATTTCGGTCCAGAACTAGTGTAAGAGCCAATACATCATAAGATCCTTAGAGTCTGTAAATCAATCATCTCATATTATGTTGATCATTCTTGTCAACCATCGATAGCCCTGTCTACCACCACATGTCCGCCATAGTATCTGATATCATTCTGGAAACTTGCCGAATAGCTTTATCCAAATTATGAACCCATATTGGTTGCGGTTCCACTATATTTATGACATATATTGTATCAATACACGATAGTTTTAGTGCCTAAACAATCAGCCATTACATCTTAGAAATTCTAACCCTCAATAGGCAACAAACGCCCAATTCATAACCTAGTTATCTAGATGCCAATCCTATTTAATCACAAATAAACACAATTTGATGGTTAAACATACTAAGTTGCTTATTTTATTCTGTAGATGTGGTTTCTACTTCGAGTAATAACATACGTCTCACATGGATGTTATACCTTACTTGTGACTTTAGAGTATTGATGAGGAGATGATACTTAATAATGAGATGGCTTAGAACGAATAACAAAGAGTATAAACTAGCAAATCAATTAGAGTTGTAGTCGTTTGATTTTCCAATTTCATCCTTTTGAGTAGAGTTTCCCCTAGAGAATATTATTTGTCTTCTCTCTTCAAAACTTAGAAATGATTAGAAGTAATTAAATATTTATAGACACTTCGAATAAATAACAACCGTCAGATCACCTTGTGATTAATGGATTAGATGAAGTAAATTCAATTCATATTTATAATGAATGAGCTTTTGATGGATCAAAACTTGTAGCTATTCTCATGTGTGCATAAAGGTACCTAAAAGAGGTTGGACATAGCCACAATGGTCCAACGATGTATGTTCTAAGCCCAGCCAATTATTCTCGAGTTATCCCAATAAATAAACTAGATTCGCTATGTCCTATCACTTTGCCAATATGTCAAGCTCAAATAAATAATATTATTTATATATAATAAAAAGCTTTTTACATATATTGATAAGCAATCCAAATTTGATGTATCATTAATCATAATATAATAAGTTGACTCTTTGATCAACCTCATTAAAATTTTAGGGCATCTCTTAGGTGACCTTAAAATTTGTTATTAAAAAAAATCCACAAAGAAATTATTTAAATTTTTTAGGCCAAAAATCTACATGTATTTAGTGTAAATTATAATAGAGGTAAGGTTTATTATCCCTCTCCAACGAATGTAATGTTTAAATCAGTTAATGATACTTCAAATTATTCTTTTAAATTATGTATGCATATACGCATTTACTCATATATATATATATATATATGTACTTAAACTGAATTACCTAATTTATATTCTTTTGTTTGTTTTTCTTAAAAAAAAATTAAGGGGTGTCTTTATTGAGGAACTGAAACCAAACCTTATGAATTAGGGATTGGCTCGATTCTAACGGTTCCAATTTTAGTTATTTTTGGAACTAGAAACTAGTAGGTTTGATTCCGTTCCAGAACTGAACTGAACCGTGGTGATATATCTAATGATGTGTGCATAGAAATTAAACTTTCTTTAGAAGTAGTCCTTCATATGTAAGTAAAAAATATAACATATACATAGATAGCATTAATTATATAACCATTGCTAAATAATGATTAGTGAGTCTAACTAGACATTGAAAATTCTCCATCAATGACAAATATTTAGTTATATATATATAATACACACACACACATGCAAAGTTAATAATGTTAATATGTTGAAAAAAAAAAGAAAAATATTATTTATTTTATTAGATATTCTGATTATATTTTACTAACAAAAGCTTCCATTAAATGTCTTGTAGCCATCATTTTTATGGTTACAAAACATTGAAGTACCTTTCCAAATGGAAATATTTTATGGTCCCTTAGTTTTTTATTTATTTTTGTAAGTTATTTAATGACTATGATCTATAACCAATCGTGATTGTTTTGTTGTTCCATTAAAATAATTGAGAGGAATTTGCAAATTACATCCTGTGAACTTTTATCAATTTGCATATTCATCTCCTCAACTTTCAAAATAGACTTTTAACTACTTAAATTTTTGAAAATTAGCACAATTAAAAATAATTTACATTTTCCATGGAATTTTTTTTTTCTTTTGGGGGAGAGGGAAGGGAAGGGAAGGGTAAATTTATAGATAAATAAAAGTTTAGGGACTGAATCTTTGGGGTTTTTAATGGAAAATGTTTAGTGTCATTAACTGCACCAATTTTTTAAAGTTTAAAGAGTGAAAAGTCACTTTGAAAACTTTGAAGACTAAGGGATAAATCTAGACCTAGCTAAAAATATAAGAGAGTAATTTGCAATTTTCTCAATATTTAATATATCAATTATTATTTTATTAGCAGGTTAATTATTACTTGATATCATGTTTTTTTTTTTTTTTCTAAAAATATACTAGGAATAAGCATCAAAATCACTAGCTGAACTTCACTTATTTTTCTTAATTTTATACTTAAAGTTCAGAGTTGAAGTAAATATTTAATTAAATATGATTTTTAATAACTGCAACATCAAGTATAATATTAAAAATACACACAATAAATTTAACATTATTCCAAAAATAATATAGGCTCACAAATATCCTCTCGGAGCTTTGTACTGGTAGAATTTTAGGTAGACATGATTACGACGTCAATTTGATAAGGTACTACATGCAAAGAAATCTTGGAAGCATGTATCATTTCCAACGTCAATTTTATGATAACAATATTTTTAAAAAAGGCGAATTCATTCTGTCTATCACTGCAAAGATCACACAATAAAATTTTAATGCTCAGATTCAGATAGAACCACCTTTGTTTTTATTGTTTTTCTTTCATCAGTTATAAAGCTAAATATAACACAGCAACACCTAAGTAAAATTAATTGACGTTCATACCCGCTAAATAAATGCATAATCTAATAGAAATAGTGGTCTTGTAATCTTTTTGCCGTTTGTTATTTATCTTTTTATTTATTTGTCTTCAGCTAAAAAAAAAAGACTGTTTATTAAAAATAGATACCGATAAAAAATAAATATTCTTACTTATAAACTGATCAAACAAACTAAATATTAATATGATATATTGATATGATACAGATATGATATAAATATCAATATAAATATCGATAAAAAACAGGCTGGGCAGATCTGTCCTGCAAATTGCCCCATCAATTTTGAACTGGAGCTTGTCCATGTCCAACCCATAATTCACAAGAGGTGTACTTCATCTTCACGTCACCGTAGTCATTTTATTATCGAAAATGACCTTGCCTCAATTTATCAAACAAGTAACTAATGTAAGTTAGGCCTAGGAAATATATTCAAAATGAAAGTAGGATTTTAAGTCTTTTTTATATTTGGATGTACTTTTAGAAATTGAAATCACGATTCAGTTTTAAAAAAATTGATTCTACCTTTTCAAAGTAGATTATCAAATTTTATTCCAACTTCATTAATTATATATAGTTTATTTACTCTTTTATTCTATTACATATATAATTTATATTGATTGTTAAGGACACTTTTAATAAATATACTTTATATTCATTCCATTTGGTAGACTCTTCTAAATGTAGGAATAGATTTATCATTCAAGAATTCATTCCAATCTATTTCACTATTCCAAACAATTCAACATAAAATAGGATAATACTTCACAAAGAAATGTATGTGACAGCTTTACAAGTGAAAAAAAAAAAATGTTATGAAAACACTTTTGAAAATGTATATAGCAAATGCGCTTTTTAATATTTGTTACATATGCAATTAATTATCTTATCATTGGAATTATGTATTTTAGACTCTGAAATAGTTAAAAAAGAATACAGATTAAGTTCTCCTTTTTTATTATTTTTTTCTATAAAAATAATATTAACAAAATACATAAAATCTAGGGAAAATGGATAGGAAAAATTTCAAGTGTGTGTGTGTGTTTTCCACATTGGGGTTTAAATTCATCAATTGTGAATATTATTTCAGGATAAATTGTATATTAAAACTAAAAAAAAAAAAAAAGAACTTCTAAACCTTTAATAAATATTCCGGTGTATGTGTGATCAAGAATCCTTAAAAAATTAATAAATAAATAACCCGAATCTCGCGTGAAGCTTGCTACTTGACTTGTTCACATGATGCAAATCAGCTAGTGGAAAGTGAAGAGAATCCTCAAAATGCCTGTATCCTAGGATTCATTTTCAATATCACGAGAACTTAGTAAGTCTCTGTCGCGAAAAGCAACCACGGAAAGGAGAGTAACAGCCAATAGTTGATGGAAAATCAAAATCAACTGGTTTAAAAGGAAATAGGTACACATTCTCACATGCAATAATGAGAAAAGCAACATTACGACGGAAAAGAGATAAGTAGCCTGTGGGCAGCTTTGGTTTTGGCATCACCCTCTGTTGAGGATATATTAATAAGAAATACGATACTATAATAGTTTCATATACGATACCATATATAATCTTACTTTTTTATGTAGCACATTATCAATGAAAAGTAAGGCTAAAAAAGATAGATTAAGAACCGATCTATCTTTTTACTTGGGACTTTAAATATGCAATTTACTGAAATTGCATTGGCCATTATTAAACATTATAGTTGACTCCCAAGTCTCAGTTGTATCTCATTTAATCCTCTCCCCAGGAAACAAATGCTGCAACCATAGGTCATGCAAACAAAATGACAAATGTTTACAAGCATTATTAATTAGTGACAAATAAGGTCTAACTAAAAGATCCAAAACTCTAGCATCTCGTTTTAGGAAAGCAGTTCTTAAAATTAATAGTAGGTAGGTGTAAAGGTTTATGTTGGCACATTGACTTGATACAGCTAATAAAAAATAACAAGTTAAAATAAAGTAGAGAAGATCTTTATTAATTGCAATCACACTTGTTAGTATTTCATTTTCATCTCTATGTCTATGTCCATATCCATATCCATCACCATCTTCATCTTTATCTCCATGCAGTTCTTGTTATAAAATCAAAACTTGTAGCATAATAGCCCATCCTACATCGGCATGTTGTCATTATATTTAATGTCACTATATAAGAAATCCACATTCACTAATAAGTTCCTCATTCTCATCATCATCATCATCATCATTATTGTTGGAATCTTGACTTGTGGCTTTCATGGCAATAGCCTTCTTGTTAGATTCTCTTCTTGCTTTTTAATGAGCTCATGCGTTCTGAGCACTTCAAGAAATTCTTCTTTACTCATAGCACTTAAGACTCGTGCTTCTTCTATGGCAATTCTTTACGCTTCCTAATCCTTGGTAGTGACTTGGACGTAGCCACAATGGTCCAACAAATATGTTCTAAACCGAACCAAATTCTTGAGTTACTCCAATAAATAAACCGGATTTGCTAAGCCTCATCACTTGGCCCATATGTCAAGTACAAATAAATAATATTATTTACATATAATAAAAAGCTTATTACATATATTGATAAGCAATCCAAATTTGATGTATCATTATTCATAATATAATAAGTTGACTCTTTGATGAACCTCATTAAAATTTTAAAGCATCTTTTTGGTGACCTTAAAATTTGTTATTAAAAAAAAAATCCACAAAGCAATTGTTTAATTTTTTTTTTAGCCAAAAATCTACATGTATTTAATGTAAATTACAATAGAGGTAAGATTTATTGTCTCTCTCCAACGAATGTAATGTTTAAATCAATAAATGATACTTCAAAATATTCTTTTAAATTATGTATGTATATACTCATTTACTCGTGTAGATATATATATTTATGTACATAAACTAAATTACCTAATTTATATTCTTTTGTTTGGTTTTCTTAAAAGAAATTAAGGGGTGCCTTTATTGAGGAGCTGAAACCAAACCTTAGGAACTAAGAACTGGCTCGGTTCCAATGGTTCTGGCTTTAGTTATTTTTGGAACTAGAAACCAACAAGTTTGATTCTGTTCTAGAACCGAATTGGACCGTGATGATAGCAATTGAACTTTCTTTAGTGGTAGTCCTTCATATATAACTAAAAAACATAAAATATACATAGATAGCATTAATTATATAACTATAGATAAAAAATTATTAGTGACTATAACTAGAAATTGAAAATTCTCCGTCAATGACAATCATTTGATTATACACGCACACACATGCAAAGTTAATACTTTAAATATGTTGGAAAAAAAAAAAGAAAAAATATTATTTATTTTATTAGATATTGTAATTATATTATACTAACAAAAGCTTCCATTAGATATCTTGCAGCCATCATTTTTATGGTTACAAAACCCTTTCCAAATGGAAGTATTTTATGGTTCCTTAGTTTTTTTATTTATTTATGTAAGTTATTTAATGACTGTGATTTGTAACCAACCGTAACTGTTGTATCATTAAAATACTTTAGAGGAATTTGCAAATTACATCCCGTGAACTACTACCAAGCTGCATATTCACCCCCTCAACTTCAAATAGACATTTTAACCCTTTAAATTTTGAAAAATTACCACAATTAAAAATAATTAACATTTTCCATGATTTTTTTTTCTTTTGGGTGAGGGGAAAGGGAAGGGCTAAATATGCACATCAATGAAAGTTTAGGGAGTGAATATGCACATAGGTAAAATTCAATGGGGTTTTTAATGAAAAATGTTAAGTATCATTAATTGTATCAATTTTTTAAAGTTTAAAGAGTGAAAAGCTCACTTTGAAAATTGAATGGTGAATACAGACCAAGGTAAAAATATAAGGGAGTGATTCGCAATTTTTTCAATATTTAATATATCAATTAGTATTTTATTAGCAAGTTAATTATTACTTGATATCATGTTTTTTTTTCTAAAAATATATTGGAACAAGCAAGCATCAAAATTACTACCTGAATTTTACTTATTTTTTTCAATTTTATACTTGAAAGTTCAGAGTTGTAGTAAATATTTAATTAAATATGATATTTAATAATTCCAAACATCAAGTATAATATTAAAAACACACTTAATAAATTTAACATTATTCCAAAAATAATTTAGGCTCTTAAATCTCCTATCGGAGCTTTATACCGGCGGAATTGTAGGCAGACATGATTACGACATCAATTTGATAACGTGCTACACGCAAACGGAGGCCGTTGACTCATCTCATTTGAAGGCTGATTTCGAGCAAAGAAGGCGAATTCATTCTGTCTATCATATAAAAAATTTTCATACCCAGATTCAGATATGTAACCACCTTTGTTTTATTTTTTTTTTTTTTCTTTTCATCAGGTATAAAAAAATATAACACACCAACACCTAAGTAAAATTAATTGATGTTCATATCCGCTAAATAAATGCATATCGATTGATTGCGGTTTATCATAAATAAATAAATAAAAAAGGGACTGTTTCCCAAAAATAGATACCGATAAAAAATATATATTCTTACTCATAAATCGATCAAACAAACTAAATATTAATATGATACAGATATAATTCAGATCGATATAAAACAAACCATCCAATTAGATCGGACAGATCTGTCCTGCGAATTGCCCCATCACTTTTGGACCGGAGGTTGTGCATGTTCAACAAATCACCTTTCCCTTTAGGACCGGAGCTTGTCCATGTTGAACCCAAAATTCACAAGAGGTGCACTTCATCTTCACGTTACCGTAGGCATTTTATTATCGAAAATGACCTTGCCTCAATATATTAAACAAGTAACTAATGTAAGTTAGGCCCAGCAAATATATTCGAAATGAAACTTGGACTTTGAGTTTCTTTTCATTTTTTATATTTGGATGTATTTTTAGAAATTAAAATCACGATTGAAAAATTTGATTCTAACTTTTCAAAGTAAATTTTCAAATTTTATTTCAACTTCATCAAGTATATATAGTTTATTTACTCGTTTATTCTATTACATATATAATTTATATTGATTGTTAGGAACAATTGTAACAAATGCACTTTATATCCATTCCATTCAATAAATACTTCCAAATATAGATATAAATTTATTATTCTAGAATCCATTCCAATTTATTTCACTATTTCAAATGATCCCTGCATTTAAAATATGACATAAAATTGGATAAAACTCCACGAAGAAAAGTAATTGACAACTTTACATGTAAAAGAAAAATGTTATGAAAACACTTTTAAAAAAGTATATAGCAAATGCACTTTTATATTTGTTACATATGCAATTAATTATCTTTGGAATTGTGTATTTTAGACTTTGAAACAGTTAAAAAAGTTTTTTTTTTATTATTTCACTCTTATATAAATAGAAAAAAATATTTTTTAAAAAATACATAAAATCTAGGAAAAATGGATATGAAAAGTTTGGAGTGTGTGTGTGTTTTTTTTTCCCACGTTGGGGTTTAAATTCAATTGTGAATATTATTTCTTGATAAAATGTATAATTAATACAAAAAAAAAATAACAGAACTTTTAAACCTTTAATAAATATTCGAGTGTATATGTTATCAAGAATCCTTAAAAATAAATAAATAAATAATTCGAATCTCGCGTGAAGCTTGTTACTTGACTTGTTCATATGATGCAAATCAACTAAGTGTAAAGCGAAGAGAATCCTCAAATGCTGTTTTCTAGGATTCATTGTCAATATCACGAGAACCTAGTAATAGTCTTGTCGCGAAATGCAAAACTTCCACAGAAAGGAGAGTAACAGCCAATGTTGATGGAAAATCAAAATCAATTGGTTTGAAATGAAATAGGTACACATTCTCACATGCAATGATTAGAAAAGTATCATCATCATCGGAAAAAGGGTTGGTAGCCTATGGATGCTTGATTTTAAAAATACGTCCTATTAAGAATGTGCTAACTAAGAATATAATGTCGCATATGGTTTTACTTCTTATATTTATATTTTTAATAAAAGATGTTAAAAAAAAAATCAAAACCTACCAATCTTTTGCTCAAGACTTAAAAAATGCACATTACCAAAATTGCATTGGACCATTATTAAACATTATAGTTGACTCCCAAGCCCCAGTTTGTATCTGACTAAACCCTCTCCCAGGAAACAAATGTTGCAGCCAGTGGAGGTCATGAAAACAAAATGATAAATGTTTACAAGCATTATTAATTAGTGACAAGTAAGTTCTAACTAAAAATCATCCAAAACTCTAACATCTGGTTTTAAGAAAGCAGTTCTTAAAATTAATAGTAGGTAGGTGTAAAGGTTTATGTTCGCACATTGACTTGATACAGCTAATAAAAAATAACAAGTTAAAATAAAGTAAAGAAGATCTTTATTTATTGCAATCACACTTGTTAGTAGTTCATTTCCATCTTTGTGTCCATATCCATATCCATATCCATCACCACCTTCATCTTTATCTCCACGCTGCTCTTGTTATAAATTCAAAACTTGTCGTATAGTAGCCCATCCTACATCAACACGTTGTCATTATATTCAATGTCTCTACAAAAGAAATTTATCTTTAGAGAGGAAAATTTTATAACAGAAAATTAATTATATCTCTACAAATAGAATTAGCGACAATAGATAATGGTTTTTGCAATAAAAACTTATTTTTTTAAAACCCAATTTTATTATAGTGTGTATATAGGCTCAAAGTCATGTTGAAATATTTGCTTTTAACTTTTGTTTTTCTACCTTTTTTTTCTCTCTTATTTTTTATAAAATGATCACTTTTCGTTTATAAACTATATATTGTAGTGTTGTCTGTTGCTACTACAACAGTCAATTGAAAGGGTTTTCTTTTCCCCATCCTATGTTATGTAAAAAACTTTCTTTATCTAGGAAGGCAAATCCATCTTTTCATAGTATTTGGCTCACGATGATTTTGGTAGATAGCACAAGATAAATTCTACCCCACTCAGTTTGCAATAAAAATGTAAATATTAGACAAAGTATTTCATACAGTATGATACAAATTTAAAATTGTTGTGTCATATTCAAATGATATCAGCGTTGTACATATCACAAAATTTCCAAGATTCAAAATTTAATGTATAACTCTTTGTTAAATTGAATCCCTTCCCTTGTCATGCAGTTTCATCATGCCTACTATTATCTACAATGCCCATAATTCGCTACTTCCACAGTATCACCTCCAAACACCATTATCTTCAGATTATTACCCTTTATCATATTGCTGCATGTACACTTTATCCCGGTACCATTAAAATTGTGTGTTTTGATCCTACTTTATTTTTTTTTTTTTTTCGGGTGGTTACAACGGTAAATGGGGATTCAAACCCTAGTACCTTTATATGAGAGACCAAGATAATGCCATTATGCTATAAAGTTATAATATGCATTAAGACCCATAAAGTAGTAAAAATGCACTTTTTTAAACGATTATGAGTTTCAAGCGTACAATTTTAGAGTGCAACATAAAGCAATATAAGAGGGTGTGTTAGAAATTTAAAAATATATATATCCTAAAATCTTATTTCAAAAATTTGTCATATAAGGTGGATCTATTTTATTTATTAATGTATTAGATAAATATATATGTGTGTATATTATTAAGAATAATGAGATCATTTTTATATCTTATCTTATACATTTCATCATAGTAATTTTTGCAATGAGGAAAAAAATGTATTAAGATAATGGAATAAAATATTACAATAAATGATATATATATTATATGTGTGTGTGTGTGTGCAAGTTATTGTAGGGTTTTTGCAAAGATATGTGCTTATTATTTATTATAAATCATAACTATCGTATACAAAACTGCATTTCCTCAAACAATCATATAAGTGATTTATTTATTTATTTTATATAAAAAGTTGACAAGTCATTAAAAAAAACTAAAAGGTAAGTTTAATCTCTTTTTACTTTGTAATATTTATATATTTGTTGCACAATTATGATTTTCCTAATGATTAATCCCATGAGAAGTGAGAAATATGTATAAAAAATATCAATATTATAAGGTTTGAAAACGTGAAAATGCACTAGAAAATACTCAAGACGGGAGGTGAATTGAGTATTTTCTTAAAATGTTCATTCAATTAATTTTAATTCAGCAAATCTAATTTTACTTTTATAGCAGCGGATAAAACACAACATATTTAATATGAAAAATTAAAGAGATAGGGATAGAATAAATGAGTCTAGATTTAACATGGAGTTCAGCCCACTTCCTACTCTCCACGATCCACCAATACCTTCAATCAAGGGCTTTACCACCACTTTATTAATCATCACGAATGCATGCTCAAGCTAAGCAAATACATCACTTTAAATTATATAGGAAATAAAATATTTCATTTCTCTCTTAGATGCTCATTAATAGACAGCAAATACAAGAACAGAGTATTAGAATATTTTTCTTTTTTTTTTTTTTCTAGATGTTTGAAATTAATGAATAAGAGAACAAGAAAATTAATATTTTTTCGTTCGCAAATAAAAACTCTTTTTCACTTTAACACTTCTCTACTGTTGAATCTCTTAAGGACAAACTATATATAGCCTTCAAAAATTCAAATATCCATTAGAAATAACGTCTTGAAGTCGCCAAGCATTAAATATGCTTCAAGGCTATTTTTGCCACATCAACTCTAATATTTAAACTGTCGCGCCTCAAGACTCGTTGTGCCTTAAAGTGTTGCACCTCATTTTTTCCGTCAACTAAGTCTTTGATCACATGAACTCCATCGAGCCTTTAATTCAAACATTTTGCGCCACAAGACTTGTCGCGCCTCAATATGTTACACTTCAAATTTACCCTCGACCAGTACTATGCCTCTCTAATCTTGTCAAGTCTTAGACTTTGAATTCGTCGCTGTAATACTCCAAATTTTTGCTTAGGTAGAATCAATTTGTTTTGATTGATTAGTGTAATATGTGAATAATTTATCATTATTTAATTGAATTTGAATTTAATTTAGAATTTGAACTTACATAACTTCAATTAAGCTAAGTAAATTAAACAAGAGAGTATAATTAGGTAGATAAATATAAACAAATCAAGAAAGGAACTTCTTGAAATTGAGATTATAAATATTCTTTTCCATTTATCTAATTGTTTCCATTACCTATTGTGTAAATCAAATTCTTCAATTTGAAATCTTATTCCTCTATATTTGTCTACATTCTTTAATTATCTT
Source organism: Combretum micranthum (assembly GCA_024138025.1). NCBI lineage: Eukaryota > Viridiplantae > Streptophyta > Magnoliopsida > Myrtales > Combretaceae > Combretum > Combretum micranthum. The sequence goes on from JAMXBD010001241.1 coordinate 197,179, forward strand.
TTTCAACATACCAAGTTTCCCCATCATCTTAATAAATTTCAAATTGAACTCCTTTTCTTTCAATTTTATATTAAACCCAATTTCTAAAGTTCAATAAAAAAAAATTTGACAAAAAGACTCTATTTAGTTATTTACAAACTAAGACCTTTTTTTAATGTCTACAAATTTTGAAAATCGATCTCTTGTTTAAAAGTATTAGTTTTATGTTCTAAAATTCCAAATCCAAACTAAATAACTAATTTGATTTTGACAATCACACATTAATTAAAGTAAATTATATTATGATTAGATAAATTGATATAAATTAATAAATCAATTTAAATTGAAAATTAAGACTTGAAATGTTCTTATAAATCATATATTTTTCATAATAATGTTTTTCAACGAATCAAATCATTCAATCTTTTTCAACTATTTATTTAGACTTCTTTTACCCTAATTTATTTCCCTAAAATTTTAAATATATGATTTAAGTGTTTTGCAAAGTTTTAAAACTTTGAGCCTTAGTCTAAATCCCATTTCCTAAATCCCCAAAAATTTTGAATTTAATTGCTTATTTAAAAGTATCAGTTTTAATCTCAAACTCAAATTAAACATCAAGTTTTTACAAAGTTAAATTTCAAAACTAGATTTTCATTACTAGCTAATAATTTTTATACTATAAATTCTAAAACCAAGTTCTAAATATTTTTTATATGTAAGAAAATCATCTTTAAGGACTATACATAAATATTTTACCTATAACTATCCTTAACTTTATCCTATATTTTTATTTCCTTTGACTTTTGGGGAGGGGACTCCCATAATTTTCTTTTCTTCTTTTTCTTCCTTTGTTTCCACCGGTGCTAGCTTCCTTCTTTTTCCTCTTTGTTTTCTTTCTTTTCTCCATTTTCCTTACCATAATCTCAAGTTTAACAAAAGAATAAAAGATAAATGGAAGATAAAAACAAGACAAAAGATATAAATCATGCTTGAAGTAGCTACGAAGACCAACAAGTAGTAGTTGCAATGAAGTGTGGATGCTTGGGTTTTCTTAAAACAAATACGTTTTCTTTTTCTTTGTTTGATGATTGTTTATTCATGTATATGATGAATTACAACTAGAGAGAAGTTGGGTTTGTGATAAAATTTGTGATGAAGGAAGTTTTGAGCATAAAAGTTGAAAATCTAAGTAGTTTATGTGTATGTGAAGTTAGGTTTTGATGATGAAGTTGGATGTGCTTTGATAAAGTGAAGTGGGATTTGAAGTGTTAGAAGTCGTGATTAAGTGTTGTATGTTGTTTGTATGATGTTGTAATTAAAGTAGGATGTGTATAACTTGATGAAGGTGTGTAAAAATTCGCATAAAAGACATCAGAAACAAGGGAGGGGAGGTTACAGGCATGCAGACGCCCATGGTAGCCTCTGGTTAGGTGTTTCCCAGTTAGTATGGATGTGCTCATACCCGTACAGACCTCTGATCCGCCCAGTTTAAAATAATAATAATAATAATAATAATATAATAATAATAATAATAATAATAATAAATAGATGAATGAAGTATAGGAATAATGTATAATAGATGTGGTTTATTAGTTTTTATAATTAGAGATTAATTACAAGAATTAATGGATTTAGAATTAAATTGATTTAACATAATTTTCAAGTATAAAATGAACTTTAATGAGTTATAATGATCTAGCTTAAGTTAGAATCTCGTGAAATATATAATTTTATCTTAATGGGATGAATGATAACAACATAGTTAATAAACTTAAATCCAATTTGAGTTAATGAAACTAAATAAACTAAAATGAAATAGGCTAAGGAGGATTCTATAAGGCATATGGGAATGATTTAATGAGATAATTGAATATGGCTTAGTAAATGGTTAACCTTAATCAATTTAGTTAAGTTAAAGTTAGTATAGGTTTAACTAATAAACCTATGTTCACATTGACTTAATGAACTTAGTAAACTAAAATGAATAAGCTAATATGAATTTAACTTGTAAATAACTTAGATGTAATCATAGTATATTAGTTCTTAGATATTAAAGGAAATTAGTTGTTTTAAATATGAGTTTCTAGAAAATGAGTTTGATGAACATGAATATAATGCTTTATGTTATTGAATTTATTTAATAGTAATGCATATGTTTATAGGAAGCACTAAGCATATGAGTATGATGTATTCTAGTATTGAGTATGTTTTGATAGATATATGTATGTTTGGTTATAGCCTTAAATATAAGTGTCAAATGCATGTATTGTGTAAAATTTAGATTAATAACTAGTAAATAAGGTTAAGCTAATGAAATAGATTTAATTACAATTTAAGTTCATATACTTAGTGAATAATGAGTTAGTAAAGAAGTTAAATGTAGATTAATATAGAACATGCAATTATGAGTGATTCTTATTTTATTTCATAGAAGAAATAAACATGAATCAATATTTGGATTTACTAGAAGATTTTTACTCCTTAGCTCGGATATCAGGTGAGTGACTTTGATCTTATTGCATTAATTGTGATTGTAATATAATAGCACAATACTAAATTATAACAATAATTGATTGTGTATTGGGATAGGTACAATGCATGTTGTATAGTGATTGAATGATTAAAAAACTTTAATAACAAAAGTTAAAATTGCTTGAACTGTATTAATTAAGGATTGCTTTATGTGGATTGTTTAGAGATTGATTGGTCACTAAATAATCTAGCATAAACCTTAACCGACCATTAAATAAACTGAACACGCATTACACTATAGCATACCTTGCATTAGCATGATATTCACGTCACGTATTAATATTCCGATTTTGTAGTAGTATCTTTGAGAGTCTAGTGAATCTGGTTAGGGCTACTATAAGGCTATCGGTTTCACGGGAACTAAGCAAGCATCAAAGGACGTCACCCGTGTTGGAGTCAGCTTTAGAGATTAATACTTAAGGAGATTCTATTATTCTAAAGGAAGTGGAGGACATATTAGTAGTAAAAATGTTTTAATCAATGCATAAAATGAGTTCAAGGTGAAGTCCTCACTCTTTAGTTTTTCTAAGGTGAAGTAGAGGCTATGTTTGATAAAACGAGTTTCAAAGAAAATCATCCCTCCTTAGCTATGTCTGATGGGAAGTTAGATGTTATTTTTCAATAAAATGTATTTCAAATTGAAATCCTCCCTTCTTAGTTATATCTAAGGGGTAGTTTGAGTTATGATTGTTACATGAAATGATTTTGTACTGAGATAGCTATAAGCTGGATACTTTAAAATGAGAAAACACCTCCTTCCTTAGTTTACAGTTCTACTGGGCATGAATAACTTGAGTCAATGTTTCAACTCCCAAGAGAGAGCGTAAATCTCCATTAGTTTGGATTCCGGTCATCTAAATTGTACATTTCCATATGAATGAATGTAGGATTGCATTGGTTTGGTGATTAAACTTATTTGTATTGCTTGAAATGTTTTAAGATCTAGTTACTTACTAAGCTAATTGAGCTCACACTCCTCTGAAATGTTTGATTTCAGGATCCATAGGAATATGAAGAACAATTATGGGAAGGAGAGAGATTTAAAGTTATTCGTAAGGAACTTTTGAGAATTGTAGTTTAGATGAAATTTATGATGTAATAGTTAGGACTTAATGTAAGTTCCATGAATTGTGATTCTTGCCTATATCTTATATGTATCTGGTTTTTCTTATTCTAAACAACTTTAGGTCTTGTACAACTATCCACGCCACAAAGTATTCTACAAGTGTAATGTTTATGTACCTCTCTAGAAGTCTTAAATAGTTTAATATCTGTGTCTGTGGCTTTAGTCTGCTACATAGTACATCATATTCTAGAGTACCCTATAGGGATGTGACAGAAGTTTTTATGTCACATCCCACCCCTACCCAATTCCCCTTCTAGTTACTACAGACCCAAGCATGGCAACATGGTATCAGAGTACACTGGCCCTCCAGTACACCCTAAGGCCATACTAGAGCACAAGAAGGTATTGTAGCTCAATTGGTGAAAGGTGTTGCCTTTGAAGAAAATGAAAGGCCTTGGTCATGGGTTTGATCCACATAGGCTGCAGCTAGGATGTGCCCATGCTAAGGAGAACAATACATTCTTGTGCTCTCGTGTGGCCTTAAGGCGCACTAGGGGGCCGGTGTACTCTGGCATCATGTTGCCATGCTCATGTCTGTAGTACCCAAAAGGGGAATTAGACAAAGGTAGGATGTGACAATCGCGCCTTGAACAATGGACTCGTCGAGCCCTCGACAAACCCTTCGACCAAGTCTGTGCATTTTTTAAACTTAACGATTCTTAGTCTTACACTTATTGCACCCTAATAGGTGGACCTGTCAAGCCCTCGACAACAGACTCTACATTTTTTAAGTTGTTAAGCTTTGGTCTTAAGTTTGTCACGCTTTGACTAATTGACTTTGTAAGCCCCTAGATTTTTCGATAATATAAGCAAACCCTAAGAACCGGAAGTCAAAACGAAACCCTAAAGTAACATAATTCTATGTTTAGTCTAGTGAATTTAGATCCAGCAATCCCGTGTTCTTAAACCCTAGAAAACGAGATTGAGATAATTGTAGATTATGGTTCGTAATTATATAAGAAAGCTTAAAAATATTAGCTTCGTAATTTTCTAGTGTCCTTCGGATCCGATCGGGATCAGTTTTCAAAAACCGTGCCCTAGTGCACCGGATAGTGAAAATATTCCAACAACACCAATAGATTCGTAAAAATGTAAGGATTTCAAAAATATCAGTTTTAGAATTTTTTTATAACTAAAAATATCAGATATAGGCCATTTACGCGTTTTTTCTTTACTACCAGTATTTTAATTGTCTAGTCTACTATTCATAGTACTTTTCTACTATTCATTACTATTCATCTATCTCTACTTTTTCTTATACTCTACCATATCTATACCTTACAATTTACCTTCCCCATACAACTTTAATCACATCACACTTTATACATTACTTCTTTTATTACAAAACAAATAAAATTAATTATTTCTCCCCCTCTTCTAAAGCTAAAACCAGCGCCCCCTTGTCCTCTCCCTTTCATTTTTATTTCAATTTTAATTAATTTTAATTACGTCTAATTTCCACTCCAAAAATCTATAAATACCCCATTCCTCTTTCATTCTTTCACACAACACAATTTATACTAAAACTCTCCCAAAAATCACTCCATAAAATCCCTCTCGCAAAATCTCTCTCAAGCTCTCTCTTTTTTTTAGAAAACCCATTCCCACATATTACTACAAACCATTCCATTTTTCTTCAACAAACACATAAACCTTAGGTAAATTTCTCTTATTCACTCATCATGTTCATACAACTTAACATGAGTTTAGTGTATGTTTCTTAGACTCATGAAAGTTAAAGAAGCAATAATTTATTCATGTTTTGTTTTTGTTCATGTTTCTATTCTTTTCTTTATTATGTTGTTATTGTTTTTATTATTTGTTCTAACCTAACTTATATGAAGTATTATGTATATATATTTATTTAGAGCATATAAGCTCATTTGTTATTTATTTACTTTTAAGTTATGCAATTTATTTATTTCATGTTGTTATTAAGACTAGTCTTTCTAGTCTTAGACTTGTTCATATCAAGTCAAAAGAATTTTCTTTCTTTGCTTTTCTTTTCTTTTGAGGACTAGTCTACTCTTAGTCCCAGGATATCTTGATGAAGCTAAGGTTTCCAATACTTGACTTTACTTTTATGCTCTTATTTTATTCATCTTATTATGTTGTTTTATTACACTTCCCATAGTTACATATTCTCATTCATGCATGAACATGTTGATATTGTCTCAACCATAATGGAAATGAGTTTTCTTAAGTAATAAAAATGGACTCTCTTTAAAAATAAATTTGTCACATAAGAAATAATTTCTATCTTAAACAAATATTTTCTAAGATTAGATAAGTTTAGCTCAAGTTTTGGTAATAATACTATATGGTATTTTATCAATGAAAATAAAGTTATCACAAACTCCCTTTTAAATCAATAAAATAAGAAAGATTCTTTAAACTTAATTTTTTATTTAACCGAAAGTTTTCCTAAACTCCTTTATCAAAGTTTTATACCAATTTTCTAAAATACTAAGGTCTAGATAATTTTTTCAAAATTAACTTATAAGATCATTGATATTATTCTTTTAGAGTGGATCTAACATTAGAAAAGCTTTAGAACACATAACCATGAAATATTTAGAAAAACTATGTTTTCCAAAACACTAGAAATAAATTTATGGGAATCCTAAAAGATTAAAAATTTCTTTTTGAAACTGTAATTATTCTCAAAGTTAAGAAATGGAGTTAAAAGAAGAAAATACTTACTAATAAATTTTCCAAACAAAATTAAAAAAAAAAAAAAGAGATTTTCAAAGTCTTAGCTTTTCTCACTTTTAAGACATTTTGTTTTACAAAAATCATTGTTGAGACAACACCACTAAATTCATGCATATGGTTTGAGTCTATATATATGTATTCAAAGGATTTTTCAACCATACAATTATCTATATTTTTGTACAAAAATTCTTGAATGAAGAAAATTTTGAAAACTTAAGTTTTGAAATTGGAATTTTCGTATCAAATCTGTACGTTACTATTTCAAGACCCAAATAACTTCTTTTGATAAAAATAACCTTAAAAATAGATAAATCTTTTCGATTAGGTAGAAATCAGTATATAATATGCAAAATTCCGAGTTAAAATGAGCAAGTTATGGCCATTTTAAGTTGGGATTTCCATTCATACGGTTTTTAACGAATTCAATAAGATATAATTATAGAGTTTGAATAGATCTTGGATGAAATACTCATGTTGAGTATTTCTTTTGTTTAGGTGTCGAGGATCAAGATTTTCTCTTTCCCGAGGATTACTTCGACTCCTAGAAGAACGCTATGGACGAGTGAGTTTCTTTTATGCTTATGTATTCGCTAATGTGCTTGTAGAATAGAGCACTAGACATTAGACAAAGATAAAATTGATATGCATGTGGGATATCATGTGAATTATGTATGTGAATCGTTGTGTGCGATCAATGAACAATAAGTATATCGAAACCCGATTTGTGATTCATATAAATGTTTCCATGTATGTGTTATGATGTGTGTAAATATTGTTTGATCGCTTTAAATGATTTAATGACATATTGAAATCCCCATATAATAAATTGCTCATGCATATCACTTAGAATATCATTTCGAAATTTTGCTACTACTCCTCAACGTGGTACCGGAAAGGTAAGCTGCCTTGCTATAACCTTGAAAGTTTATAACGTTAGGGGAACACGGTCTCAAGTTGTAGCCGAGCCGGATTGATCGCTTTGGGTAAGGAAAGCCGGGGCCTAGTAGTACGGTTCGTTGAAACCCTAAGACACGCGCACTTTAAGGAGGTCGTTTGGGACCTAGTTCAAAGCATTCCCTAACCACAGATGGAGGGGTAAATCCATCACACATACGAAACCGGATAGTTGTATGTAATGTTTGATCATATGATTGTTGCATTTCATATGCTTGTTTAATAAACTTGGTTGATTGTCTGTTATGAGTACTTTTGCGTAAGGAATATCTCACTAAGCTAGTTATACTTATACTCCTATAGACTTTTGATATTGCAGGATTATCCTTTTTGCACCCGAGACCATCCTGACCACCCGGGTAGAATCTTTATTTTGAGAAGCTTTTGGAGGAATTCTGTTTTGAAGTCATAGAGTAGATTTCTTCTAAAATCTTCTAGCTTTAGTTATTTTATCTTTAGTAGAACCATGTTGTTATGGAATTTATCGGGGGAATACCCCTTAGAAGTTGTAAGACTTTATGTTTCTATGAAATATATTTAGTGTTATTTTGTATAATCCGCAGTCAATATCTTAAAATGCATTACTTTATCGGTTTTCCTTTGATGTGAACGTACACCTTGTACCAATATGGAAGCTTTTGAGTGACTAGGGTAGTCATTCTTAAGTTTTAATATTGCGTACGGTGGGCTGTCACGTTTAGGGTACTCATTAGGGCGTGACAGACTTATTGACCCCTCGACTAACGTCTCTACATTTTTTGGCTTGTCAAGCTCTAGGCTTGAGTTTGTCGTACCTTAATGAATGAAGTGGTTTAGCTCTCGACTAGACCCTCAAATGATAGTATTCATCACTAATTTTGTTCCTGTTAAAAACCTGCAAAAGCTCCACAAAGATGCACAACATACACATATATATACTAGCATAATATCCATCATTTTTTTGACTAATTAAGTACAGCTTATAATAATTGAATAGTTAATTGTGCATCATATTATCTCATCAAAATCCACATTGAATATATAAGTTCAACAATCTCCCCCTTTTTGATAATGACAATTATGCACTATTAGCCCTTTTTTTAATTTAGCATACTCCCCCTCAATTAAGCATCTGGGTTTTAAAAGAATTTTTCAAATTTGATTCAAAAGACTTTATGCTTAATTCTAGGGAAATATAAGCTACACTTAATACGGTATTTAGCTTCCCCTTTGTACTTATCAAAACATATTACTTGCATGCTTATTAATTTTGCATTGTACACTTCTCCCCCTTGTACTCATCAAAGAAGATAACAGATTTATGATATTGCAAATAAATACATGATTTTAGCGAAAAAAACAATTATTAAAAAAATTAAAGAGTATCATAAAGCATGTTTAGACATATAATAAATTTTTGCAAACAGAACAAATCATAAGTATCACAGAGCAGATATAAACATTTAATAGTTTCTTTTATCCTTAGATCAAGTTTTATACCGTCTTGGCTTCATAATATTTAGCACTTATCTTACTTGATCATGCCTAATTCTCTTCGCAAAGTGCAAAAATGATCTTCACTCAAGGGTTTTATAAAAATATCAGCAATCTGATTATTTGTATCAACAAATTCCAAGCTGATATCTCTATTTGGAACATGATCTATGATGGAATGATATCTAATTTCGATATGCTTGGTTCTTGAGTGTTGAATCGGATTTTTTTTATCAAATTTATAGCACTTGTGTTACCACAACGAATTGGAACATTTTCATATCTTAAACAATAATCAAGCAAACTTTGTTTCATCCATAAAACTTTTGCATAACAACTATCATCAGCTATATATTTAACATCGATAGTTAAAAGTGCAACCAAATTTTGTTTTTTTAAGTGCCAAGATATTAAGGAATTTTCAAAAAAGTAGCATGTGCCGCTTATGCTTTTTCGATCTATTTTGCACCCAGCAAAATCAGCATCAGATTATCTAGTTAGATCAAAAGAGGTAAACTTTAGATACCATAAGTCAATTTCAGTCGCATCTACAAGATACTTAAATATGTGTTTTACTAAATTTAAGTGTGTTTTTTTTTGGGTAAGATTGAAATCGTACACATACACATACCAAGAGTATGATATCAGGTCTAGAAGCTGTTAAATATAACAAACTACCTATCATGCCTTTATAAAGCTTTTCACCTACATTTTTCCCATTTTCATCTTTATCAAGTTTTACATTTGTGCTTATAGGTATAGGTCTAGTTTTGCAATTATCCATTTTAAACATTTTCAACAAATCGCTTATATATTTTGATTGATTGATAAATGTTCCATTTTTAGATTGTTTTATTTGAAGACTGAGAAAATAATTAAGTTCTCCCATCATGCTCATTTAAAAGTCTTTCTTCATAGATTCCACAAATTCATTTATGAAAGTCATATTACTAACTCCAAACACAATGTCATCTATATTTACATAGATTTTCAAAATCAATGTATCTAACTTGTGATTTTTAATAAATAGGATTTTACCAATTTTTCCTCTAGAAAATCCATTGTTTAAAAGGAAGCTACTGGGTCTATCATACCAACCTCCAAGAGCTCGCTTTAGACTATAAAGAGCTATGTTTAATTTAAAAACATGATTAAGGAATTCATTATTCTTAAAACCCAGTGGTTACTCTACATATACTTCTTCTTTTATAAAACTATTTAAGAAAGCACTCCATTTAAAAAAGAGTACAATTTTTTAATGCTACAAATGCCAAAAGCATTATTATAGATTCTAGTCTAGCAACTGGGGCAAAGATCTCATCAAACTCTATACATTCTTCTTGATTATATCCTTTAGCAACTAATCTAGTTTTATTTCTTGTTATTATTCCAAATTCATCAAGCTTATTTCTATATACCCATTTGGTTTCATTAGTCTACTACCAGGTCTAGGAACCAATTTCCAAATATCATTTTTGTGAACTAGTTTAATTCATCTTACATTGCATGTATCTAAAATTCATCTTTTAAGGCTTCTTCAATATTTTCACGCTTGGTTTGTGATGGAAAAACAAGATTACTCATGTTCCTTAAAGGTGATATTATTTGTACTTTATTACAAGGTTCATTAATAATTAGATCTTTTGGATGTGATCTTGTATATTTCCATTCTTTAGGAAAATCATAATTAGCATATTCATGCATGGCATACATTTTATGTTCATTATCTTTTTTATTATTTTCAAGAGAGAATTTATTTAAATTAGCATAAACAACATCCACATCATCATTTGAGCATAAAATAAGGGAAAGAATCATAAAAAATAACATGTATAGATTCTTCTACAACCAACATCTTTATTAAACACTTTATATGCCCTACTTGTTAAAGAATAACTTAGAAAGATTCATTCATCACTGTTAGCATCAAATTTAACCAATAGTTCTTTTCTATTGTTTAGAATGTAATATTTAATGCCAAATTGATGAAAATAAGATATGTTAGGTTTTTTTCCTTTATAAAGCTCATTGGGGATTTTCTTGAGAATTGGTCTTGTAAAAACTCTATTTGATATATAGCAAGTATTATTTACAGCTTCAGCCTAAAAATATTTTGTAAATTATTTTTCGCACAACATGGTTCTAGCCATTTCAGTTAAAGTTATGCTTTTCCTTTCGGTTACACCATTTTGTTGTAAAGTTCTAGATGCCAAAAAAGTATGTTTAATGCCATATTTTCTGCAAAAATCATCCATTTCATAATTTTCAAATTCTCCCCCATGATTACTTCAAATAGTTATAATATTAAGATCTTTTTCATTTTAGATTTTCTAGTAAAATCTAAAAAAAAAACATGATTTGTTTCATCTTTAGATGCAAGGAAGAAAGTCCATGTATATCTAGTAAAATCACCAATAATAACCAAAGTGTATTTCTTACCTTCCAAACTTAAAGTTTGAATAGGACAAAACAAGTCCATATGCAATAGTTCTAATGGTCTAAAAGTGGAAATAACATCTTTAAACTTCAAAGAAGTTTTAGTTTGCTTTCCTTATTGACATGCTTAACAAATATTGTCCTTTTGAAAAATTATTTTTGGTAAACCTTTGAAAAGATTCCTTTTAACAAGTTTTGAAATTACATCCATACTAGTATATCTCAATTTTCTATGCCATAGCTAATTACTGTCATTTTGACAGTACAGACAAGTTTCATTTGATGATTTGAAATCATCCAAATTAAGTTTGTAAATATTTATTTCTCTATGTCTTTCAAAATAAGCTTGGTTATTGTCAATTTTTTTAATAGAATATTTTTTGGCAAGAAATGTTACTTTAAAACCATTATGACACAGTTGACTTATAATAAACAGATTATGTTTTAAATCATCAGCCAAAACACATTTTTAATAATTAAGTCCTTCTAAATTAGAAAGTTACCTTCACCAAGAATAATTAGTTTGTGATTATCTCCAAAGGTAACATTTTCTTGATCTTTTAAGTCTAGAGATGTGAACGTGAATACATCTCCAGTCATGTTCCTAGAGTAGCCACTGTCCAAGTACCATTTATTATTTCCACCTAAAGATTCCTATAAAATATTGTATTATTTTTTTTGTACTCATTTGAGTTTGGGTCCTTTTTGGTTAGGTGGAACAAGAATCTCTCTTTTAAGAACCTAATCCTACTTGCTTCTATGATTTAAATGCATAGTTTTTCTTATTGCACAATTGTGCGTAATATGACTAGATTTTCCATAGTAATTGCATGTTTCATGAGTGGCTTTTATAAAACAAGTTTTATGGGACTTATCGTTAACTTCTTTAATATAGCTAATTCCATGTTTATTTGAATCATACATTTGATTTCCAAGAAAGTGTGTTCAAATTCTTTTTACCGTTTGTGAACTTTGCTATAGTTGCTTTTGAATCATCAAAGCTAGCTTTTAATATTATATTATCATTTTTTTAAAATCCTCTAGCTCTTTTTTAATTTTATCACTATTGCTTGGCGCATTTAACTTTGTTATTATTGATAGTTTTAATTTCAAGATGAAGCAGGTCATTTTCAATTGTTAATTTTTTATTGACCTTGCTTCATTCATCATTTCTACTTTTTAACTTCTTATACTTATTATTTATTTTATCATTTTCCAATTTTAGACAATTTATTTCTTCATGCGGTTTTTCATTTTTTTGATTTAATCTCTTTATGCTTGGATTCAAAATTTTCTTGCTCTTCTCCTATTTCTATCATTAACGATTTAAGCATGCTATTTTTTTCTCTACTTTAATTAAGTTACAACATACTTTATCATAGATGGCATCCAACTCAACATAAGAAGAAGAAGAGGGGGAATTTACCTCATCGTCAAGTGCCATAAAGCACACATTCTCATCTAAGTCACTTGAGTCATTATCGCTCCAAGTGGTTATGAGTGCTTCTTTTCTAGGTCCCCTTGAAGCCTTCTTGAACAATGGATGGTACTGTTGGATATGTCCTGATTTGTGACATTCAAAACAAGTTATCAAATCATTCTTTTTGTGTCTAAATGAGTTGTTGTCATCTTCCATTCTCTTTGACTTGTTGCTAGGCTTCATGAACTTCTTGAGCTTTCTAGCCATCAGGACAAGTTCCTCATTCTTATTATCATCATCATTATCATCACTAGAATCTTGACTTGTGGACTTTAAGGCAATAGCCTTCTAGTTAGATTCCTCTCCTTACATTTTAATGATCTTATGCATTTCGAGTGCTCCATGAAGTTCTTTCTTGCTCATAGCACTTAAGTCTCGTGCTTCTTCTATGGCAATTTTTTTCACTTCCTAATCCTTGGTAGTGACTTGAGAAGTTTAGAATTTATTTCCAAGTAAGTATAATTCTTCCCAAGTACACTTAATGGGTTTATGATATTAATGAATCTGTTATGCATTTCTTTTATAGATTCATTAGGAAACATTTTAAATTTTTCTAATTATCCACATAAAAGACTTATTTTTGTATCTTGAACTTTAGAAGTTCATTTATAAGTCTTTTCCAATTTATCTCATATTTCTTTGGTAGATTTACATGTACATATTCTATTGAAATTGCTTTCATTCATATCATAATATAAAATATTCATAGCAATTTTATTTAAATCTTCGATGTTCTTTATTGTAATATTTTTCTTCTTTTCCTTCTATTTTTAAAGGCCTATTTTCTACAACATTCCAAATTAATCTATCTTGAGCTTTAAGAAAAATTTTTATCATGCACTTCCAATATAGGTAGTTATCGCCACTTGGAAGTAGTGCTCATGTATCTAGAAACTCTAGTGCATTTAATGCAATGATCTTTAATTTATATGCATTAAGAACAAAACAAATAGAGGTGAGGCTCTAATACCAAATGAAAATGTGAAAATACATAAGAAAATACTCAAGAAGAGAAGGGGGGGGATGTGTGTAAATTGAGTATTTGCTCTTGCTCAAAAAATTAATTTTAATTTAGCATATCTAATTTTACTTTAATAGTAGCAAATAAAACACAACAGATTATTATGTGAAAAATTAAAGAGATACTGATGGAACATTTGAGTCCAAATTTAAGGTAGAGTTCGGCCCACTTCCTATTCTCCACGATCCACCAATGTCTCAAATTGAGGACTTCACCACCATTTTATTAATCACCACAATACACACTCAACCTGAGCAAATATACTGCTTTAAGTCATACAGGAAATAAAATATTTTTTTTCTCTCTAGATGCTCATTTATATATAGCAAATGCAAGAATAAAGCACTAGAATATTTTTCTCTCTCTTTCTGGATGTGTACAAGTTACTGAATAAGAGAACAAGAAAATTAATAATTTTGCTTGTTCGCAAAAAAAAGCTCTCTTTTAGTTTAGCACTTCTTTACTGCTAAATCTCCTAAAACAGAGTATATATAGCCTTAAAAAATTTAAATATATGTTAGAGATAACGTCTTTAAGTCACCAAGTATTAAATGTGCTTCAACAACTCTTTTTGCCACATCAGCTCTAATATTTAAAGTGTCGCATCTCATTTTTTCCCTCGACCAAGTCTTTGATCATGTAGACTCCATCGAGCTTTGAATTCAAACATGTCGCACCTAAAAACTTGTCACGTGTCAAATTTACCTTCGACCAATACTGAGCTTCTTTGATCTTGTCAAGTCTTAGACTTTGAGCTCGTTGTGCCCTGAATAATGGACTTATCGAACCCTCAACAAACCCTTCAATCAAGGTTGTATATTTTTTGAACTTATCGAGTCTTAGTCTTGAACTTGTCGCGCCTTAACTAGTGGATCTTTCGTTCCCTCGATGAACCCCTCAACCACATATTTTTTAACTTGTTGAGCTTTGGTCTTAAGTTAGTCACACCTTGACTAATTGACTCATTGAACCTTTGATGTGACCCTCGACTAATCTTGAGTTTGTCGCACCTTAGTGAATGAAGCAATCTTGCTCTTGACTTGACCTTCGAGTGGTACTATTCATCACTAATTTTATTCCTGCTAAAAACCTGTAAAAACTCCACAAGGATGCACAACATGCGCATATATATATATATGCATAGTATCCATCATACATTTTATTAAGTACAATTTACAATAATTGAATAGTTTATTGCGCATCATATTGTTTCATCGAGATCCACATTGAACATACAAGTTTGACAAGATTGAGATAAGTAAAAATTAACCTTCGATGTATTTAATATCCCCTAATATGACAATTAATATCACCTATAGTATTATGAAAAAAATAATAAATAAAAATTTATAAGACCAATAATTGTAGTTCAAAATATATAAATGGTTTATCACCAAATATATATATATATATATATATATATGAAGAAACGACACACAAAAAATATGGTAATTTTCAAATATACCCCCCTTATGTTGCTTAATCTACGCTTAACCCGTTCATCTTCGAAATCATGTGCTTAGACTCAGATCTTAAAAAAAAAAAAAAAGAAGAAGTATTTTACTACTTTGGAAGTGTAATTGCCCCTTTTTGAATGAGTCTAAGTACATGATTCAAAAATAAGGAGACAAAATGCACATAGAACAACATAAGAGATGTATTTGTAATTTACCTTTTTTCTCAATAGTAAAACATATTACATTAGATCAACGCAAAATTGGCTATACAAGTCAACAACCATGACCATTAACAATACAATCCCTAGTGTCATGGGAATAGCTATTAAGAGCATTCCTAATGCTCGGTGCTTGACGGCTTTTCCTAGGATGAAGAATCAAAGATAGGCCCTTTTAGCTTTGGGGCCGATACCCTTTAGCGTTTGGGCCGGTGCTTAAGAAAAATTGCAGTCATCTAACAAGGGCTGCTCTTGCAGCTAACATAGCAGTTTTTTTTTTTTTTTTTTTAAGTATGTTGTGCATAATTTTTATTATATGAGACCTATAAAATTATAAAAAGTTATGAAGACCTTGTTTAAAGGATTTTAGGGATAAAGTGGTAAAATCATTAAATAATAGAGATCCTTAAAATACTGATTTAACACCCTAAGGACCTTAGCAAGGTCCTTAGAGCTATGCACGCACTAATATCCCCAAAATAGACAGAAGAAAAAGAAGCAAACATGTCAATAGTAGCAATTTGCCTTTTACTATGATACATCTTAAAGGGTTAATATGAAATTTAATACTTAAACTTTCACCAAATGCATAATTAACTACCTCTACTTTTAAATAGTCTATTTAATACATACATTAACTTTTGATATATGCATTTAGTACCTAATATAACTCCGTTACTTCTATCCTTGTTGGCACATTCGACCAATGGCATTCTAACACGGTCATACTTGCTAAAAGACAATTCCATGCTGGCTTTTGTGTAAATTTTGTAAAAATAATTAGAAAAAATCAAAACCTAAAAAAGAGAAAGAGAAAAAAAAAAAGGGGGACGGGGGAAGGGGGGGAGAAGGAGGGAGTGGAGTTGCTTTTTAAAAGAATCATTTAATGAAAAGAAAAATCCACTTTTCCCTTGCTGCTTTGTTATTGTCTATGCAATTCTCTAATCTCTCTCATTAACTTTCACCAACCACCCAAAAACACTCATCACAGTCTTTGAAATAACCCTTAATTGACTCCTCACACCACCTGAACCCAAATTCATTGTTTGTTTGCTCCCAAATGTCAGGAACATTCTTCGAATTTTCTCAAACTTGGGAAAAAAAATAACAAGAAAAAACACATAAAAAAATTAATCACCTCTCTCTTCGTCACAGTGTGGTTGGGGTTAAGAAGAAATTGGTACAGAGTTATGATTATATTGTGAGGTTGTTGGTATGTGTATTTTTTTTAATGATATCAGAGTATCGAGAGACATAATAAAAATTGCATAGAAATTATAAAAATTAACTGCAATAATAATGATATGGAAGCATATTTGACCATTTGACATCCGATGTCACAATTAAATCTTGTTTAACGTTGTGGCATTAATCTCTTACGCATGCAGGCTTTTACATGAAGAGTTCAATCAGACATGCATCATTATTAACCTTCATGCCGGAGCGCATACCTGCTCAGGCAGTTGGACGCACGTCACGCACGCCCTTATCCACTTACTCGACAAGAAAAAATAATAATGATCTCACTTTAGTAAGTGACAACGATGCCACTTCAACACATGGAATAATTTAGAATTGATCGAACTAAAATGAATTTTAAAACGATAAATCCAGTCCTACGGTTAAAAATTGTACACGAAATGGAATGAAGTGACTATGATATGAATTTATTTAGATTATCTTTACTAATAAATACAAATAATAAATATATGATAGAATAAAAACGTAATCAAATTATATATAATTAATAAAGTTGAAATAGAATTATAATTTTGGTTCTCTAAATAGAATTGAATTTCTCCTTAAAATCGAAATATCGATCTTAAAGAATCACAATTTTAGGTTCTGAAAATGCATTTAAATATGGTATATGAAATGAAAATCAAAATCACGATTTCATTTTGAATCCATTCTCGCATCCTAAATATGACATAGTACTACATTTGGTATACTAAAATCATCTGAAATAAAATAGATTTGAATCAAAGAAAAATAATAAAATCTAATAAATAAGGAAGTGACAAATCCATTTTTATGTTGAAATATGATCATGAAATATAATAGAATAGAATAAATATATAATGAGATTTATATAATAACCATTCACTGTAAATACAAATAATAAGTATGCGTATGATAAAAAAAGGTAATTATAACAATAAATATTTCGGCCAAAAAAATCAGTAAATACGATAGTGGTGAAATAAAACCACAATTCCACTGTGAGGAAATATAATTGGGTTCTCCTAAAAACTGAAATTCTCGATTCTAAGAATTTATGATCTCATAAGAAAAGGAATAAAATCCAAAGCTTCTAAACATAAAAAGAAAAAAGAATAAAATCTGAAATCGCAATTCCATTTCGATTTTTCCAACATAACGAACGTCCCAAGAAATGGAAGTTATGTTACAATTCGAACAGCACCAAAACTCCTTGTATATACTAACTTTCAGTTGGCCCAGAAATAATAAATAAAAAATAACAAATATATTCTAAATTGCCATAGAAAACCCAAACCATTACTACAGTAATTTGAAAATTTCCAGACCGCTTGACCGTTTTTCATGTATATTTAAAAGTCGGAGGAATAAAATCATGTTTTTAAAGTATAAATTTATCGGCATCTAACCAATAATATTTAATTTAAGAATGGCTCCATAACCCCAGTTCCTAATGTGCCTCACATGAGCCAACCCTTTACATAGAAGAATGATTAATCTGTATGCAGTGAAGATGTACAACTATAAAATCTTAATATATTCACATATTATCAACTGCTCAAAATACTTCCATACAAAAAGCAACTTCAAGCCCATAGACTAGTTTTGTACAAGTATGTTGCATGCAACATGTTCTTACCAAATTTACCTTTCTAAAGAGTTCAACGACATTACCTACTAAGTACTAATGCATGCAGAAGTATCACTATCAGCTACCAAATAGAGCAAGCCAACCTTATGTTCTACTTTGTCCCCAGCAGGCCAGTGGAAGAAACAGTTTTAAAGGCGATGTTAACTCTTAAGGAAGATATCAACAGCCAAAACCATCAGCGGTCTATTGAAATCCTCTACAATAAAAATGAAATTAACAGCTTCAAATCGGCACTTCTTCCTCTTTTCCCCCCAGGACCCCAATTAATTAACCCCGATGGTGAAAATTGAAACAACATATAACATATTCAATATGAGCTACATTATTTCCTTCATCAGGATTGGGACAAAAATCTATTTCTCAAGAAAAGCAAATTGAATCTTTGATCGAAAATAGTGCTTGCTATTGCTTCTTGAGTGCATTCATCTTATCTCTCAGATAATAGAGCTTTGCCCTCCTCACTTTCTTCTTGTCCAGCACCTTTATCTCCTTAATATTGGGAGAATACCTACCATAATCAACCAGTTAGTTATCTCTAATAAATAAAAAACAATTAGGATAGATGAATAACCCAAAGGTGACGTTCAAATACAAGAACTGCACCCTCTTACATGTTAGGGAAACATGCAGTCAGATTGCCTAGAAACACACCCTAACTCAATATATAAATTGGGAGGTCAAGTTATGATACACGTCATAAAAACTAGATACCAATTATGACAGATTCATAATCCACTTCTCATGTCACAAGATTCATTGCAGAAGACAAGCATAAACCATCAGATAGATTATGCCTCAACAGGTCAGCACAACACATGCTATAGGATATATTATTGGGAACCATGTGACTACTGTATAAATTAGAAGAAGAAAATGTTCCAAGACTTCTACTATGCATACGACACCTACTTAGTGATCTGATTGTGAAAACACATAATCACACATCCTGTAGATGGAAAGTAGAAAGCTAAAAGGGGAGAGAAAAATGTTGCAAGTTATGAGCAACCAAGCAAAGATAGATCTAAAGAAGCTTTGAATTGGGAAAGGTTAACTGTCAGTACATTCTATCAAGAAAAATACCATTGCATACAATAAGAACATTAAATAACTATACAAGCAGCTGTTGCCTTCACGACAAATTTTCATTGTTATAATGCACTAAAACACAAATTGACTTCAAAATAGTTGGGAAAAACGCTTGATAACACTAAACTTCTTACTTAAGATCATCCAAATATTCTAACTTCCTAATCCTTCTGGTATTAGATCTAGCCAAGCCAATAATTAATCCATAAAAATAGTAACATAGCCTGCGGGTGGAAAAAATGAACTTGAGAATCAAGTAGGGTATGAATGGTCGCCCAATTTTGATGAGTGACGATCTAATGATAAGTGCTCTCAGAAAGGGGAAACAAACAATTTCTATGCAATATGTCTCACTCTGCAAGAAAAGAAAGATCCTATATTAAGTGGGCAATGATTTCCACAACTGTTTTGGATAAATAACAGAATTTCCAGGAAAACAGTTTAGACAAGCTGATTATCTCACACCGTGATGTCAACCGAAACTATCTTCATCAAACCATACTGACTAGTCCAGCCTGTCTCAGAATAAGTACTTTTAAAAAGCAAAATGTACAAATTTCTTATCTTAATGTTCACAGCACCACTTCACCAATAAAAAGTGTTTTGAATTCTTTCAATCTCCAGAATTGGCAAGTATATAGGATATAAGATAAACCATCATGATAGTAATGTACCAACATCTTTCTTCATGAAATCATGCCATGGAGAAGACACTTACAATGGGAACAGAGATTCAACACCAACACCTGCAACCAACCTCCTTATTCTAAATGTTGTATTTAGACCAGCATTGCGTCTTGCTATGACAATGCCTTTTAAAACTGACACACGTCTCTTATTCTCTGGTACTTCCTGCCCATTGTCAGGAAGAAGTCAAAGATATGATTTTATTTGATGCCAATAAAATGTGATCAGCAAAATCAAGAAACACAGCATATCCTAGACGATAACTGATTATACCACTTTGAGCTGAACTATATAGCCGGGTCTTATGTCAGGGATCTCTCTTTGTTTCTTCACTTCCTCGACTGCTTCCCTATCTAAAATCTGCATAAAACAAGAGCTACAACAATGCCGAAAATTTGAGATACACCATTTCTGTTGATAGGCAACATGCTGATGGGTACCTGCATTATGTGCTTAGCTGTTTTGTCAGGTCTCTTAAATTTAATACGAGTAGAGGGATTAACATCAGATGCAAAGGAAGTTGAAGACGGAGATTCAGCAGACTGGCCTATCGTTGCAAAGCATCTAGTCCTAAAAGGAGACACTATAGAAGGTGGTTGAAGGAAATCCGTTTTACATGCACCTTCAGCTGAAACCTATAAAGATGACAAATACATCAAATACAAAACTTATCATTGCAATGTAAAGAAAGCAAATGTTTTTGAACTCTTCCCCCTCTATCCATAAAGCTGAATCAAAATCATCAGAAACAAGGTGCAGTGTCAACAACATGAAACAAAAGATCGTAATTGAAACAAATATAAAACATAAATATTTCCATGAAAGTTGGGGTAACAAAATTAAGAGAAATGAAAACTCATCATCAATCCAAGTAGGCCAATTTTACCGAAAGGATACCTATGTATTCACCATTTGCATCAACAAATCGTATATACAAGCAGACTCATTCTGAGACCACACAAAATACTAAAAGCTCTAAATGGGTTCGAGGAATTGCTTGGTTATATTCATTTCAGCAACACATTTTCATTACAAACTATGTACTTAAATGAGAGTGGACCAGGACCATATGTGCATCCAAACGTTAAATGCAGCATTCATAATGCACATCATCACGGTATAAAATGCAATTAAGAGCTTAACTCTGCAAACTGTTTCAAATAAGCCTGCATAACCCATTATGCCATAAGTTGAAAAGTTCATAGACCTCAATATCAGTATTGCATTGGCAAAGCAATTTGACTGCACTTTCTTCAAAACTGCAAGTATTATGCCTAATCTATCCTCCAAGAATTATGATTCACAGTCTATTATGCGACATGAAATAAATCCCCTCCGAACAATCCAAATCCCAGCATTGCAACATTTACATCAATCAAACGAACAAAACTATAAGTTCAAGCCACTCGATAACGTCCACTTTACACATATTAACAGCACCCATACAGAGATCATACTTATAACTGGTCAAGGTCATCAAGCGTGCGTACCGAAGAATGAAAAAAGAACTGAGGAATCGAACCGAAAAATCGAATACTTGAAGAACCGTTAGGGCAAGTAATCGTGGCTAAAGAACGGTCTGCGTGGCGCAACGCGGTTGAGTCTCTCAGTGAGTAGAATTTACTCGACAAGGAAGCTGAATTGCTTTGCTTTTGGAGAATAATTCGCACACACCCTCGAAGAGATTGCATTCTTTAAACTAAATCCAAATCAAAGAAATTGCTTCTGATTGTGATTTAAAACTGGGCAAGGAAAACAGAAAGGAAAGCGTTTAGATAGAGAGAGAGAGCCAGAGCGCAAAAACCCTAGGTCTAGGGCTTATGAGTTGTCATCGGCATGAGGAGGAGATGGGCAATCGGCCTGTGTATGGTAAATCGGATCTGGCCTTTGCTAGATTAAGGCCCAGGGGCCGGTCATCGTACGAAGTTGGAGATATATTCAACCTTTTAATTTTTCCTTTTTTTTTTTTTATCGAAGTTAGTGTTCTTCATTCATAGTAATAATGTAACTTTTTTGGGCCCAAAAAAAATAATGTAACTCTTTTGTTTATTCAATTAATTGTTATTTGTTTTAAAATGTAATTTTTCTCCATCAATACCCTCAATATAAAATAAAATAACATAAAAAATACTATTATTTTCTAATTTTATCCTACTCCAACAAATGTCAAAAAGTTTAAGCAATAATACAATAGGAAAAAAAAGTTGTATTCAAAAGTTTATGTCAGTTGATAATTTTGTTTTCAAACAATTTGGCATTTCTCAGTTACGTTTTTCTTAGAGAGAAAATTTCATGTTTCTTTTTGACATTGTTTGTAGATATAACAATATAAATCAACAATAAACTAGTTTCCTCAAATCAAAGAGATATATTTAACATTTTTAATTTTTCTCTTTTTTGAAGGAGTTATTTTTTTTCTAGTAGTTAATTTGTTAAAATGAAATTAATATTCTTCCTTTTGTTCACTACATGAATTGTTATTTGTTATAAAAACAATTTTTCTCCATAAATACACATCCTTAATAATAAAATGAAATAACATAAAAATACTGTTATTTTCTAATTTTATCCTATTCCAACCAATGTGAAAAAGTTTAAGCAGTAATACAATGGGAAAAAAAAAGTTGTATTCAAAGGTTTATGTGCATCTATAATTTTTTGTTTTCACACAATTTTGGCATTTCTCAGTTACCTTCTTCTTAGAGAGGAAATTTCATTTTTCTTAATATAATTTTTTGTAGATATAATCATATAAATCAAGAATAAGCTACTTTCCTCAAGCCAAAGAGATATTTTACCTTTTAATTTTTCTCTTTTTTTTTAGAAGTCAATTTATTCGAATGAAATTATGATTCTTCCCTTATAATAAAAATTTAACCCTTTTGTTCACTACACGAATTGTTATTTGTTATAAAATGCAATTTTTCTCCTTAAATACCCTCAGCGTGAAATGAAATAATATAAAATATACTATTATTTTCTAATTTTATCCTATTCCAACAAATGTCAAAAAGTTTAAGTAGTAATACAATGGGAGAAAAAAAAGTTATAGTCAAAAGTTTATGTGCGTCTATAATTTTTGTTTTCAAACAATTTTGACATTTCTCAGTTTCCTTTTTCTTAGAGGGGAAATTTCGTTTTTTTTATATAATTGTTTGCACATATAATCACATAAATCAACCGTGAGCTAGTTTCCTTGAACCAAAGCGATATATTTAATCTTTTAATTTTTCTTTTTTTCTAGGAGTTGGTTTATTAGAATGAAATTATTATTCTTCCTTTATAGTAATAATGTAACCATTTTATTTACTACTTGAATTGTTATTTGTTATAAAATTCAATTTTTCTCCATAGATACCCTCAATCGTGAAATGAAATAACATAAAAAAATATTATTAATTTCTAATTTTATCATGTTCCAACAAATGTGAAAAGTCTAAGCAGTAATACAATGGGAAAAAAAAAGGTTGTATTTAAAAGTTTATGTGAATTTATAATTTTTGTTTTCAAATCATTTTAATATTTCTCAATTACCTTTTTCTTAAAGAGGAAATTCCACATTTCCTTCCATAATTGTTTGTAGATATAATCATATAAATCAACAATAAGCTGCTTTCTTCAAACCAAAAAGAAATATTTAACCTTTTAATTTTTCCCTTTTTTCTAGGAGTTAGTTTATTAGAATAAAATTACTATTCTTCCTTTATAATAATAATATAACCCTTTTGTTTACTACATGAATTATTATTTGTTTTTTTTTTTCTATCATTACAACGGGAGGTGGCATTCAAACTTGCAACCTCTCACGTGAGAAATCAGAAAATGTCACTAGACTACAATGCCATCAATGAATTGTTATTTGTTATAAAATTTAATTTTTCTCCATATATATGCTAATTTCACAAACCAAAGAGATATATTTAACCTTTTAATTTTTTCCCTTTTTCATGAGTAAGTTTATTAGAATAAAATGACTATTCTTCCTTTATAATAATAATGTGACCATTTTGTTTACTACTTGAATTGTTATTTGTTATAAAATTCAATTTTTCTCCATAGATACCCTCAATCGTGAAATGAAATAACATAAAAAAATATTATTAATTTCTAATTTTATCATGTTCCAACAAATGTGAAAAGTCTAAGCAGTAATACAATGGGAAAAAAAAGGTTGTATTCAAAAGTTTATGTGAATTTATAATTTTTGTTTTCAAATCATTTTAATATTTCTCAATTACCTTTTTCTTAAAGAGGAAATTCCACATTTCCTTCCATAATTGTTTGTAGATATAATCATATAAATCAACAATAAGCTGCTTTCTTCAAACCAAAAAGAAATATTTAACCTTTTAATGTTTCCCTTTTTTCTAGGAGTTAGTTTATTAGAATAAAATTACTATTCTTCCTTTATAATAATAATATAACCCTTTTGTTTACTACATGAATTATTATTTGTTTTTTTTTTCTATCATTACAACGGGAGGTGGCATTCAAACTTGCAACCTCTCACGTGAGAAATCAGAAAATGTCACTAGACTACAATGCCATCAATGAATTATTATTTGTTATAAAATTTAATTTTTCTCCATATATATGCTAATTTCACAAACCAAAGAGATATATTTAACCTTTTAATTTTTCCCTTTTTCATGAGTAAGTTTATTAGAATAAAATGACTATTCTTCCTTTATAATAATAATGTGACCATTTTGTTTACTACATGAATTGTTATTTGTTATAAAATGTAATTTTTCTCCATGAATACCCTCAATCATAAAATGAAATAACATAAAAATTACTATTATTTTCTAATTTTATCCTTTTCCAACAAATGTGAAAAAGTACAAGCAGTAATACAACAAAATACAAGAAAACAAAGGCTATATTCAAAAGTTTATGTGTGTCTATAATTCTTATTTTCAAACCATCTTGATATTTCTTAGTTACCTGTTTCTTAAAAGGGTAATTTCATATTTCTTTTTGTAATTAATTGTAAATATAATCCTATAAATCGACAATAAACCATTTTCCTCAAATCAAAGAAATATATTTAACCTTTTAATTTTTTTCCTTTCTCTAGGAGTTAGTTTATCAGAATGAAATTACTATTTTTGCTTTATAATAATAATGTAACCATCTTGTTTACTACATGGATTGTCATTTGTTATAAAATGCAATTTTTCTCCATAAATACCCTCAATCATAAAATGAAATAACATAAAAAACTTCTATTATTTTATAATTTTATCCTATTCCAACAAATGTGAAAAAGTTTAAATAATAATACAATCAAAAAAAAAAAATAGGTGTGTTTAAAAGTTTATTTGAGTTTATAATTTATGTTTTCAAATCATTTTGACATTTCTCATTTACCTTTTTTTGGAGGAAATTTCACATTTCTTTCCTAATTGTTCGTAGATAATAGATATAACCATATAAATCAACAACAACCCAGTTTCCTCAAACCAATGAGATATATTCAACCTTTTTAATTTTTTCTCTTTTTTCTAGGAGTTAGTTTATTAAAATGAAATTATTATTCTTCCTTAATAATAATGATGATGATGATGATGATGATGTAACCATTTTGTTTAATACATGATCTGTTTTTTGTTATAAAATATGATTTTTTTCCTTAAATATCCCCAATCATAAAATAAAATAACATAAAAAAATGCTATTGTTTTCTAATTTCATCCTATTTCAACAAATATGAAAAAGTTTAAGCAATAATACAGCGGGGATAAAAAAAAATTGTACTTGGATAAGCCTATAGCTTTCACACTATCCTTGGGACTGTGTTGCAACGGGCAATAGCTAATAATATAATCAGATTTGACTAACTATGGCTCTAACTCGTGCAAGCAAATAAGTGGGTATAAAAGGAGTATCCAAAATTCTAAACCGTTGACTTCCCTATCACAGGCACCTCAATGAATCCTAAGGCCTTTGTTTTCTGATACCTGCGAAAGGCCAAGCAATTCATTAACTATTCTCCACATACGTTAACCCTAAAAATAACGTTTGCCAACGTTCACTTGCTTTATGGGTTCACATTGACCATTTTATGAGCATGATATAATCAAAGATATTATAATAGCTGCTCTCCTAATATATGTCAATTTATTGAAGACAAGTTACAGCTAATTAACATTGTTTTTTTCGCATGCTGCGAATAATATAAAATTATTTATACCTTATCGATGAAAGTTGTCAATTTGTGAGGATATCAATTTTACATGCTCCTAATTAATAATAGCTATGCGTCACAGATGAGCTTAGTCCCTTAAAGAATTACTTGGCATTTACCAAAAAAAGCATTACATACATAGATTTTAAGCTCGAAAGCAGTTTTATAGAATCATAAAAGCCAGGAGCGACATTTATTTAGAGCGAGTTGCTTACTTAAAGTATTATGTCAATCGGAATTTTATAGGAAAAAATAATATTTTGTAATCTCTTTGTTAAGAAACTATCATCTTTTTCTAAGCTATTTATGGGTCCATGTTATTCTTTTAAAACAAAACTTATTACAAGCTTTCTGGTATGATGATTGGCTTTTCTCTTTAAAACTCTAAACTCTCACTCAAATAAGGACACTTTGACATAGTAAGTCACACTTGTCAACCCTTTCATCATCTCCACTAAACCTACTTCTCTTTTCATTATGAAATTGCAAACATGTTTATGTTTGGAATTATAAATATATTCTTCAATGAAATTTGAGATGAATTATAGGTTTGAATGTAAATGTGTTGAGTGTTTTAATTAAAATCTGCCATCAATGCATGTGTTAAAAAGGAAAGAATTGGTGAATTCAAGTTGGAAGTAGATAACAATATCTTATGAATCCATAGTAAAGTGTAAAACTAAGATTTGATGCAAAAAAATCCCCCCCAAAAAAAAAAAAGTAAAGAAAACAATGCGTTAAGGTAAGATAAGGTCAATCTAAGACCAAAAACCAAGTCAACTAATTGAACTTTTACCAAGTCGGAGGATCAGTTAATCAGAGAAGTTAACCACTCTGAGCCGACTACCTTAAAGAGATCAACAATGCTAGGGAAAACACACCCCTCTACTAATCGATGGTAGATACCCTATAAGACACCATTTTTCAAGCCCAAGTTCAATTTTTATGGAAGTTTAGATGTGAAGAAACACAAAATTAGTTTTTAGGAATCAAGACTTTCTAATTTCATACTAGTTATATATTTTTTTTATATTATTTTATAATTAAGACTTTCGAATTTTAAAGTTTTGTGGATGATGAGTGTATGATTGTTGGTATTATTCAATTTATCATACTATGATTGTTGCTTGTATAGATACAAAAATGTTATTTGTGAAAACTTCTATAACCGTTATTTTTTAAAGTTTTTAGAATCTTCAAATTCGCTATGTTAGGATTTTCAAATCTCAGATTCATCTTGTAGTTACACATTTTTCTTGGTGAGAACAAGGTCACGTTTTTGAAAATAACATATTGATTATAAGACTTGCTATTCGTGAAGACACATTTTTTATCCTATTCAAAAGCATCAAATAAGATTTCACCCTAGTTACTCTGTCAACTCTCAATTCTAGTCACACTCCCCTATCTGCTATGAACTCCTACAAATTCTTTCTCCAATGCCTCTTCAACGTCCAAAAATGTCTCCGCTATAACCTCTACATATTCTTTTTCAATAATAGTTTCTCATCTTTGATAATGATTTGCCTCTCATTTTTCTGGCTGTGTACAAGATCTTTAACCACTTCTAGATCTCATATCTTTGACTATGGAAATAAAGGATAAAAAACAATTTGCGACTCTTAAAAAAAATATGTTATCTAGTGGTTTGTAATGTTTATGACAATATAAACTCCATTACTCCTCCAAATATATGTGACAATTATTAATATCAGCTACATCACATAAAACTTCATTTCTATACTTAGTTCCAATAAAAAAAAAGGCTACTTTTACATGTTTTATACCTAAATTACCTCATCATTATAAGCAAATTCATATGCGTAAGATATATCAATCATTCCACGGTCTAATCTATTAACCATGGGAAATTAAATTAACAGGTAGGTACCAAATTCAAATAACAAAACACTCTATTTTGCTTTATTACATTTGTAAAATCTTTGTCTCTACATAGTTGATTGCACACTTGTGTGAAGTGCAATATTTATCATATCATAAATCAAAATCTCAACAAACCACCAATTTTAATCTTGAAACACCCACACTAAATTGAATAAAATATGAAACTTACCAATTTGACTCGTGCTGATCCTCAAATCTTCACAAACAACAAGCACCCGTAATTCACAAAAATTGAAATAAGAAGATATTGTCAAACCTACCACAAAGCACGGAACATTTGCTTTGATACTAGCTGGTGTTAATCCTTCTTAGTTTGAGAACAAAACTAAAGTGAGTTAACCAGGGTTACTAATATTTTATAATAAATATGATTGAAGGATGTGAATGTAATTAATATTTGATAGATGTCACAAATATTGAAAAAAAATCTAGTTTGTGATCGAAATATAAATGGATGAAATCCATGACTTTTAAATTTATCATGAGTGGTAAAAGAATTAATAATTTAATCAACGGTTCACCACAAACTATTTAATAGATTGATAAGAGCATAATAAATAAAGAGATAAACGCTCAAAACAAATTAATAACTTTACTCAACGCATAATATTGTCTAACATTTAATAACAAGACTCAAACTATTTATAAGCTATAGGACAATCCTAGCATGACCTAATATAATTGATATTGACTAAATAATATGATACCAAATAGAAAAAGACATTTAATGTATGACTTGATCTCAAAATATTTAGAAAAAAATAGAAAAGATCAATAAATAATATATACATATATATAATTTAATAGTTCAAATTCCAAATAATATCATGAATGGAGAAAACCATGCAAACATATGCACTTAAATGGTTGGCCTGTGCAAGTAAATACTTCAACTTGTCTTATTCATGTTTTCCTCTTATAGACTTGTTTGGTCTTTAACTTGATTGCCATCTTATGTTTTAGGTATAATTATTTAGGAATAAGTTTTTATAGAATAAGGTATGGATACGATGTATTTAATAGCACCATGAAATTTGTTCTTTAAGATTATAGAGTACAAGTTTTGAGAGTGCCCCCAATTTTATAAATAACCCTGGCAGCTAACCTACATTAAAGAATATTTACACATGTATATATATATTTTAATTTTAATTTGGAAAGCTTTGTTATTTAGACGATGGTTGATAATATAGTATCAATATTATTATAGTGAAAGGTGTTGTTGAATATCATAATTTTTATATTTTATTGTCTAAATTATATGTTTAAACGATCGATTGTTTAAGAAAAATTAAGACAAATACCTTCAAAAAATTGTGGAAAATAATTTTTTCCCAATTGTTAAGAACTTTTTTTTTAAGTGAAAAATAACATATACTTTAATTATATTGAAAGATTATATTGAAAAAAATATTAGTGGATTGATAGGTTAGATTGCTTAACTCACCAACTCATGTGGAGCAAGTTGGGCTAGAAATTCTACTATGTATTATAATGCGGGTTGAAGTGAGTTGACTTGCATAATCTATGGATTGAAGTAGGGTGGGGCAGGTTGACTCATACCCTACTTACAACAGGTTGAGCTAGAAATTCTAGCCAGCATTATAATGCGGGCTAAAGAGGATTACCTTGCATAACTTATGATTTTGAAGTGTAGTGGGGCGGTTAATTAACAGCCTACTTACACAGTCATAAGTGTGAAGTTGATATGTATAAATATATCTCATTAGAGTGAATGTGTGAATATATAAATAACTATTAAATATCGTACATAATTCTGTTTTTTAAGCTATTGTGGAAATAGTGAAAATTTTATTTGTTCAAAATTTACCTTATAATTTTAAGATTATAAATATATGACAAAAAATTTACAAGTTCTCACTATATCTTCTACCTTATAGATTATATAGGATATAGATATTATGATACCACAGCTTGGGTTCTAATTCGAAAATTTTAAAGTATGTACCTCAACTCGATGCCCTACCCATCCTCACCCACCCACTTCTAATATATTCTTATACTTGAGATTTTAGTCACCTTGCAATCAAACCATCGTACTTGTACAATTGTTTGAACCGGTTTCCTACTTCTAAATTGTAACAACCGGAAGAATTTTGTTAACATCACAATTTGAGCTTTAATTTCATTAAATAAAAAAAAAAAAAGAAAAGGAAAAATGGGTTCTTAATTATGTACAAATGTGATACCATGTGGCGTTATACATAAGAGTAGGGCATCATTGAAGGGATGAAATGTGGGAAAAACTGTAATGATTACCCAGTAGAAAAACACAATTACACAAGTAGTGCGATAATTTAAAAAGTAAGCATTTACAAATTAAAAAGCATTGGTGAAGAAATTTTTATGATTAAGTATCATTACCAATAACTCGTGTTGCTCGCCAATTGAATCAGTAATGGCAAAAAAGAAAGAAAGAAAATGTAATTGGATTCAAAGCCCTGCGTGCTCTACGTCTAGAGGCCAATATTTGGTAATTTGTTATTATACGGAAAGGGACATATTCAATAGAATTAAAAATATGTAAAAGACACTTATTTGAAATATTAAGATTTTTCATGAGTTTTTTTTTATATTATTATAATGAAGACAGCGATTTTAAGAGATTTTTTTTTTTTTTTTTTTTTTTTGGCCAGAGGTTTTACGAGAGTTAAATCGCTATTTTTATAACTTAGGAAGTAATAATTGTAGGCTTTAAGCGCACGGGCTGCACTGTCTTTTACTCAACGGTGGTCCGTTGAGAATATATTTATTCTTGTAGAATTGGTCGGATCTATCGCATAATTACGAAGGATCTTATTTATTTTTCTTGTTTGGCTTCTTCGTTGATCGGATAGCCTATATTGGGTTTTGTTCTTTTCTAGACATTAGGGGACAAAATAGACATAAAAAATCCCGATAATCAAATTTAGAAAGAGAAAGAAAAGAATCTATGGAGTGATTCCATCCCTTTACTTCCTAGGCAATCAATAAAAAAAAATAATAATAAATATCTAGAACGAGTTGCATTTAAAATAAACATAACTCCCATTAACTTATTGTTACAGGTAGGAAAATAAAATTTTACATACAATTTCATTTTCTTGTATAGAGAGTTTTAAAACATACGTATCAAAAAGTTATCAAGACGTCTATAATTCATAATATAATATAAATACTAATTTTTCAATATTTAAAAAAAAGTAAATAAATGAAATTAAATACGTCCATTTAAAACCTTTTCTTTTCCCCAAAGTTACAGTACCAACCAATATTGGCAATATAAAGTCGACTATTAAAATAAAACACAACTTCACAATACATATCCTTTCCTAGTCACGCGAGGACACCCTCTATATACTTATATCAATGATTAACCGCACCACACCTCTTCCCCTTACCATGGGGTCATTCTCATTTTGCATTTATTTATTTATTTTGTCATGTGCCTGCAACCAAATTCTTTAGAGAGATCATTGACTTGTTCTTCACACCGTACAAGTTGAAGACACCATTTTCCAAATTATTCTATTATATGAGCTAGGCTGTTACATAAATTAATTGAAAAAAAATAAGCTAATGTTGAGTTCCCTAGTTCTTGTCACGTTTATATAAAGCAAAAAGCTTAAAGGGAATACCCATCAATCGACAAGACATCATAGTAAGTAGTAACATCTTACAGATTCTGATAATTTTTCTTCCCCACTTTATTTGATTAAGGAAAAAAGGTGCCCCACTAAGAATGGAGAGTAGGGTTCTTGTGGCTTCCCTTGTTATTGCTGCCTGTCTAGCACGATCCTGTTATGGAGAAGTTCTTTTCTCTTCTCTTGAACAAACCCTTGTTGCTTCGGCCTCTCCAAAGCCCGGTCAAGGTAAATATTAAAACCTTACCTATATGCCCTGATGGGCCGTATAAGGATTAGTGCTAGCGGTTCGTGTTAGCATAGCCGATTCGTGTTATTTGATGTCATATCGAGTTTTTTTCATTAGTAATTACACTTGAATTTGAATATTGCATGTCACTGACAAATTTTGATGTGATTTGAATCTATAGTATTGAAAGCTGGAGAGGACAAGATTACTGTAACATGGGGATTCAACGCTAGCCTCCCAGCCAACAAAGATTCAACCTACAAGGATGTCAAAGTGAAGCTATGCTACGCGCCGATCAGCCAGAAAGACCGCGCTTGGAGGAAGACAACAGACGAGCTCTCCAAGGACAAGACATGCCAGCATAAAATAGTAGCCAAATCCTACACTAGGGCCAGCCAAACCTTCGAGTGGACTGTCGAGAAAGACGTCCCTCAGGCCACGTACTTCGTACGTGCCTACGTATTCAACGGTGACGGCGTTGAAGTGGCTTA
This sequence comes from Combretum micranthum, assembly GCA_024138025.1. Lineage (NCBI taxonomy): Eukaryota > Viridiplantae > Streptophyta > Magnoliopsida > Myrtales > Combretaceae > Combretum > Combretum micranthum. Next base: position 229,677 of record JAMXBD010001241.1, read on the forward strand.
TGGTCAAACAACTGATAAATCCAAGGAAGACAACCTGTTTGTGGTTGAAGCGATCACGGGACGGCACGCGTCGGTTGACATCGCCGCTGCTTCCTTCAGTGCTTTCGCTGTAGTGTCGTTGTTTGGGTTCTTTTTCCTTGAGAAGAGAAAGGGAAAGAAGGCTTCTCCTCCTCCAAATATGTGAAGAACATGAAGTTTTAGGTAAACAGCGGTCAATTGCGTGCTGTCACGTGTAATAATACATATGATTGCTATGTGATTGGTGGTGATACAGACGATTAAAGCAGTATGAATTTGGGATATGGGGGAGATTGTGATTGTGATTGTGCTAATAATATGAACAAACCACAAATAGTCTTTATAGAATAGTTTTTACTTTTGTTCATGTCTTTTTTTTTTATTTAAATTTCCATGTTTGGTCTGTAACAACTATTTATACTGATATATTATCTGGTATTATATGGAAGGAAATAAGTTATTTCTGTAAACAGATGATGGAGAAAAACCTAGAATTTCACTTTGTTTGATCTTTTAATTATTAGGCAATAATTTTCTTCAATTTAGACCTGTCCCGCGCCGGACTCCGAGACCCTGATCGGTAGGCCATTCTGGGAACCGCTTTCTCATTGTAGTCAAATCTCAAATCTGTTGGTCGTAAGTGGGTTTTAATTTTGTTTTAATTTGTTCCTTTGATTGCTTTACTTCACTCAGTTGTGGAAATTGAAAGCCATTGATTAGAACAACGAATTTACTATTTATCACATTACTGACATAGTGATCTGTTTTCTTAAGGTAACTAGGTTGTATGGGCAGTTAACCAATTATTGTTATATTGATTTATATAATTAGATAATGAAAGTTTTTAAGGTTTCGTCAATAAAATTATTCAGTTAATCAATTTAGTAATCCGATCATGATTTAATATAATATGAGCTATTGGATAATGATTTTATTTAGTTATTGTGTGTAACAAATCATATTATTTTAATGATCATTATGGTGTCACTTTTCATGCTCCATAAATTTAAACTATCATAAAATAGCCACGCACTATGAATGTGACATTTGTGTATAAATGATCCTACCTGTATTAGTGTTGTAGAGTTTCTCATATCCCGATAAAATAATTCGTAAATGGTTTATTAAAGGTCGTATTTTTATCAATGTTTTGTGTGGTTCCATAAAATTTGAATATTAAGCATCTTGGTCAACATCGCCTATTAGATTCGTTTAGGATGTGCATGTCACAAAATCATTTTGTCACCTAGAGTTGGGTTTCCATAAATAAAATCAGTAAATTGATATTTTTTACAAAATATATATATTAGGATTTACATTTACATATTAGTTATCTAATTTTTAAAATATGATCTGATTGACTGGTCTTACAAGTTTATGATATAATTAGAAATTATTCCATGTAAGTATTGTTTACTAATTTATTGCATGAATTTTAAATCACCTTTTTTTTTTTTTTTTTGGTAAGATTTGATATACTTAAGGCATCACATGAATCTTAAATTGGAAAGTATATTTAGGTAATCCCGTAATTTGTGATAAAATAGGAAAATAGATATTTTATAAATATATTAAATATCAAATGTTATTTGGAATGTAATAGTGAACAATTCATAATTAAAAAGTTAAAAGGTGGTAATTGTTTAGGTTTTAATAGGTTAGTCTTTAGACTTACGAATTTCTAGTAATCGTTTTAAAAAGATAATTTTTCACAAATCAGTAGTAAAATTAGGATCAACTTATCCATTAGTCCTAATTTTATTTTTTTTCCAAACTTTAGTCAAATGGCAACTTCAAAATATTTTTCAAAAATAAAAAATTTTCTTTAATTCTTAATCGAGAATGTATCAAACGGGTAAGGGTTTGATGTAAATCAAATTAAAGCAAATTAAACTAGCAAATCAAAACCCATGCTCAATAACTGATGAATAAAATTCTACCATCGTTATCCATAAATTACTTAGCGGGTTACTTAAGATATCACGTCAGTGTCATAGCCAACTCTCTACTAAAAGACTCTCCACTTTATCCAATCAGTGGATTTTTAGGTAAGTTTCTTATAGTTATTTAAATTTGGAATAGTGTCAAATTGCTACTTAAACTTTGTGTAAATCTTCAATTAAGTACCTCAATTTTGATTTAATTAATTTGCTACCTTACTCAACTTTTTGCTGTAAATGCTACAACATTAAACTCTGTTAACTCTATCTGTCCAGTTGGCATGAATGACCAATAGATGCATGCCATGTGTCTGACCCACACAAATGATTTTTCACGGTATTCTTGTTTCATGTTAATTAAAAAAAAAAAAGAATTCTGCACGAATGAAGATCAAGACTAATCCTGGTTCATGTACAAAAAAGCTTACATCTTCCTTTATTTTGAAAGAGTAGATAGAGAGTTATTACAATATTCAAAACGCTAGTTCGTACATCCCTCTACTTGAAGTTAGCAAGTTAGAAACCCTAAAATGTAAACCCTAAGTGGCATGCGTGATAGTGGTAAATGTTGTAGAAGGCCAATCCAGATGCTTTGGGAAGAATCTTTGTAAATGAAACAATTGGAGTGGTACCCAATTCACATCAAAGGAAGAATTTGTTGTGGTCCTGATCCTTATCTATGGACTCTTGTTGTTGATAGGTTTCACGCGATCTATGTAATGGGGACTAAAATGGACTACATCAACCATCTCATAATGGAAGTACCAATCAAAACCTTTTTTATGTACATGATGTCTTCATCTATTGTTATGGCATGTGGTTGTGGCACGAGTGTAGATTGTGGTATTGTTTGTAATATCATTACTTGCCCAGGCGCTCAAATGCAAATATGTTCTTCTTTTACTATATGGCTAACTCATATTAGTTGCTTTGACCCATTTGAAAACCTCATGTCATAGATAACCTAACGTGTTTTTATTTTCATCATACAATAATGGTAGTCTAGGCCCTTATAAACACTCCATCAGATGCTATGGCCACATGTAGTATACTGTTTCTCTAATCTGAAGGAGTTTAAGTTGGATTTTTTTATTGTTTGAGTGCTTGCTTATACTTCTATACACTGTGAATCTGTATCTATGACGTATCACCCAAATGTCTATGTGTTGTCTGCAAGGTTAACTTAATGCTCCATGTAGGAGGGAGTTTAAGTCAGATGATGTGTGCAACCAGTAGTTGGCACCGAATAGATATGTTAGACAATAAAGTCGGAAGCCATCAACAAAGTTGCTTTGTTATGCTTTCTAGTAGACTTTTAGTTTGTTAACTTTGAAAAGATTTCCTTGTTGGTTCTAGGGAAGAGCTTCTTAGATGAAGTGCCAGTACTCATGGTAAGGGAAGATGCCCTATACAATGCTATGGTGGCTATTGCTAATGCCACTGGTAGTAGGAGAACAATACTATATTAAAGGCTTTAATTTGGATGTGGATGCTGCATTCGGGATTCCATAAGCTCACCATAAGTCAGAATTTGGGGATATTAGAACTAAAGGTATTAGAGAGCGTAATAATGAGTTTTCATATACGAGTTCTAGTGAAGGGAATCTAGTGAAGGGGAATTTAGCGAAGTAAGATTGCGTCGTAGAAAGAGAACATTGGATCTATGATAGCACCACATCTTCACCGCACATTTTGCTTGTAGATTTTTGCAAAGAAGTCAACAGGACCAGTATTCTTGCAATTGGAGTCTAGTGATAATGACCAACTTACTAGTGCTCCAACACAAGAGAGCCATCTAAACATATAGTTGAGGATCTGTTTAATATTTTTTGTCTTTGTAAATATGTGGCATTGCAACTAACTTAATGGATCTGGGATAAATGTTGAAGTGGTGTAAGGGATATTAGAACTCTATGTTTTTAGCTTGTCTAAATGTAATTAATGTGGCTTGTGTACATGTTTATTTATTTTTTTTTTTTTTATAGTCAAGCACATTGGTGGCAATCCTCCTTTTGTTGTTGCTAAGGGTCAATTTAGAATGTGTGCTGGGTTATTGTTTTTTACCAGTCACGTGGTTGTAAATGGAACAGTATTTGCTACATTAGGCAAATATTGCCTCTTTAATGTCATCTGATTTTAACTAGTTTGAAGCATGACGAAGTAAGTTATATGTGAATTTACTTCTTTAGCAATGTTCATGTACCTTGACTCTTTTATGTAATTTCATGGGTAAACATCATTTTATTTCTAGGATAATTAAAAATCCACATTGTGGAAAGGAAGTTACATCCTTTTGGGATAACATAAAGGCATTAGTTATGACTGGATTAGTCGTAGGTATATGCAAGAACTATCCTTTAACAACATACTATGAAAGTTGTTCCAATAAACATGATGACGTGATTTAAATCCATTAACATACTTCTTCATGTTCAATATAATGTAATTGGAATGCTTAATATTAGTGGAATTTATGCTTTGAAAAATAAACATTCAGCGTTAGACATCTCTCTTAGGTGTATGTTAGACATCTCTCTAAAGTGTGTTCCTTTCATGGAGAACATTTTTTTTTTTTATTAATGTTATCAAATACATAGTACTAGCCATTACATCAATAATTTGCACCGTTGCACCAATACTACGTTGCCCCGTATCATGTTAAAAGCTTGTTCAATCTGGGCACAAAATCTTGTAAACAAGGTGTAAAAGTAAATATATCATTGCACCAAAAATTTGGAAAGGCAATAGGAGGAGGAAAAATCAAAGGGGCATCATCCTAGTGTTTTGACAAGCATTAACCCTTCACAATTACAAAAGAAGGATATGTCAAAACTTATCATCTTAATGTTTAAAGGAGGAGACTACACAAAGAAAACATAACATTGCTTCCCTCATGTCAGAACCATGATGACCATTTTCAATGGCCTCCACATAACTAAAACAAAAAAATTCCAACCTAGGTAACAACAAGCATCCACTAAACGAATTTTAGCCCGCTTCGCAGCCATTGTAACTCCAAATAAGCTAACCATTGGAGAGTAATCTGTCTTCATCCACCGCTTGATGTTGTTTAGCCATGTCTTGACACACATTACTTCTATTTTTTGAATTTGATTCCCTCTACTGAAGCATTTTTGTTTCTTCTACTAAGGAAGCTAACAAACTATCCTTCATGCTTATACAACAATCACATTTTGACTCATATAACATCAGCTCCTCATCGTTATGCACCTACCTGAAGAAATTGTACCCATCATCCAATAAGACAAATGAAGTTGAAAATGCAACTATCATGCACCATCCTAAAACATATCATACATAAAGGAAGAAAACATCTCTAATGATTCACCATGTCATAGCGTGGGAAGCCATAGAATAAGCGATCACATTTTAGCTCAGTCTCGTAACTGCAAGTCTTGCCCTGATTGCATACTTACGCAGGACATATCTATACTCACTTCTACCGACTAGATGAGCTGAACGCGATGACAAGGTTCCACTTTTTGCCATCCACGACTACCTAAGATTAAAGGAAATGAGAAGTATTCAAACCCATGTTGAACAAATAGGTAATAAGGAATTGGAACGAAGATGGAAATGTAGAAATCAGAAGATTGAAACATCCATGCCTAAAAAAATGAACAAATCAAGTTGTGTTTAGGGTGTATGAACACTTTACCTTCGCTAATTTATAAGATCTTTGTCGTCCACTATGGTGCAACAAATTGGTTTTGTGAATTTCTTGAGGCAATCAGCCCTTGACGTATCGAAGCATATTTTAAGGTTTTTACTAGTATGTCAACAGCTATTGCCTCAAAATATTGGTTTTGATTTTAACATGTTTTGACCATACACATTCGACTCAACCACAGTTAAGTTTTGATTTTCTTTTTACTCAATTAACATGAAATACAAATGTGGAAAGTCATTTGTGTGGGTTAGGTACACATGGCATGTGTCTATTTGCCATTTGTACCAACTTGACAGATAGAGTTAACAAAGTTTAATGAGGTAGCATTTTGGACAGAAAAAAGTTGAGTGACGTAGGAAATTGATTAAATTAAAGTTGAGATAGTCAATTAAATATTTAGACAAAGTTAAGGTAGTAACTGTGACCTTGTCCCTTAAATTTGTATGGATCTTAAATTAATAAAGTTATTCAAAACTAATATACAAAAGAAACAAAAAAAATTACACCTTTATTGGTTGGTTGACAAAGCAACCCAACAAAGTTAAGCAACCATTAAGGATTTATTTAATTTTGGTATTCGAGCAATCTGATTAAAGGGGTCTTAACACGAATGGAAAGAAAATCAAAATGCTAGCTAGCTGAGCAGCTATATCCTACTATATGTATTATGACTTTAATGGCCATATAATATAAATTAGCTTTTCTAACTTTTTGAATGTAAACATATTATGAATGTTAAAACTATTTTGTTCTAAAAACGATCCATCGAAGTTAGCTATAATGGATCTAACATCATGACCTAAGCTTAGTTCTTACATTAATTTAAGCATGTGAGTCTTGTATGCCAAAAATAATTACCCTTTCTTTATTGAAGTAGCAATGAGACTCATTAAGGATTTTTTGGGATGTTCTCCTATTTATTATGTCCATTATAGATTTCAAACATTTTATGTAGGTAAATTTTAACACTATCTTTGGATTGAAGAAATCAAAAGGGAGGAGAGGAATAAGAGGGGAAAATTTTGTTCTTCCTTCGTTTGGAAAATGGATGAAAAGGGGAAGAAATGGATTTAGAAAAGAAAAGTTTTTCCTTAGGCCCAAAAAAATGATTCTCTCCAATTGGAGAGAACTATAAGGAAATAAATAAAACGAAAAACAATTACACCCTTAAAACAAATAGAAGAGCATTTTTTGTATGTTAACATACTAAAAAAAATTATATTATTAACTTTCCTTCCCCTTTTCCCCCTTATCTACATAAAAGAATTTATAATTTTTCCTTTCATTTTCTTTCCTCTTTAATTTTTTCCTTTTACCTTCCTTTCCTTTCCTCGTAATTCTTTTCCTCTTTCAAAACATAGTTTAAATGGTCCTAACTTTCCCCTAGTCATTAACATATTACTTCTTATAAATTTCCATACATGCTAAGATTATTTATTTTGCCTCTCTAATCTCTCTTTGCATTTTAGTTTTCTTTGGTAATAATTGATAATTGTTCGATGCAATATCTTTATAGACATATATGAAAAACATAAATGCATCATATGTGTGTTTAATATGTCCTTATATTTATATACTAACCACTCTACTAGAGAGAGAGGGAGTGATTTAATAGAATGGCAATTAAAAAAAAAAAAAAAATTCAATTAGAATTGTATCAATATATGCAAGTCTATCTCTAATACTCATAGATTCATAAATCAATTACCATCAAATCTATTAAAGTAAGGCACTGATAGGTTTATAAAAACTTATTTAGTGCGTGTGGATATAAAAGTCACTGATTAAAACCTAATAAAGGTTATTCGATATTTGTGTTTTTATCTAAATTCAATATCATGAATTGATTTACTAATGTATTAACAGGGCTTATGAAACCAATTCTAATCAGAGGTGTCTCAAAGAGGTTTGACTTGATAGGCTTGAAATAGGAATTGCTAGATTGACTTGTGTACTCCTGACCATCATGTTGTCTCAAAGAGGTTTGACTTGATAGGCTTGAAATAGGAATTGCTAGATTGACTTGTGTACTCCTGACCATCATGTTGTCTCATGCATAAAAAATTGAGTTAGAAAAGGTATTAATAGGCTCAATTTGGTTTTATCCAACTTCACGAGGCTTATGTGAACCAAAATAAGTTTAAAGTTTATTTTTATTAAACATAGATCTTTTTATAAAGAGATTGGCCTTTATGTCTTAAGAGCAGCTAGGCTCCACTAAGCTCATATCCAACATCTACACTCAATTAAGGAAAGAAGGGAAGAATAATTGTAAAAGCTATCTAGCATCTAGAATAAAACTCAAGAGGGAGAGGAATGAATTGAGTTTTAAAAATAATTTATCTCTTTTTCAAAACTAAGTTTAAACAATTGCAATTTAAGAAACCAGTAACAACAATAGATAAACTATAATATGTAAAGAGAGAAGGGATAGAGAAATAAAGTCGTGATATAACGTGAAGTTCAATCTACCACCTAGTCTCCACGGTCTCACAAATACCTCTCATTGGAGGACTTCACCCAATCACTTTATTCGCACAACACAATTTACTCCTAAGGAGCTATAATATACAAGTAAATAATTTATAAAGAACGGTATAAGTGTCAAGCGATATAAAATAAGAGGTTTATAAAGAAGGGTATAAGTGTCAAGTGTCAAGTGTCAAGTGTCAAGTGATATAATGTGAAGTTTAATAACCCTTAGTCTCTACGGTCTCACAAATACCTCTCATTGGAGGACTTCACCCAATCACTTTGTTCACACAACATAGTTTATCCTAAGGAGCTTTAATATACAAGTAAAAAATTTATAAAGAAGGGTATAAGTGTCAAGTGATATAAAATAAGAGGTTAACATAGTAAAAAATTTAAGTATATTTGTATTTTGATCACGTGATAGACACATGACGAAATATGAAAATTTTATATTGAATACCAGCTTCAACGTCATCGGCGTAAGATGGAGCACCGCTGGCTTATGTGTCTGTGGCTTTGGCGGCATAGAGGTCGTGTTGAAAATGAAGAAATTCGTTTAAGTCTTGTACATCGCCAATTTTTGTATGTACGTTGCTTATGTTGATGTCTACACCGTTAGCATTGTGCCAGTGTAGGCTTGAAGGAAAAATGACCCTTAAGAATGGCAAAGTATTTCACCGCTAGTGTTAACGTTTATGCTGTCAAAGTACATTATAAAAATTGCCAGCGTACATGTTTCTTCTCCAAAACATAACCCTAAACCTAGAAGTTCTCTCTGTGAGTGTTCTCAACAAGCCAAAGGGATTCAGAAGTCCAGATCAGGTAATCAGATTACTTTTTCCTCTATAAGATTTCATAGGTATATTAGTGTCTTAGAGATTTTCTTTTGTTTTGAACGAGAAATTTGAGAAGACGTTCGTTTTCTTGGAGATCTGGATATTCGTTGTTTAGAAAGGATTTTGAATCAATTTTAGATAAGTATTTTAATGTTTTTTATCTTTATGTTTTCATAAAAGTAGTGTTGTTGATTTCTAGTATATTTAGCCTTGTATGGAGTTCTAAGGTTTAGAGAATTTGTTGAGGAGATTGACTCTATTAGGGGATTTATGTATTTCAATGAAGGAAAAATGTGTAGATTTATGTTTATTTTGAGATTAAGGTTTTAGATGACATATGAAATCAGGTTTATTCGATAGTGTATTTTATTAAAATTGTTTTCATTCATATTATCAGGTTTTGGTGAATCAGAGTTGTGTTATGAAGGAGATTTGGTGAATTATAGTCTTATTCTTTGGAAATTGATTTAGGTGTGATCTTACCTTGTTTGTTATATGTGCTTATAGGTTTAAAATTGCTTGTTGTATGCGTTGTAAGGTTAAAATATCAAATCAATCTAATTTTATTTAGTTCATTAATTTGTTTTGTTGCTTTTGATTGGCTGTGATTAATAAAGACCAAGCAGAGTGTACGCTGGCAACCTGATGATCTATGTGTGAGGGTGTCCCAAGTGGACTCGTGTATAGAAATGATTCTGGTAGGTTAAGTTTTGGCAATATGATCATAGGTGTGTGGGAGATTCCCAACACCAATATATGTATAATTACCTATTTTTCTATATGTTTGTTTCTATGGAGTCATAAGTTACTCCAGATTTAGAACTAGATGCATATGGTTCCGAATTGTGTTGTTTGCTAGCTAATCACAAGATAATAAATTGTATTTATTGCATTAGAATTAGTTACATCTGATTATATATTCTATGTGTGCATATACATTTGTATGTGGTTTGGCGTACTGGGCTTTTTGCTCATTCCTTTCATTTTTCAGGAACAAGAGAAGATTAGGTGATTAATGATCTGTCAGGATATGATATCTTTGTAGATGATGGGGAGGACAATAGTGGATTTTATTTACCAATTGACTCCTAAAGATGCGTTGGTTTAAGGATAATTATGGAAGATCACAATAATGTTTTATATGTTTTATCAGTTTAAGAATGTTTTAAGATTTTGTTTTCTTTTATGTTATAAAATTTTGTTATTGTTGGGTTTGGTTCATGCTACCAAGATTTTCTGTTTAAGTAGTTTGTTTTTCATAAGATATCTTAAATAGATACCTTTTTTGAGAAATTGGAGATTTATGTTTTGTTTATTTGTGATTTAGAGTTTTATAGCCTTGGCATATTCTTATAAAGAGAATGATGCATAGCGGGTTGTAATGTGTCTAGATTATGGCATTACAGGAGCTACATACAACACCATACAAAACACATACGAAAAAACCTCATATGAGTTGTGCCTTTATAGTTGATTTCCTATCACATTAGGCACAACTCAACACTCTTTAAATCTCTCAAAACTAATCTAGAGTATTTCACTACAAAGTGTTTGTAAATAAAGGCTTAAGAGAACTACTCAAGACTTTTGTATGCAAATAGAGTACAAATGAACGTTTAAATGAGAGAGTGATACAAGTCATTTAATAGCAAAATCATGCGCTCAATTAACTCTTCAGATCTACTAAAAGTTATCCATTTATAGTCTATTCAAGAAATATGGTCATTAGATATTTTCCCCTAAAAATCTAAGTTGCATTAAATACTTTAACTACTAGTTTCCTCTCAACAAGCATTGAGACACCATAGGCTACTATCTAGATGCCACCAACAAAAACTCAACATAAAAGGTTATGAACCTACTTAACGTTTGGACACCACACCTTGACGTCTAGATGTCAAATGCTACCCCACTTCTCTATGACCAAAAACATTCTAACTGTGTGAAAAAATGCCTAGGGAAGCCAACCTTTGGTATCCGAATGATAGCTACAATTCACATGATTAGTTATTTAATCATTTAAGTCTCTAGATGTCTTACCCTGAGGCATGTTTAGCATTCGGACGCTAGCTGCAATGCAATTAAGTCCTGCAACATTACTAGCACATATATAAACAAACACAAAATGGGCAAACATAACCATATCAAATTAAACACATGTTTTGCAAATTAAGTGTAACTTAATCCTAACAAATGAGTAATTGTATAATACATTTCCTCATCAACATTCACATTAAACATAATGATTTAACAATAATAGCATTTTGAATTGTGAGGGAAATTCAAAAATCACTAGAAATGTTTTGATCTTAATCATTAGTCTTGAGATCGTGGAACGGTTAAAATTTGCTTCCAAACTTTATGATGGAGGCATATCTAGGAAATGGAGTATATGTCCACTTGAAATGCCACATGGGTCGATTACACGAGCTCGAGCTAAAAGATTTAAGGATGCACTTAATGACTTAATTCAAGATGTCCATGAAGAGGAGGTCCATGTGCGCTAGACCAAGGATTTACAAAAAATGATCCACGTCATCAAGGTTAACATGGAAGTAGACCGAGGTCAAGATAAATATATTTGACCATGTCTTGAAAACTAAAAGGTAGATTTGGACATGCATAATAAAGATCATAAATAAAGTTGATTTTTTTTTTAATTCTTGTCATTATCTTATACTTTGATTTCAAGACATTTGTTGTAAAAAAATTATCTATTTATGGCTAAGAAACATAGGCTAATTTAGGCAAGTTGCCAATTTCTTGTATTCCTTGCCTATTAATAGGCACTCGATCAATGAGGATGAATAAGCATTATTCATAAAATTGAGAGTTTAATTTCTCTTTGGTTCTTGAAATAACTCTTTGAATGTATCGATTATTCCATGGCGTTTATCAAGACTTATCAATTGGATCTCCATCACCGATCGTGAATCCTCTCTATACCAAGGTTCTTGCTTCGCTAAGTAACAGGTCATGGTTTCCATACATTCTTAAACAATCTTAAGTTGATTTCCAGATTCAGTATCGAGTTTCCTCATGAGTTGACTTGGTTCATCATAGTTTGGTATAACAGAAAGGCTTCTAAGAATCACCATAATCCATTCCGATTAGAGGAGGGTATATCAAAACCCTAACTCAAGTCATTCATATCCTTAATTTTCTTTTGTTAGTTTTTTTAATTGTTTAATCTTGTTGATCTAATTCTTTTAGTGTTCTTGTTAAAAAGGAAAAAGAAAAAGAAAAAAGAATAATAAAAAATAAATTAATTATGATTTGTTTGATTAGGTTCTGATTGAATCGTTGATATCCGAAAGCAATTGATTTGTTTCTCCACAATCCCAAAAGAACCGAAAGGAAGGATTTACATATTAAAAGAAAAAAGGAATTTGATTTGATTCGTTTGATTAATCAATAGGAATTTTTTGCTTAGTCCCAAAAGATTCAAAAAGGGAGAATTTGAGTATTGAAAAAAAAACAAGATTCGAAATTGCCATTGAAAGGGTCTAGTTAAATTCTGGGGAAGAATCTGATTTTTGTTTAGTTAGTTCTAAAAGAACTGAAAGGAAGATTTTGAGTTTAAAAGGCAATAGTGGTAAGGACATTAGAGTAAGAAAAGACAAATAACTATTGTGTATGACATAGGAATGATTTGAGTGAATCATTCTTTGAGTGAAAACACGTAAGGGAGTGATCTGTGAGCTTTTATTTCCTATTATTATCACTTTTAACTTTGTTTGTAGCAATATATTGAACAAAAGCACATCTAAAGGTGTGATGAGGGGAACTAATACAAAGCTCATTATGGAGGCTTTAACTAGTGAGATGAAAAGAATGTTTAGAGCCGAGTTAGAATGATTCCATGAAAAGGTAGAATAAAGCTTGGAACAGCCACGAAACCTTCCTATAGGACGTAGGAGAGAAAGGCTTCCAAAGAGGAGAGTGAGGATAGAAGAAGAAGATTTTGAAGGGGTTGGTTTTGATGATGAGTTTGATCAAGAGTCAGTTGAGAGCATTAAGAGGTGTGGGGGTAGGTTTAGAGAAGCTAGGAATCAGAAAGATAATAATTTAGGTAGTATAAAGATGAAGATTTCACCATTCCAATGAAAGAATGACCCCTAGACATACTTAGAGTGGGTGAAAAAGGTGGAGTTGGTTTTTGACTTTCGTAATTATTCTAAAGATAAGAAGGTGAAGCTTGCTGCCATAGAGTTTTTAGATTATGCCATCATATGGTGGGACCAAGTAGTGTTGAATAAGAGGAGAAATAGGAAACCACCAATAGAGACATGGGAAGAGATGAAGGGAGTGATGAGGAAGCGATTTGTTCCAACATATTACTACTAGGAGTTGTGCAATAAATTGTGCAACCTTAGGCAAGGCAACTAGAGTGTGAAGAATACTACGAAGAGATGGAGATAGCGATGATTAGGACGAATATTGAGGAGGGCCGCTAGGCTATAATGGCAAGGTTTTTGGCTAGTTTAAATTGAGAAATTCAAAATATAGTGGAGTTACAACACTATGTAGAGTTGGATGACTAGTCCACATGGCAATCAAGATTAGAAACCAAGTCAAGAGGAAGGGCAGGAGCACAATGCGTTTAGCCGCTAGTTTAAATTCATCCACTTGGAAGTCGAATCCATGGAAGAAGGACAAGAAGCAATCTAACACCAAGCCAAATTTCGAACAAAAACACCACATGGCCAGCCATGGAAATCAAGGTAAATCCGATTCTTCTACTACTTGAAATCGTGATATTAAGTGTTTTAAATGCTAAACCGAGGGTCATATTGCAAGTCAATGTCCAAAAAAAGAGTTATGGTGATGTGAGACAATGTTGAGATTAAAATGAATAATGAATTAGATCATGATTCTATGCCATCATTAGAGGATGCCAATGATGGGGAGCATGCTACCTAAGAAGAATTGTTAGTGGCCATGAAAGCTTTAAATGTACTATCCAAGGAAGATGAAGTGTTGCAATGGGAGAACATCTTTCACACTAGGTGCCATGTCCAAAACAAGGTATGTAGTATGATCATTGCATGACCATGGTGGAGAAACCGGGGCTTCCAACAAGTAAGCATCCTCGACAGTATAAATTACAATGGTTGAATAATAGCAATGAAGTGAGAATGAATAAAGAAGTGATGATTTTTTTTGTTGTTTTTTTTTTTTTTTTGCATTGGAAAATATGAAGATGAAATTTTGTGTGATGTAGTTTCGATGCAAGTAGGACATTATTATTAGGTAGACCATGGCAATTTGATCGAAGAGTTAAGCATGATGATTTCACCAACAAATACTCATTTGTGCATAATCAAAGGATAATCACTCTTGTTCCTTTAACACCAAGTCAAGTTTATGAAGATTAAGTGAGGTTGCAAAAAGAGAATGAGCAAAAGAAAGAGAGACAAAAACAAAGTGAGTCAAATTTCAAGAGAAAGAGAGAGAGAGCACTAGGAATGATGAGAATGAAGAAAAGATAGCAGAATTGAATGATAAGAGAAAAATAGAGAGAAAAACAATTTTTTTATCCAAGGGAAAGTGAGATTAAGAGAGCATTGTTCTTAAAAAAGCCCATAGTTGTACTTTTATACAAAGAGGCACTTTGTAACACTAACTAACTTGATGCTTCTTTGCTTAGTTTTGTTGCCTCTCTTTTGCAGGAGTTTGAGGATGTCTTTCCCAATGAAATCCCAAAAGGATTAACTCCTATACGAGGAATTGAACATCAAGTTGATTTTGTACTTAACACAACCATTCAAAATGAACCTATTATACGAGTAATCTTGAGGGGCAAAGGAACTCTAACAGTAGCTTAGTGAATTGTTGAAAAGGATAGTAAGAGAAAGCATGAGTCCATGTGTTGTTAGGGTGATTTTGGTTCCTAAGAAGGATGGGTTATGGAGGATGTGTGTTGATGGTCGAGCCATCAACAAAATAATAATAAAGTATCGTCATCTCATTCCTCACTTAGATGATATGCTTGATGAGTTGTATGGGTCCCATATCTTTTCCATAATTGACTTGAAAAGTGGATATCATTAGATTAGAATAAAAGAAGGTGATGAATGGAAAACTACATTTAAAACAAAATATGGTTTATTTGAATGGTTATTCATGCCTTTTGAGCTAACCAGTGCACCTAGTACTTTTATGAGACTAATGAACCATGTCTTATGTGCTTTATTGGAAAATTTGTGGGTGTTTATTTTGATGATATCCTCATTTATAACACGAACTTAGATGACCATTTAACTCATTTAAAATATGTTTTAAATGTGCTTTGAAAAGAGAGATTATTTGTTAACCTCAAGAAGTACACATTTTGCACTGATAAGCTTATGTTTCTTGGTTTTATTGTGAGTTCATAGAGAATACAAGTTGATGAGGAGAATATTCATGTGTTTCAAGAAAGGCCAAGTGTAAGTAATGTTCGAAGTTTTCATGTACTTGCTAATTTTATCAGCAGTTTGTGAAGGACTTTAGTACCATAGCCACATCGATAACCAAAGTTATTAAGAAGAACGTTGGATTTAAGTGGGGAGAGAAACAAGAAAAAGCATTCCAATTAATCAAAGAAAAACTAACTCATCTTCCTTTGCTTGCTTTACCTAACTTCACAAAAACTTTTGAGATTAAATGTGGCAATTCAAGTTTAAGTATTGGAGTCGTTCTTATGCAAGAAGGACAACCAATTGCATATTTTAGTGAAAAGCTTAGTACGGCAGCCCTGAGATACCTACTTATGACAAAGAGTTGATGCATTGGTTCGAGCCTTGGAAACTTGGCAACACTATATTTAGCTTAAGGAGTTTGTGATTCATTCCGACCATGAGTCGTTGACACATTTGAAGGGCCGACATAAGTTGAACGAAAGACATGCACAATGGATGGAGTTCATAGAGACATTTCCATATGTTAGCCACTACAAACAAGGTAAGGAAAGCATCATTACTGATGCACTTTCATGGAGGTATGTACCAATCTCAACTCTTGATGCTAAATTACTTGGTTTTGAACACACTAAAGAATAGTTTCCTTTGGACCAATATTTTTTTTGTCAAGATTATGCTCGTTATGAAAAGGCAGCCAATGGTAAGTTCTTTAGGCATGATGGTTTCTTGTTTCAGGAAAATAAATTGTGCATTCCTAATTGTTCCATTCGGGGATTGTTAGTGAGGGAGTCTCATGGTGGAGGATTGATGGGATATTTTGGGATAACTAAGATTTTAAGGGTTTTGCAAGAACACTTTTATTGGCCTCACATGAAGCGAGATGTTGAGAGAATTTGTAGGAGGTGTGTCACATGCAAGCAAGCTATACCCCAAGTGCAACCCCATGGCTTTTACACACCACTCCTTATTCTTAGTGAACCTTGGGCTGATATTTCCATAGACTTTGTCTTAGGTTTTCCTAGGTCTAGAGTGGTAGGGATTCTATTTTTGTGGTTGTGGATAGGTTTTTAAAGATGACACATTTCATTCTATGCCACAAAACGGATGATGCTTTACATGTTGCGGATTTGTTCTTTAGGGAGATTATGATATTGCATGGTATGCCTAGGACAATTGTGTCAGATAGAGATACTAAGTTCTTAAGTCACTTTTGGAAGGCATTATTGTGTAAGGTAGGAATTAATTTATTGTTTTCAACTACTTGTTACCTACAAACTGATGGTCAAATCGAGATAGTGAATAGGATTTTGTCTACTTTGTTAAAAGTTATCATTAAGAGAGAGTGCAGACTTTGGAAAAGAGAGACAGGTAAAGGTGATGAAAAGGATGTAGACACAGCTACAACAGCAGCAAGTCATGATGATGACTAGGTTATTGATTTTGGTGCCTCCTTTCATGTGACTTCAGATGGTGAGTTCTTCTCAATCTACACTGCTAGCAATTTTGGTAATGTTAGGATGAGAAATGATGGTAAATCCAAGATTGTTGCCATTGCAAACATAGTTTTAAAGACTAACACAGGTTGCAGGCTCATTCTTAGAGATGCCAAATATGTTCCAAATATCTGCCTTAACCTTATTTCTACAAGAAAGCTTGATGATGATGGCTATAGTAGCTACTTTAGTGAAGGAAGATGGATGCTCGCCAAGGGTTCTCTCATTATGGCAAATGGAAAGAAGAAGAATACCCTTTACTTAATGTTAGCAAAGCTAAGTAAAGGAGATATGAATCATGTACTCTCACATGGAAGTTCTAATGATAGCAGAAATGGGAGAGGTTTAGTTAAAGAATCCCAAGAGCCTTAGTAACAGTTTAAGATGAGAAGATCTGCAAAAGATAAAACACCATCAGTTAGATTTAGTTCAGATAAGTATGTGATACTCAGTAATGGGGGAGAGTCAGATGGTTATAAAAAGAGCCATGGGAAAATGAAAAGAAGTCGAGAAAGGTTAAAGCCATGCAAGATAGACTGAAATCCTTCCAAGAGAATAAGAAAATTGACTTGGTGAAACTGCCTAAGGGCAAGGGATCGTTGAAGAACATATGGGTGAAGACTGATGATAAGAGCTCATAATCAAGGAACAAGATAAAAGCTAGTTGTGAAAGATCTTAGTCTGACAAAAGGTGCTGCAAGAAGGTAGTAGGATTGGTAATACCCCCTATATGAGTTGGAGGGAGAGATTGTTGGGTTATAGATCCAACTCATATGGTCTATAACCAAAGGGAGCCTAAATATATGTAAGATATATATTTAGAATACGTTAGAATCAAAGTAGGAATGGATTAGCACACTTGCGCAAGGAAATCCTAAGTATATGAGATATACTTGGAAGAGGACTTGAGATAAGGAGAATTTTTTGTGTAAAACAAAGAAGTATGATATCGTACGCTGGCAGTTAGCACAGGAGCACTGCCAGCCTTGATCAAATTATAGCCAGTGTTGGGGTAAACAAATTCTTGCCTAAAGCAGCAGGAGCTCAATACCTGCTTTAACGTTGCCGGTGTAGGCGGGTACACTGCTGGCGTTAAGCCAGCTCACATTGTCCACAACAGCAACATTTTTTAATACCGCCAGCTTTGATTTCACACGTGTCAACCTTGAGTATTTGTTATTTTTCCTTGTGTTATTGCATATATATTCTCATTATTATCCTAGTGTTGTAAGGAACAAGTGGCATGCCTCTTCCCAAGCGTAGATAGGGAAATCTAGAGAGAGAAAAAGAGAGAAAATTGAGGAAAATCCTAGAGTGAGAAACTCTAGATGAAAATCTTGTTCCTGTTAATAATTCACTGGTTATGGTAAAAAATTATGAGATCCACTAGTGAGATCTAGTGAGGAAAACTCTATTGTAATCCCATTATATTGTTTACAGTGAAAGATTTGAGCACTGCTAGTCCCATAGTTTTTCCCTCATTGGGTTTCCTACGTTATATCATGGCATTATTTGTTTTACTTTTCCGCATTGTTTTATTGTTTATTGCTTTGGTGAGAGGAGATCTAGTCTCTAATCACAGGTTGATTAATTGTTTGATTAATCGGTTTTGTTGCTATTGTGACTAGGGTTAAGCTTTCTCCTAACACATTTTAAGTGTCAAAAGTAGTATAACTTTATTATCAAGCATTATTTAGATCAAAAACCACAAAGATATATTTGGTTTGATAACATGAATATATTATATAATGAAACCATAATCTTTGGTTTGTTAACAAGATGGAGCATAATAATGTATTGATTCTATCTTAGTATAATATAGCATAACACAATAGGATATTAAATCATGTCCAATTGTTTGGTTCAAAATAAAATTTCTTACTCTAAATCTTGATTTCAAATTTCTTTTTATTCAAATAATTTGTATTTTATGATAAAACCTTAATCCCTAATCTTTTAGATCTATTATATTTCTTCTTTATCAAGATTTAATTTCATTACTTATAGTTTTCAAATTGATTCTTAGGCTGTTCCATGGTTTATCTAATTAAGGTTGTAGTTCATAAGTTCATTGGAACCCTAAGCTAAAAAATTTCCTAGAGTACGATTTCATTATAAACCTTAAATTTTTAAATCCTTTTAAAGCATGATACTGAAGTGGGTAAATAATACAATGGAAGGTGATAAATGGACTTCCCTAATATAGGAAGATCAAGAGTGTTAGCTTCAATATTAAGGAACTATTTTTGTGGATTCTATTTTATTCATTTAGTATGTAATATATACATGTGTAACGGCATTAAGATTCTATCAGGCAATATCAATATTTAGTGTAGGTTTATTTGAGCTATCAACATATTGAGTGATTAAAAAGAAGAAACAATATTTCACAAAGCAAGTCAAACAAGGCTCTTATAACAAAAGAATTGAGGAAATTTAATTAAAAAATATTTAAATATTTATAGATTAATTGAATTTTACAAAATATTGATAGATTAATTGAATTTTACAAAATATTTCTTTCTCATTTGACTCACTTTATAAAATATTAAATCTTCTTTTTCATTAGTGGAAATGTTGATATATAATATGAATTTAAATAACAACTAATAGGTAGGTATCATGTCACCTTAGTTTATTATGCTAAATGATACATGTCACTGACATGTATAAAATGGCTAGTGGAATTACAATGGATTTGACCATTATTAAATTACCATGTCCAAAACAACTCTTCGATCTCCTTATGTAGTCCTTAGCCCTATTTCAATGTCTTCAACCTTCTTTGTTTACACTATCACCTTAGGCCAAAGTTAGTTATACTTCATGAGTTTTAGATGCATTTGTGTTGAGTTTAACTGGCCCTCTTATGGCATTAGCCATTTGATGTGCAATCCTTCTATTTTATATCTTTGTCTTTCTTGCTTGAGTAATGCCTAAAATTTATTAGCCTACACAAGAGCTTCACATTGTAACAATATTACATGATTATGCCCTTCAAAAAATTGCATCATTACTACTTTCCCGTAGTACTTTAATTGTGAAGCCAAATAATATTGGTTAGAGTATGGTTTTTTACATTGTCTAAGACATGCACAATACTGCTATTTTTTAACCACTAGTATGAGTTTAAGGGGTTATAGCTTCCCTAGTCACTGAATCTCAAACTTCTCTAGAGTCTTCAAGTTATAGGATATAACCTAAAGGCATAATTAAGTCGTCTATTGCTATGTTACATCTAGAAGATATGCTTGAAATTGCATGCAACACATTGTGCACCTTTTGAATCATAGGCAAGCAATCATTTATAAAATAGGAGATTCGTTCTTAGTAGGAGGGATACTCACTATGTAAACCCCTGAAACTTTCATAATTCATAGAAATTAATCCTAAAAGTCTAACACCGAAACCAAAACCTCGAAAATCGACCCAAGTTAAAACCAAATTCTAAATAAGGTCAAACACGAGAATTCTTAATCTTGAGGAAAAGAGAACCTTCAAAACAAAATGGAAAATCCAACTATCAGTTGATTTAACATCCGTACACCAATCAAATCATCTATCCGATTTCTAACACACAAATTAAGACGATATATCCAAATAACGCTCGACCACCAATTACTAAGATCTTAAATCCTTCGGTGGATTTTACAATCAAAATTTTCAATTTTCACCAAAAGTCAAACTAAGTCAACCCATAACCCTAGAGTCGGTTAAACAATCCCAAGAAATGAAAACTATTAAATAATCACAAATAAAATGAGATAAACCATAGATATCGAACTAAAAATATAATATGGGAAAAACTCCAAAATTTTATGATCTTATGAATAACTCAATAAAACCGGAAGTTAAACCAGAACCCTAAAAGTCAATAAAGCTTGCAATAAACCCTAGTGTTTAAGATCTAGCAATCCCACGCTCTTAAACCCTAAACAATGAAATGAAAATAATTGTTGATAATAGTTCGTAATAATATAGGGAAGCTTAAAAATATCAGATTCGCGAATTTCTAGTGACCTTCGAATCCGAAGGGAATCAGTTTTCAAAAACCGTGCCCCGATACACCGGATGGAAAAAATATTCCATTAATACCAATAGACTCGTAAAAATACAAGGTTTCCAAAAATATCAGTTTTAGAATTTTTCGGTAGTTAAAAATTACAGATATCGCATTTATACGCATATTTTTATTACTACATGTATTTTATTTGTCTAGTTTACTATTCATAGTACTTTTCTACTATTCATCACTAGTTATCTATCTCTAGTTTTTCTTACTACCTATTCTTATACCTACATACCTATTTCTTACAATTTTCCTCTCCCATAAAAATTCTACACCACATATTCCTAAACTTCTCTTACACTTCTCTTCTAAAATTAATTTTTAATCAATTTTCTCTCTCCTCCTTCCCTACTCTTGCTGCCCAACCCTCTCTCTTCACTCTTCAATTTTTTTCTTTTTCAATTAATTTAATTACATCTAATTTTCACTCTAAAATTCTATAAATATCCCTTTCCTCATTCATTCTTTCACACAACTCATCTTACTACCAAAACTTTCCAAAAATCTCTCCACAAATCCTCTCTCCAAAATTTCTCTCTACCAAAAATCTCTTAAACCAATTCTTCACAAAAATCCTTCCTTATACATAAACTATCTACTACATATTATGACCCACATAATATCCCATTCATCTACCATCTTCATACCACATAAACACTTTAGGTAAACTTCTTCCAACCATTTATTTACCCATGTCATGTAACTTAACATGACTATGGTGTTGTTTTGAAACTCATATGAGTAGTAAAAGCAACAACATGTTCATGTTTTGTTCTTGTACATAAAATTCAACTTTTATTATGTTGTTATTATGTTCTATATATGTTGCTTTTATTGTTGTTATTATGCTAATTTCTTATTCATATCTAACTAAATGTATTTATGTATTTATATATAATCTTTGGAGAATATAAGCTCACTTGTTATTTATTTAATTTCATACTTTGCAATTTATTTATTTTATGCTATTTTAAGACTAATCTTTCTAGTTTTAGACTTATCCATATCAAGTCAAAACAGCCTTTTCTTTCTTTTCTTTATTACTTTTGGGACTAATCTATTCTTAGTCCCGGAATGGCTCGATGAAATTAAGACTCCCAATACTTGATCGGGATACCTTGATAAAGCTAAGGTTCTCAATATTTGATATTTTTATTATCTTACTTATTATTATTTGCTTCTAATATTTTCTCATATTCTTATTATTTTACATACTCATAATACATGCATCTACATAATGATATTATCTCAACTAAATTTAAAAGTAGAATTTTGCTTTATTAAAGAAACTTAAAACTAAATTTTTTATTATGTGACTTGTCAATTAATAATGAAATTATTATCAACAATATAGAAATAGAGTAATATAAGTTTTCTCAAATTATAAAGATAGATTTACCAAGGAAATATAAGAAATAAACACTTTCTTTTTATATTATGGTAACCTAAGTTTTAGTAAAATAATTTGTTAGTAGCCAAAGTTTTCACAAAACGCTTAAGATTAAACTCTTTTTAACTCCATAACAAAACCAAGAAGCAAACTAATTTTCAAAGTTAAGATAAAATCGACCCATAAAGTTATAAACCCACTTAAAAAAATAATGATTTTCAAGATTTTAAAGAAGGAACTTATTTCCAAAGAATACAAGTATGATAAGATCAAAAACAAAGGATTTTATCAATAAAAATGATTCTTTTCAAATAAAATTTGTAGAGGAAATGAAGTACCAAGTTTTAGAAAACAAGAACTTATACTTTAAACAAAAAATATAAGAAGAAAAGACTCAATTTCTAAAACCATTCTAAATGCGAATTTATAAATAGGTTATCAACAACTTAATAGACTTTTGATAACTTTGATCTTTTAGCACTAGAAGAAAAAATTATAAAATACCAAAGTTAAAGGAAAATTTACTTATTTTGGAAAAAGGAATGAGGAAAATAAAATAAGAATATACTCATTTATAATAACTTAGGAAAATACAAAGTTTCTTCAAAATACTTAAAAAGAAATTTATCAAAGTTAAGTTTTAACACTTCAAAATGAATTATTTTATGAAGTAAATTGTTGAGAAACCATCATTAGAATTTTTGCATATAAAGTAAGCTTATCTATATAGTCAAGGGATTTATCAAACCTATATATATATATATATATATATATTTATTTTACTAAAGAAATTTTGAATGAAATTGAGTTGGAAAATTGTTTTACAAAATCTAGAAATATTCGTTTTGAATCTGTACCCTATGGTTTTGGAACCCAAACGACCTTATATGACAAAAATAACCTTAGAAATGGATAGATCTTTCTGAATAGGTAGAAAACGGTATATTATATGTGAAATTCCAAGTTAAAATGAGCAAGTTATCGCCATTTTAAATTGAAATTTCATTCTATACGATTTTGATGAACATAGTGAAATAGAATTAGAAAATTTAAGTAGAATTTCTACGAAATACTCATCCTGGGTTTTTTTTTTTTTTTTTGTCTAGATGACGAAGGATACGAGATTAACCTTCCTAAGGATTGCTACGACTAAGAAGATTATGAAATGGACGAGTGAGTTATTCCTCTTAATTTTGTTACCTTGCTTATGCTTGTAAAGTAGTGGCATTAGTATACTAAGAAAAAAATAAAAATGGATATGTATGGGGAATTTGGGGATATATATATATATATATATATATCTGTGTGTGTGTGATTCTATGCTTATGTGTGAAATGAGAATTAAGAATATCGCAACTTCAAATTGTCTGTTTAAGTGTTTTGTTTACTTACTTATATGATTGCTTATTGCTTTCCAAATTGATTGATCACCCCGCTAATAAACCTTAATAAGGTTTAGCTTAAGAAAAAATAAAACACTCACGCATAGCATCCATTGAGTCATATCTCTTTCGGAAGGCTGCTACTCCTAGCGCAGAGTTGGATTAGCTATTATCGTGATGGGGCACGGGCCATGTTCCTTCCAAGAGAATCCAAATCGCCCGAGGAATGCGACTCTATGTTCGAAGTCGAACCAACCGAACGCTTTGGGTAAGGACCTGGGGACTAGCAGTAAAAGGTCGCGGATCTTCATCACCAATTCCTTAACCTTCGATACGGAGGGGTAAACTCGTTCTATATATGGTTTCCAAATAACTACATATATTTGTGTAATCACGTGATTGTTGTATTGTATGCATAGCATATGTGTGAAAATTTATATGAACTTGTTTGAAACCATGGTGTGAATGATAAGGAATACCTCACTAAGCTAGTTGTAAGCTTATAGCCCTATAGATTTTGTTGAAACAGGTATACCCGTGGCTTAAATCAAAAATCATGACATTAAGGAAGTCATGGAAGGATGTTAAACTTTTATGAAGGCAATGGAAACATAAGATGAAGTTATTTTGTAAGGTTCCTTATATGTAATGTATACTATGTTAGTGTTTTGAGAATTTCTAAGAAGTGTATTTATTTTGACTTGAAGACAATAGAGGGATATGTCCCTAAGAATTGTAATTTACCATGTTTATGTTTATGATAACTATTTTCGTTGCCTTGTTATTTAATCATTATCAATGTAAATTATGCTACTTCGATGCATTCCCTTGGTTGTGATGTACGCCTTGTACATGATATGGAAGCCTCTGCGAGACTGAGGTAGTCATTCTTAGGCTTTAGTATTGTGTATGATAGACTGCCATGTTTAGGATACCCCTCGAACTGTGACACATTAGATCTAAGAGAGGCTTGCAATTAGTATCCTATTATTTGGTAGAAGTGAGTAATAGAAGTTGTGAATACTTAGCTTGCATTTTTATGCTTGTGCTTAAGTAATTTTATCTGTAATAGATCCTCCTAGATATACACAATGAACATGTGTATTGAAGTCATTCCTCATTTAAGTATGATGTTAGATTTTTTTCCACGGGTGTTCTCTTTTCCAACAATCTTTAATAGTTTAATTGTGGGTTGTTAGAGTGAAAGGGTAATGGAAGAGACTTTTAAGGAAGCCTAAAGATATCTATTTTGAACACTAGAAATTTGCTTGCTCCTTATTTCCTAGAACACAAAAACTATTTTTTATCAACTAATTTTGGTTTCTACATAGCTTAGACCAAAGTAGAGAGGAAGAAGAACTTTCTAAGACTTCAATTCCTTTAATATGATGTCTGTATATTTGTCCATAAGGCTTTGCCTAAGTTCATTTCTCAAGATCTCACATCTACGAAGCTAAGTTTGTTTTTGTAAAATTAGCCAAACTCAAGCCTCTACGCTCTTTAGGAGATGTGATTTTTTTCAATTACACTAATATATCTTTGTTTCTACCATTAGGTGATTCTAGATAAATGACTAAACAATACAATTTATAGTGTTAATTGTCTTTTTATGGAAGACTAGAGGCTTGACTGTAATGGGAAGGAATTGCTTGAAGCACTGATTTTAATAGAACTATTCTACCTACCATACGTAAAAGTTTGTGCTTCCATAGTACGAGTATGCTTTGGATTTATTGTATTAAAAAGCTCACCTTGTGTGCCTTAACAACCTCTTTTATTAATGGGCAAGCCTAGATATTTTCTAAAGGAGGGTGCTATTATAAAACTTAATACATCCTATATGGCATTTCTTATTGGGGGAGTAGTTAAAGATGAGAGAGGGGATTGGATTATGGGTTTTTGTAAGAAAGATTGGAAAAGTTGACATTCTCTTAGTAGAGCTATGAGTAATTTTATAAGGATTGACCAATTGCAAGCAAATGGGTTTAAGAGTCTTGAATTAATCTCAAATTACAAAATTGCTGCTAATATTATTAATCAAATATTCACCTGTTTGAATAAATTTTTTCACATTGTTATCTCA
Source organism: Combretum micranthum (assembly GCA_024138025.1). Classification (NCBI taxonomy): domain Eukaryota; kingdom Viridiplantae; phylum Streptophyta; class Magnoliopsida; order Myrtales; family Combretaceae; genus Combretum; species Combretum micranthum. The sequence goes on from JAMXBD010001241.1 coordinate 255,458, forward strand.
TGCCAAGAAAAACTATCTTCCCTTAGAGAGTTTCATCTCCAGTATATCTATAAGGAGGAAAATAAAGTAGCAAATCACCTAATAGGATTGCTGAACTTTGAAGGATAAGAAGATGTCATCTTTTTTAAACCCCCTTACACTGTCGATGATCTTTTGCTTAAGAACTCTTGTAGTGTTTAGGAACTCAAGAACACAAAGTTCTCCTTTCTTTTGTAATGGTTTAGAAGTCAATTGTGGTTATAAATAATTAACTTTGTATATCTATAAGGAAAAAAGGACACCCTAGCTTAAAAACATTGTCATACCAAAAACAATTTTTTTTTTTTTTTGTTCCTCCATTAGCTTGGTAATTTACCTACTGAAGAAACGGTAGTGGTATGAGAACGTTAAGAGATTTCGAGGAATTTTCGAAGGCTTCAACATAGCTTCTTGTTGCTTTGCTAAAGTATAGGCTTGTAGTGTATGAGGTCAACAGATATAGATGGGGGCTTTAGATATAAGTGTCCATCACTCACTTAAACAAGTGACACATTAATATTATTAAATCATTTTTCCTTAGAAGGTGGTGTTTCAATAATTGAACCAAGTCATCAAGTATTTAAAATATTCCATATATTAATGTAACGTGTAGATTTGCTAAAGTTTCTTTAGTTTTAACAAAGAATTTATCAGGATGCAAGTGTGAGAATCTTACATGGAAAATATGGGACTTGTGTGAAGAGTTTATAAGAAAAAAGACCCATTAATCTATTGCCTTACAATTTTAGGTTATAGATGGTGTCAAAAGCCTATTTGTGTAATTATTCACAATGCCCATTGGATTTCTTCCCATTGAAGGCATACTTTAGATCCTAAAATATGGAACTTATGTGAAGAGTTTATAAGAGAGAATACCATTAACCCATTTCCTTAATGTTTTAGATTAGAGATTGTGTCAAAAGCCCATTTGTGTAATCCTTCACAAAGCCTACTAGATTTCTTCCAATTGAAGGTATACTCCAGATACCAACAAAATTCTCATATGTCTTTCTCTAAATTATATTTTCAAGGCAACTACTAACTTGCTCCAAATAATAAGATGTGTATTGGAATGAAGTAAGACTGGAAGATTCATCTTATAGTTGCTCCTTTAGCTCATTGTTTGACCGTTCACTTTGATAAATGAATAATGTTGTCATGGAATTGTTGTTAACAAAGTTGTAATAGAATTTTCATTCATTAATTTTTCATTTAAATGATAGTACTTTGGGAAAAATAAATCTCAACATTGAATTGATATTCATAGGTTTGAGTATTATATGGTTATTTAATGTTTTTTGCAATAGAGATTTCTTACGAAAGCACTATTACATTCAACTAAGCGTGAGTAGTTAATGATTGCTAAACTATTGTTGCTTTTATTAAACATTATTATCCAACCGCTTGTTCCTTTAGCATCCACACAATTAGTCTCTTAGATTTCAACGGTGACTTCCCATAAGAGGCTCTAGTATCAAGTGCAATAGAGAAGATCAACTAATGCCTACTTGATGAAGGTAGGCAATTTGACGAGAAATATTATATTTTTTGGTTTTTAGATTTAATAGGAGAAAGATCAAATTAGATATGCATGTAAATAATAATCAATAGACGTCATGAATATTAAAAACAAATTATTAGGTTGTGATTGGAATTATAACTTGATAGAAATAATGAATTATTGATAACCACAACTATTAAAAGAATCAAAGATTTAATTAATGTCTCCAATAAATATTGATAAGAGCATGATAAAGAATAAAGAGATAAAATACTTAATATTCAATAACTCAACATTAAAAGTTTCAATAACATAAATTTAAAAAAACTAGAAAAGTAATAATTGATTGAAAACAAGCCTATTGGTAGGCTCATATGACAACCCTACCATGACCTAATTTAAATTTTGCTAGCTTGTGTAGGTTGAATGTTTCAACCTACACCAATGTCTTGTTTTTGTTTTTCTCTTATAGATTTGTGTCATTCTAACTTGATTCTAATTACCCATTCAAATTAAAAGTAAACGAAATATATCAAATGCAATACCAGCTCTTTGCCTTTCTTTTTTTTTATTGTTAAATGCAACATAGATATGTAATGTAAACAAGCTAGAATAATCCTCTTAACTAATTCATGTCAATGTCTGTTGATGCATGATAGATTTGCCTAACTATATTTTGCTAATGCATGCATTAATGTATGGCCATTACCTTATCTAGTCATTTCAAGGCGCATGAAAGATTGAGAAAATGATGTATTTGGGTAAGCAAACTATTTATTACACTTGTTATCTTCACGAAAAAGGCTCAAGAGCTAATATGTATACATAATGGATAGTTACCAATTATATATCAGCACATGGTCAAGATGAGGTATTTCCCTCCCCCAAAAAAAAAAAATCATCATCCATGTTCTAGAAATATTATACATGTTAAAATATGACAAGTATTTACCCACACATATTTTACACATGACATGTTTCTTTCTTCGCGTACCAATCCATCTATTAGCCCAACGCCATTATGTAACAAACCTTGCAGTAAAAGTGTCCTAACATTTTCTTCAAAGAGACATAATCTTGATCTTCTTCTGTCTCTCTAGAGAATTCCCCCAAACCGTAAGTTATCCACATCTTCAAATCAAACCATATAAAACAACAATTCCTTAATCTACTTCTTGACAATCTTTTGTTATACGTTCACTGGATCTTCCTTTTTTTCATTAATCATTCATAAATAGATTATCCAAAATGGCTGTAACAACTTGATTTTTAGTATACTGGATTTATTAAAAAAATTAAGTCATTTAAATTAATTTATCAATTTTGTAAAAGAATTTAAACGCTTTATCAATTATGGGACGGTGATTGCCCCTACTCTTGCTCGTGGACTTGGCATTATGGATCAGATTTTGTTAATGATCCAACACAAATCCTGTTTTCGAAATCTACAACGTGAAAAAATTCATAACTATAATAGAATGTTTTGATTCTCGCCATGTTTTGCGTGTTGAATAGTTATCAACAATACGATCCATTGCAAAAGTATATTTATATAATATAACATTTAGGGACTTTAAATGGTAAGAAATCAACAATAGAATCCATTGCAAAGGTACCTTTATATAATATAACATTTAGGGACTTTAAATGGCAAGAAGATCAAGATTGTAATTATGCGTCCGTTTGAAAGGTTTGTTTTTCATTGTATCTTATATATATTTAGTCTATTTGATTTGTTTATGAGTAAAAATGTATATTTTTCATCTAAATCTATTTCTTAATTAATAGAATATTTAAAAATATTTGTATGTCGTCTACACATCGATGAAAGAAACTGACCCTATTAAGTTGTGATAAGTGGGACAACTAAATAATAGCATATCCACGCACCATAATCTAATATTCTTGGACAATAAAAAAATGGAATTTACTTTTCCATTTGGACAATTAAGTAATATATTGTAATTTTTATGACAAGTTTTCAAGTTTGGAAACAAATTGGATGGACCAGTACAAGATTTCCTTTATTTGTATTGAAAAAGAAAAATTCCATACTAATTGAGAAGCAAGATACAATGAACGTGTGGCTCTATATAATCTACTTCTTCAAAGAAGAGACAGACATGTGAACAATCATACATTCTCGTATCAAAATGACGAGAAGAAAGACAACACTTGACCTAATACCTGATGATGTTCGGAGAAAAGCAACCTGTAAGAGAAGAGCAAAAGGATTGGTAAAGAAGGTAAATGAACTTAGCATCCTTTGTGGAGTAGAGGCATGTGCAATCATTCAAAGTCCTTTTATGACTAATCCAATTGTCTGGCCATCTATCCTTGGAGCTAGGCACACAATTGCAAGGTTCAAGAACATGTCAGAAATGGAACGAGGTAAGCGAATGGCTGATCAACTAAGCTATCTTTCTGAGAAAATATCAAAATTAGATGAAGAAAGAAAGAAATTAGAGCGCGAGAATCGCAAGAAAGAGATAAAAGAGATTATGTTTCAAGGTTTAGGTGGTGAAAGCATTCAGCACTTGAGCTTGAAGGACTTGAATGATCTTTATTGGATGACAGACCTAACTCAAAAGGATATTGAGGAGAAAATTCAAATAAATGCTGGGAAAAGTGAATAATGTTCCAGAAGTTCTTGATATTTTCCTAGTTATGTCTATTGTTGTTGTATTTGCTTATTATGCTATGAATTTATCCTTGTGCTTCCCTAGCTATATTTACATTCTTAAATAAATTGATTTTGTTTTTTCAATAAAGAGAGAGAGCGTTAATAGTCTTGTAGTTTAGTGGCATATCTTGTGGTTGCTCAAGAAATATTGGTTTGAATCTCTCATCCCATTGTAATGGCAAAAATAAATAATAAAAATTAAGAAGAGAGAGCTTCATTTGACCAATTTGATATATATGCAAAAGATAATTGCATTGGAGAAAATCATTTCCAATCTTAATGTTTTCGAAGGCCGCATGGAGATTTTATATATTTATGCATGACTAATATATCCAATTGTTATTTCGTTGAAGGCGCAGCAATGGCCATTTGATTTACAATAATACCTGGATTAAGGCATGGCTTATATAATGGAGATCATTTCTTATTATTAATTAGATTTTTAACTAACATATTAATCGTCAATGACTTGTTTTTATACAAACAGCAATTTATCAAAAAAAGATATTATTAATATAAAACAAAATATTGCACTAACTTTATACATTTTCGCATTGAGCATACCCACCTTATTCACAGTATTAGTAATTCTGCACTTTCTATGTGGATGATTTGATTACATCCAACTTCATAGAACTAAAATAACCTAATATAGGTTCAACATGACATTCAAATAGATAAGATATTATTCCACGGAAAAATCTACATCTTATAGTTGGTGAATTTGATTTTCAATGAAGATCACGGCCTTTGCAGGGACATTTGTTCTATTAGGTTCTCTTGTAATATAGTTTTGGTGATAACAAAAAGAATTAAAAGATAATTTTTTTTTTAAATGAGTAAAAGTTACAAGATCTTATTTTATCATACTTAAAAGAATACAAGCTATTAGATATGAAAAGGAATGTTTTGGGCAAGTTTAGAGAAGTTTTAAGGAAACTTCATGGTGAAAAATGAGTTGTCCAGGTAAAATAGAAGGTCGACAATGAATACTTCAAGCAAAGAAAGTCCATCTAGTATTGGTTCAGAAAGTACTAGGAGCGTAACACATGCCTACCATTTTTATAAAAAATTACACAAATATAAATTGTATAAAAAAAATTATCAAAATAACATTGCTATCTCGCATGTTGGAAAGGAGATATAAAATTCTACATGTGTGTCACATCTTCAAAGCAAGATATAGCGACATATTTTACTAAAACATTTAAAAATCGTTGTATCGCATATTTGATGTATCTTCAACGGGTGATACACATATAATCACTCGTTGAATGTGTAATATAGATTTCGCAGAGTATCATATGTCTAAAATGCGAAACTCACATAATTTTAAAGAAAAAAAAATATCACACCAGCAATACTATTTCTATAAATTTTTTTCCATAATTTAGTTTTATATATTTTTTTAAATATAGTATATAAAATATTCTCGAAAGCAATATAACAAGCATTTTCGATAAGTAAAGCTCATGAGAAGGTAAACTAGAAGATCATATTTATAGTGAACATATGTAAACTCAGTCAAAAGGTCATTCAAAAGGTTCAGTCGTACGGAAGTTTTTTTTTTTTTGTCAGAAAAGTCAAGTTTTGTAGTAGGTAACGTAGAAGGTCCGAAAATAAGAAATTTTATCAAATTCATCGATATGGGAAAGTATGGGGTTTGTATACGACAATGACATTTTGTAGAATTTTGTGAAAATAATTATAAGTTGAATTTTTAATATTTTTTGAGACCCATCTCCACTTATCAAATATATTGGAATAACAATTTCAATGTGTTCCAGAGAGTAAGAACTTTATCATGGGATTATAATTATTTAAGAAGTTTTGTCGAATTTATCTACGAAGAGTAAAAAGGATTATCCCAAAGGAAATTTTTTAACCAAATTTAAGAAGATATATTCAGGATTATTTGTTTATTATTTCAAGATCTTTGATTAGATAAAACATGAGATGATCCAATTGAAGAAATAAACAAATATATGAGAAAAAGCTTTCATAAATCAAGGGATATACATTCAAAATTTGGTGGAAATTTATCCAATTTCTCCACTCCAGCTTTAAATTTTGAATTTCAATAGAGATGTTTGTGCAGATTTATACAAGATTTTCAACCATTATCTTCGAATAGGTTAGGAATCCTATGACAGCGGACTCAGCTGCATTCCTATATTTTTCAAACACAAAAATAAAGTTTTGAAAGGAAAGAGATAGAATAATAAATCTCGATTTTGAAGATTAATCAATTAATACTACAAAAGTAATATTTTTGTATCATGTAAAAGAAAACAAAAACCAAAATACTGAAGAAAGATTTGTCACCAATCATGTTTTAGTTATACATATAAATACTTAATATATTCCTCAAGTATCTAAAGATACGTTTAACAAAAATTAACTCAATTCCCAAATTACCAATTCCACAATAGTTCATTATTATAAACCATGATGAATCCATCACTGCTCATGCTACTTTATTCACAGCAGGTCATGCATTCACTACCCAAACAAAACAACACATATCCATCATATTTCATCTCTAATACTAGGGTTTCCATCTTTATAAGTCTAATTACATGTTTACACAATTTACAAATTTTGGAGAATGTAAATTTGATAAGATCTAGATACCATACTATATTGACCAAGTGCAACCTAGTTTAGTCTGACTTATCGTTTAGGCCAAGACCTCAACGCTCAGCCGAACCAACCCTACCACCGATTCACAAGCCAATTCTCAGCCCACAAATTCCTTTTTTTTTTTCTTTTTTAATCAGAAAAAACTTTCAATGAGAAAATGAAAAATTGTAAAAATAAATAAATAAAAATAAAGACAAATTTGAAATTAAAAATTTACCTAGATTTAAATTTTAAGAAGAGAAGAACAATAATGTATTCATATTTTACTACATAATCCTAGTTATATTTGTAATTTTAGAGGTTTATCAATTTATAATATTGACAGAATTATAGATGTATATAAAAATCTTTCTAAAGATTATTATTTTATTAATTTATCAAAATTACTAATTTTATAAAGGGATTGAAGTTGGGACCAAAAAAAATATTATAATAGAAAGATTATTAATTTATCGGCTATTAATTTATAGAGGTTTACTGTACGTACTGCACGAATCCTAATTCCTATGTTGTATCTGCAAACCCCCGATTGTCGAGTACCGGCGGGCAGATGCCGCAACTACTTAACAAAGACCATGAGAGTCATAACTTGTTGCCAGAGAGCTACCACGATGAAAAGGCCATCCATTGGAAGTTCTTTCAGTCCATGATGATTATTCACCAAACCAACTGGCTACCAACAAGAAAGAATGTGCCCCAGCTCCAAATTCTAATGCACAACGAGTATTTGAAACAATGTGCCCGACATATGGTACAAAACTAGTCATAACCCCTAGGCTGAAGGAAAAATACACCATCCAAAACTCAGGTGCACTTTTTAAGGATCAAAATGCATATTGCAACTTTCCAATCTATCCGTGCCAATGAGTGCTAAACTGTCATCATACACATCTATATATCCGAATGCATCACTTCCAGGAGGGCATTCCAGTGCTGCTTCAAAGACCTTGTGATGAATTCCATAAGAATCAATTGAATGTCCACCTTTGTGGTCATGTCCGGCAAGGCATACCTTCACACAGTTGTAGCAGTGAATGACATCCATCACTTCATCATAATTCCATAAAAGGGCCTCTTAGTTGAGGCACCAGGATCTAGAGGCAGATGACAACAGATCACGACTTTTTGCTTCAACTTTGTTGCCTCTTGGAGAATTCCATCCAACCATTTTATCTGTTCTTTCCCAACAGCTCCATTAAACATAAGGAACCTTCTCTCCAACCCAACAAGTCCAACCGGACTGTTCTTGTCTGTGTTTGGATTTTTCTCCTGAAGTATTTTCATGGCCTGCAGGGTTTTGGATGATTTTGAGGCCAACCAATAGCGCTGATGTCATAACCATCCAGCACAATGAACCTGAATTCTGGAGTGGGCGAAAAATCATAGTAAGCACAACTGTCATCCCTGGGTATCTTTAACAATGGAAGTAACTGGCTGCGTGGGAGGTTATAGAGACAGTGATTCCCAACCATGTGATAGACGGGACCATTAAATTTATTAAATTCATTGACTAATCTAGTAACAGTCTCCAGGGACTTGTCTTTGGGACAAAATCCATCAACAATGTCCCCAAAATCAATTGCAAATTTTAGCTTTTTGAGCTCATTCCACTGTTTGACAGCCCTCTGCAAGACAAGAATGCTATGCTGGTAGTACCGGGGAACCCCAAGGAATGACTTCCCATCCGGAATGTTGGCATACTGAACATCTGATATGACTCCAAAAGAAAAAAGAGGCTTTTTACCTTGGAGACCATTTAACCCATTCACGGGGCCCATAATATAGCAAGAACTGCAATCCTACAGATAAATGTCAAGAATTACTAAGACATAAACCTCTATTAGAACCAATTAGCAGTTTGAAATGAGCATTCAAAAATTTTTACTACATCTCCACTTCGAAGACTGGTGAAATTTGCTGAAGGCAAATAGCATCCATCTAAGCAACTAAAAAATAACTGGCCTAACAAAGAAACTACAGTAATAGAAGAAAGAGGGTGCATTCACCAAATATTCACAAAACAGCCTGCTCAGCGAAATAACAACATAAGGATGAATAGGGAAAGCAACAAACGGGAAAAACACCTATAGATGATTGTTACTTCCACTTAACTTTACACATTATAAGATATATCAACAATTATGTTAGCCCAGTAGAGCATGTTGTTTCCAGACCCTAGTTCTAGCTACTGCACTGGAAGCTTGACAAAAAGATAATTTAGAACTTTTGTTCTCGTCCATTCTTGAAACGTATGCATCAAATATAAGCACATATCTTTGAATTTGGCCAAACTAAGTATTCAGTTAGTACATTCGGACAGAGCTCACCTTGAAACAATTACACATGACATTCCAACAATACATTAGTACTACAAAAGAAATTGAAAATATATATATATATTCTAGAATTACGGAAGAACCAGTCATATACACTACATTGTTATACACAGAAGCATCCCCTATCTCCTAACTTCTTGACGAAGCTCTAAATCACCCCCATTGTTTTTGTTAAGCACTTACTTCAATGCTTTTTCGAATCTGTGCATATCTGTGTGAAGTGTATCTTTAGGGCTGCAAATAAGCCAAGCTGCCGTGAGCTACTCGAGTTTGACTTGTTTTGGGCTCTGTTTGGCTCAAGTAAACGAGTTTAATCAAGCTAAATAAAACCTGTTTATCTAAACAAGCAGCGCTTCAACTTTGATTCAAGCTCACAAGTTGGCTCGTGAACTGGCTCGTAGATAAGCTCGTGAGTAGACTCGTTAACAAACTCATTAACAAGTTTGTTAGCAAATATAAGTTCTATATTTATGATATATTATTATATAATTAAAACAACAAAACTAATTTTTACTTAATATATATATAAATATATTTAGCAACTTTTATATATTATTTTTAGGTTTAAAGAAAAATGGAAAAGGAGCTACTTAAAAGAATAGAACTCGAGTTTCAAATTGAAGCTCGATAAAAAGCTCAACGCAACTCAAGCTCCATTCATAAACAAGCCATGTTCAAGCTCAAAATACAGCTCGTTCAATTAAACAAGCCGAGCTCGAGCCTAGATTTCGAACTCAATAAAATGCTAGGCTTGAGCATGATAATTTTTAAATGAACTGAGCCTAAAATGCTAAGCTTGAGCATAATAATTTTTAAATGAACTGAGCCTAAACCTTAAATAACTTAGCTTGTTTGCAGTCTATGTATCTTGTACAAAGCCAAACAACCAACATATTTGTTTGAACTCCTTGCCCCCTAAAAAAATTTAGAGCACTTAATTTTCAGAAACTAAGAAACTCAATTAGATGGACTCTAAGAAGAAGAGGGGGGTGAAGGACTTCTAGTATAAATCCCATAATCATCCTCTTCTGCTGATAAAAATCTATTGATGTGTTATAGAAGCCTCACAAAAACATTCTACAATTTAATGTGAATCACAGAACAGCAATTTCTCGGATGTATATTGTGATGATACATAGCAAAGCAACTCAATTTGAAAATTGTAAAATCCCTTAATCTACAAATTACACCTCCCCGAACAGTTTATATTAGAAGGGCTTAATGGAAGATGCAATATAGATCAGACGAGCGAAACAACATAATGCAGTACAGTGCATTCATAATCGGACCTAAATTCTAGATCCTAACACGATAAAGCTAATGATCAACAGTATGGCTATGATTTCAAAATCTAATATCAGAAAGTGAATAAACATGTGACTTCTCCAAAGATCTTATTACATATGGTGCGCCTTGTACAAAAGACATTCTCAAACAAACATTTAGCGGAATCCTCATAGGACATTATTTAAGGGAAAACCATTGTGAAGAACCACGAAATATCAAAATATAATCAGCATCAGAAAAGAGGACGCATTGAAAGCGAGGAACGATGAGAGATGAATGGTAATCAAACTCGCAATTTACTAAGAACAAGAATATGTAGAATGGATAAGAACTTGTAGAATCGTATATCTAAATTCATAATTATACGTATAAGTCCACCTAAACAATTTTTAAGTCCATTTCAACAGAGAAATAACTCATAACACTACGGGCTTGTAGAATTGATTTGCGATTCCAATAACTAAGAAACACAATTAATAAATATCGTATAAGAAAATTATACTCTCATGTCGATAATTAATCTTAATACCATTACAAAGCGTCCTAATGCAACAAAAAGTCGAGGTAATCGTCGTAGCGGAGCTTACTAATGTGATACCAAGTTATCCCTTAGATTACGCGTCAAGCCTTGATCAAGAAGTGTGCAGTATAATTGAAAATCAACACCTACAAACCCTAACTAATAATCACAAGATAGACAGAAAGATATGTGCGAATAAACCAAAGTCAGGTAAGATTATCGTTATCATAACAAATTATATTCGATCAAATCACGGGACGAGTTCAATAATTTCAAGTCGAAACAGGCAATGGCGGAAGAGAGAGAGAACTTACGGTGATTTGAGAATTGAAGGGAGAATAATTCGTAGATTTGATGAGATTCGACACGACCGTGAGAGTATTTCTTGTTTAAATGGGGCGAGCGACGGCGACGGCGACGGCGATGATGTTTGGTTGTCGAGAGAACTAGAAGGAAAAAATTTTAAAAAATAAAAAATCCCTGTGACCCAGGGACCTGGTCGGTAAAAGGGGAAAGAAATAAAATATTACTTTTTAAAAAAAAATTATGAAAATATCATCGAGAAAAAAATATTTTCGATTTTATGTAATATGTATCGCCTCTTGAAGAGACGAGGTCATAAATACATGACCTCGTCTCTCAAGAGACGAGACCATTCTTTGCAGAAGACCTCGTCTCTCGAAGAGACGAGGTTGCACCGCATGTGATCTCGTCTCTTCAAGAGACGAGATCATTAGTGAGTAACCTCCTCTTTTGAAGAGACGAGGTTGGTGGAATTTAAACACCGCGCGTCATCTTCTTCTTCCCCATTTCCTCCTTCGTCGGAACCTTAATTCTTTGGATTTCCTCCCAATCGGTAATCTCATTTTCCCCCTTCCTTTGATTGATTCTCTCATTTGGCAATCTCGGAGCTCTCAAGGTGATTATATTGCAATTTCGTGGGTTGGAGGATCGAAAGCGAGAGCTTTTGTGTGAAACCACCGACGCAAACATTGAGATTGGATTTTCGCGTTTTTTTCGTATTTTTTTTCAATCAATCATGCTTCATTATTGAATGTCGATTGTATATGTTGTTACAATATTATTGTTGCGTGAATCCGACGCTGACGAATTTTTTTTTTCTTCTTGTATGTTGTATAGATATATATATGTATAATATTTGCATAAGACAAAATAACTGTCGTAAGTAGTTGTTGTTGGATAATTATTTTAGGAAATTTAGTCTAGAAAAAAAAATAAATAACTTCTATTGTCGTTAACGGGGTGTATTCAGTACTTAGTTTTGGTATGGCATGGAAATTTGCGATGAAAAAAATCTAATATTTGTAAGAAAGCATAGTAGGTTAGAAAATTAAATTTGAACTTTGAAAGTGGAGCTGTAGCTTTAGGAATTATATTAAATATTACGAGGAATGAATTCATAAGTGTGATTTTGCAAATTTGATGTGTTGAAACTAGTTTTGATGAAATGGCAGGATTTGTAAGGAAATTGATAAGGCAAAGCTCATACTATACGCTCATGGTAATATTGTGCAAGGGGATGATGGTTTTGGTTATGATAAGCGGCCGGTTGCTATGGTCAGTATTAGTAGGAATTCAACATATGAGCAGATAGTGGAGATTATTATAATAGACTAAAGGTAAATAGATATACACATGGGTGGAGCTATATCATAGGTAGCTATTGGAGATAGGACACTACATTATGATATTATTCCAGTGACCGATGATGATGCAGCAAAGAGATGTTGGTGTACATAGAAGGTTAAGTGGTTGTTTATGTGCAGATATTGGAAACGAATTGTCACAGGCGCCTGCAGGGGAAATTGGCATTGATAGAAATATTGGGAGCCAGGGGTTGGTAGACTCAAACTCTACTCCAGTTCAGACAATAAGCAGTGCACAAGTGGAAATAGATAACTTTGAATTTTGTGGACCTACATCTGTAAGTGGGGATGATATGGATGTTGTGCAAGACTCATCGGCAAGTGAATCCAGTGACAACTATGATGATGATGAAAATGATAATGTCGAAGTTTTTCTACAACAATATGCTTTGCCAAGGCACAACGAAGGGGAAATAACTGGGACCATTTCATTGCTCTACTGACATTAATGCAGTAGGGAGCTCATGGCAGTTCCGTTTTCAATGCTGAAGTTGGTAATGCTTACGCAGCATATGATAATGAGTAGGAAATGAGTGCTGGGAATTGGAGCTTCAGTGAAATTCAAGGTTGGGATGCGGTTTGAACCAAAGATCATCTCATACGGGCAGTTAAAATGTAGCATATAACGAACCATTATAATTTCAAGATAGTGGATTCGGATCTAAGAACATGGGCAGTGAAATGTATTGATATCCATAATAGAGGTTGTAGGTGGAGACTCAGAGGTAGTTATAAAAAACATGGTGGGTGGTTTCACATCACTAAATATGAAGGACCTCATACTGCTTGGATGAAATCATTGGACAGGATCACTCTCAGTTGGACTCCACCAGCTTGTTAGGGCCATCATATTGGAGATCCGCAATTCTCCAGATGTGCGGGCGAAGGACCTCCAAACGAATGTATTAAAACAGTTTGGGTATAATGTTCATATCAAGAAAATTCATGAGGCAAAGAGAAAGGCCATTGAGCAGGTATATGGAAGTTGGGAGGCGTCTCATGCAAAGCTCCTGCATCTACTTAATGTAATTACTGAGGCAAATCCAGGAACAAAGGTTGAGTAACTTTTTGGTTTCTCAAGTAATAAAATGTTGTTTCTACAGGTGGAGACCGACCTCGTCTTCAAGAGACGAGGTTATAATGGCCTCGTCTCTTGAAGAGACGAAGTCACATCCGCGCAATCTCGTCTCTTCGAGAGACGAGATTCTCTGCAAAGAATGGGGCCTCGTTTTTTGGAGAGACGAGGTTGTAAACCCCAAAAATTTTCATAATCCTTAAAAATAATTCTAGAAGTATAAATATCAAAGACCCGAAAAAATCAACTTGAGATTAAAACTCAATTCTAGACCAAGTCAAATACCGGAAACGAAACCTAAAAGTTGAACCAGTTAAAAATTTAATAAGAACAAAAACGAGTTCTCTCAATCTTGAGAAAACAAGAACCCCTGAAATAAAATATAAAGTCCAATTATCGATATAATCAACGTCCGTACGTCGATTAAATAATCTACCCAATTCCTAAAACATAAATCGAAACGATAGATCCAAATACCGCTTAAAACGAGATGATAAAATCTTAATCTTTCAATAAAATTTTAGAATCCAAATTTCAACCAAAGTCAACTGAGTCAACTCATAAAACCTAGACTCGGTTAAACGATGTCCGAGAACTAAAAACTATTAAATAATCACAAATGAAATAAAATAAAATAAAACATAAATTTCGAGCTAAAATTCTAAAACGATCAAGACTCGAAAATTATACGATCTTACGAATATCTCGACGAAAACGGAATTCAAAACGGAACCCTAAAAGTCAACAAGCCTATAACGAACCCTAGTTAAGATCCGGCAATCCCGCGTTTCAAACCCTAGAAAACGAAATTAAGTTAATGACCTAGAATAGTTCGTAATAATATAGGGTAACATAAAAATATCAGATTCGCGAATTTCGAGTGACCTTCGGACCCAAACGGGATCGTTCTCGAAAAGCGTGTCCCGGAGCTCGGAATATTAAAAATATTCCGTTTATACCAATAGACTCGTAAAAATACAAGGATTCCAAAAATATCAGTTTTGGAATTTTTCGGTAGCTAAAAATTACAGATATCGCATTATTACGCGTATTTTTATTACTACCGGTACTTTAATTGTCTAGTCTACTATTCATAGTACTTTTTCTACTATTCATTACTATTCACCTATCTCTACTTTTTCTTACACCTATTTCTTACACCTACATATCTATTTTCTTACTTTTTTCATTTCCAATACACCTTTAATCACATCAAACTTTACACATTACTTCTTTATTACACAAACAAATAAAATAAAACAATTTCCCCTCCTCTAAAGCCAAAACCGGCGCCTCTCTCCCCCTTTATCTCAATTTTATTTCTTTTACAATTTATTTTATTACATCCAAAAATCTCTCCAAAAATTCTATAAATACCCCCTTCCTCTTCCACTCTTTCACACAATTCATTCACTACCAAAACTCTCTCAAAATCTCTCCACAAATTCTCTCTTCAAGAATTCTCTCTACCAAAACTCTCTCAAACCAATTCCTCACAAAAATCATCCCTCATACATAAACTATCTACCACATATTACTACTCACATAATACCCATTTCATCTACCACCTTCATACCTCTTTCATACCTTAGGTAAATATTTATTCCATCTATTATTCATCCATGTCATGTAACTTAACATGACTATGGTGTTGTTTTGAAACTCATATGAGTAGTAAAAGCAACAACATGTTCATGTTTTGTTCTTGTACATAAGCTTCCTATTTTATTATGTTGTTATTATTATTTGCTTATATATATAGTATTATGTATATGTATATATTTATTTAGAGCATATAAGCTCATTTGTTATTTATTTATATTCAAGTTATGCAATTTATTTATTTTATGCATATTAAGACTAGTCTTTCTAGTCTTAGACTTGTTCATATCAAGTCAAAACAATCTTTTATTTATTTTCTTTAATCTTTCGGGACTAGTCCATTCTTAGTCCCGGGATGCCTTGATAAAGCTAAGGCTCCAATCTTGATCGGGATTCCTTGATGAAGCTAAGGTTCCCAATGCTTGATATTTTTTTTCTTATTATTATTTTTTTAGTAGTTTTCTTATGTTCTTATTATTTTATATGCTCATGATACTTGCATCTACATAATGTTAATGTCTCAACTAAGTCTAAAAAGTAGAATTTCATTTTATTAAGGGAACTCAAAACTAGATTTTCTATCATGTGGTTTGTCACAAAATAATGAAGTTTTTATCAACAACATAAAAATAAAGCACTACAAGCTTTCCCAAGATTTTCTAAAATGACGAAGATAGTTTTATAAGAAATAAATATCTTCTTTATATTTCATGGTAATTTAAGTTTTAAGAAAAATAAATCGTTAATGTTGAAAACTTAAATTCTTTTCTAAACTAAGGAACAAACTAGTTTTCAAAGTTAAATAAAAATCAACTCATGAGAACCCACTTAGGAAAAGTAATGATTTTTAAAATTCTAAAAGAAAGAATTTGTTTTCAAAAGAATATAAATAAAGTAAGGTTAGCAATAATGGATTTTATCAATAAAGATGATTCTTTTCAAAGAAAAAGAAAGAACAAGTTTTAGAAAGCAAAACTTATATTTTAGAAATAAATATAAGAAGGCAAGATTCATTTTCTAAAAACCATCCTAAATACAAAAATTATAAAAGGGTTTTCATCAACTTAATGTATTTTTGATGAATTTGAACTTTAATCACTAGAAGGAAAATTTAATACATGACTAAAGGATTAAGGAAAAATTTAACTTGTTTTGGAAAAAGGAATGAAGAAAATAAAATAAGATTATACTCATTTATAACAATCTAAGAAAAATATAAATTTCTTTAAATACTTGAAAGGAAGTTTTCAAAGCTAAAGTTTAAAAGAATTTTTATGAAATAAATTGTTGAGACACTACCATTAGGATTTTTGCATATAAAGTGAGCATGCCTATATATTCAAAGTGTTTATCAAATATATTTATATTGTTACAAAAGGATTTTCTTTAAAATGAGTTGAGTTAGAAAATGGATTTTTGCAAAAGTTTAGAAAATTCGTTTTAAATCTGTACCTGACGTTTTCGGAACCCAAATGACCTTTTATGACCAAGATAAGTTTAGAAATGGATAGAACTTTTCGAATAGGTAGAAAACGGTATATCATATGCGAAATTCCGAGTTAAAATGAGCAAGTTATGGCCATTTTAAGTTGGAATTTCTTCTTATACGATTTTACCACGAATTTTAAGTAAAGTTTAGAATCTCCAAAATAGAAATTCATGGAAGACTTATCCCGGGTATTTCTTTTGTCTAGGTGACAAAGGACACGAGGATACCCTACCCGAGGATTTCTACGACTAAGAAGATAGCGAAATGGACGAGTGAGTTATTCCTCCTAAATTCGTTACTTTGCTTGTGCTTGTAAAGTAGTAGCATTAGTACTAGGAAAAGATAAAAATGGATATATTTGGGGATTCGGGATTATTATATATGATTCTATGTTTATGCGTGAAATGAGAATTAAGAATATCGCAACTTCGATCTGCTTGTTTAAATAATTTTGTTTACTTACTTGTATGATTGTTTATTGTTGCTAAATTGATTGATCGCCCCTAATAAACCTTAATAAGGTTTGACCTAAGAACAATAAAACGTTCACGCATAGCATCCATCGAGTCACATCTATTTCTGAAGGCTGCTACTCCTACGCGTAGAGTTGGATTGGCTGTGATCGTGCGGTGCCACGGGCCATGTTCCTTCCTGGAGAATCCAAATCGCTCGGGGAAAGCGACTCTAGGTTCGGAGCCGAGCCAACCGAACGCTGTGGGTGAGGACCTGGGGACTAGCAGTAGAAGGTCGAGGACCTTCAACCCCGATTCCCTAACCTTTGATACGGAGGGGTAAATCCGTTCTATATATGGTTTCCGGACAACTATATATATTCGCGTAATCATGTGATTGTTTCATTGTATGCATAGCATATGTGTGATTAAATAAATAAACTTGTTTGAAAATGTGGTGCGAATGAAAAGGAATATCTCACTAAGCTAGTTGTAGCTTATACCCCTATAGATTTTGTTGAAACAGGTATATTCGTGGATTAAATTTGAGGATCATGACATTAAGGAAGTCATGGACGGATGATTAAGGATATGGAATCATACGATGAAGAAATTGTAAGGTTCTTTATATGTGCTAACCTTATGATTAGTGAGGTATATTTATTTAAAGATAATAGAAGAATATGCCCTTAAGAATTGAAATGTGATATGTTATTATTTCTATATTCTCTTTGCCTTGTTACTTATTTATTATCGAATAAATTGCGCTACTCCGATGCGTCCCTTGGTTGTGATGTACGCCTTGTACATAATATGGAAGCCTTTGCGTGACTAAGGTAGTCATTCCTAGGCTTTAGTATTGTGTACGGCGGACTGCCACGTTTAGGGTACCCCTCGGGGCGTGAACAGAGGTTAGGCACTTATGACCTCGTCTCTTCAAGAGAGGAGGCCATGTTGCCTAAAATCGGGAATATTTTCTTCCCGATGGCATTTTCGTAATTAAAAAAAAATTAATATTTCATTCCTTTTCCCCAGTAAAAGTAATTTTTCAATGACATCAATATCCTTGGTCAAACATTGATATCACCAATATTGCCATTGCTTGTTTGTTGTTTTATTGTTTAGAACAAACCATATATTTTGTAATTTTTATTTTAGACTAGACTACTGTATTTAAAGTTTTGAGCCACGGGAAAAATGTTGATATTAGAAAAGCCCAAGATACATTATATTGTTTAATATTTGTATCTAATATGTTTGACCGAATTATACATAGAAATGTCTGCTTTTCATCACGATCCATTTTTAACAAAAGGTCTATTTGAAAAACAACAAAAAGATTAAGCCAAAAAAAAAACAAAAAAATAATATAACAAACAAAATTAGTTTAAATAAATATACATTAAAGTTATAAGTTATTTCACCATATGATTTGAGGTATTCTTTATCATGATTAAATATTTCAATTAAACTAAATAATGAATTGATTTAGATATAAAATAGTATAATCATGTAAAATTTAAATGATTGATGTGAATTATAATAAAGAAAAATATATTCGATATTAATATCTTTTAAAGGTATAAATACAAGAAAATGTATGATTATTAAATCCTTAAATAAAAATTACTTAAATACTAGTTATATGAAATTAATTACTAAAATGCTGATGCAAAATAGCATATTTAATAGATGATTCACGAATTTGCATGTGAATTTGATCTTAAAGATGTGATTCATTGATAACTATGAAACGCCTGTTAAAGATGTATTCATGTACAAAATAAGTGAATCACGCTTTCAAGATGAGATTCATCTTAAAAAAAATATGAAACGCCATTTCAAGATACGATTCAATACGGTATGACTTTTGGCTTAATCGCATTTTCAAATGGCGTTTCATATGTAAATTTATGAAACGCTTGTTCAATATGTGATTTTGCATCAATATTTATGTAATTATTTTTATATAATTTATATTTATGTAATTTTTTCTACAAAATTGGTAGATACGTGTTTCACCCATATAAATATGGTATTTTAAAGATTTAGATTTTTTTTAATTAATAGTTCAAAGAGGTTTTTACTATAGTTTATCCATTAATTAATTATCTATATACCCCTTAGAAAAAAAATTTTAGTTTAGGATTCATCAACGCATCCCATTTCATCAATCTACTCTTTTCGCGGGCAAGCAAGTTGATGAATTTCAACCTAAAACAAGTTGGTAATTCTATTCTTAAGGGATACGTATTTACAAATGATTCGCTTAAGAATAGTACAAAAAATTCGATAACATTGTATTATATGCCACATATTATATATAGATAGTATATAAATAACAATAAAATTAAAAAATATATATACAATGCAAATGATCGTAATAAAATGTTTGAAAATAACACATCTTACTATCATAATTGTCAATATTTTGTTGATGCTTATGTGGGTAATTTTGCTAGGGGTAAGTAAACTTTTCAAATATAACATAATTGTATCTAAAGAAAAATTTTACCCACAAAAATACCTAAACATTTTTAAGTCTTACACCCACTATATCCATGGTCGAAATCCAGTCAATTCTCAATTCTCATGCAAGATGTTGACATGGACAATTTCTCTCTCTTAGCTAGTACGCACATCAACATCTCTCTCTTCTTTTTTTTTTCAATGTCCTCTCTTTCTTTTTCTCCTCACTATCTTCCTCTTATATATCTCTCTCTAGACAAGAAACCAAACTACAACTATGCCAACACCTCCAACCAACAACAACATAACCGAACATCATGCTTCGCAACATCTACCTGATTGACCTACCACCACCAAAGCACATCAGAGCTCACCTGAGGGACCCTATCTCGTCTCATTCCCTCTCTCTTCCCCCGAACCTTTCCTTTTTTTCTTCCTCATGATACCCCTCTCTTTCTAACCCTAGCCTAAACTCATCAGACCATCTCCTTCCCCACTTGCCACGACTACTCCACGATCAATAACCACGCAACACAAGATGAACTGCAGTCGTGTCGAATCGAGTTAGCTCAATGAGCGCTGCATAATGAACTTAAACCATCTCCATTAACTTCGACCACCACACATAACCTCTTGACATAATCTCCTTCGCCATCATTAACCATATACTTTATCTAACACTACCGAGGAAGATGCACCAACCGACCACTGAATCAACTCGCCGCACAGCCAAACTTAACATAGCCTAAAACCAATTCACTGTGTCAAACTCATGCTGAATCCGAAATCCATCACAATATACATTACATGAACTTTAACAAAACAATCCCAAGCACGAACAAAGTAATTTTCAAGATTGGATCTAAAGAGATTTTGATTTGAAAATCAGGTGGGCCTTTTATTTCATCTCATTATTTCTTATCATTATTATCAAAAGAAATATAAAATATATATAATTTGAAAAACTAAAAGTAATACTATTAGTAAGATTTTTCTTTTATAAAGTTATAAACTTTATCTTACTTTGCAGGAATTAACTAGTCGTAACTAGTTTAAGGCCTCACGTTATGTGTTATATTAATTTTATATTACAACTATACGCTTGGTTCAATCAACATGTCGTGATAATTTTATTACTGACAAGATTTGTGCTCTAGGTGGATATGTTTCCATCAGTTTATCATATTCTTTTGTGTGTGTGTGTGTGTGTGTGTGTGTGTGTGTGTGTGAGAGAGAGAGAGAGAGAGAGATAGAGCAAACATAAATATTCAGTTTCCTTATTTTTACTAGCATGCACATAAATAGATGTAGGGATATTTAGTTTCCTTATCAAATTGATATAGGAATGTTCTTTATTATGTTGTATATTTAATTTCCTTAATATGCTGCAATATTCTGCCATAATCTTCATATGTAATCTCTATACATTTACATCAATGAAATATGATATGGCGTCAAGCCTTATTCTTCTTCGTAGTATCAAAGCCTATGTTCTATTTTTTTTTTTTCTCTCTTTTCTTTCCCTCTTCTATCTCTCTTCTTTAACTATGTCGACAATTTATTCTTCTTCTAGTGTTACTCCTTAACAACACAAGTTATTCTTCCTAATAGAAGCCCTCATCTTGTGTTTTCCATATCTAATATTCGTCAACACATCCTAAAGATACTTGATTATTCAAACTACTTAATTTAGCATGAATTATTTTACTTTTGTTTTGAAACGTCATCAGTGTATGATCATGTTAATGAATCTATTAATCCTCCATCCACTAATGAACCAATGTATGTGCAATGACTACAAATTGACTATATTTTTCTACCTTGGATACAATCTGCAATAATTTCTTGTGACATCTTACGAGCAATAATTATACCTAGTCAATCTCTTACTGCTCGACATGCCTGGTTAAAAATTGAAATATTATTTCGAGATCACACTTAGTCTCGAGTTGTGTCTCTTCAATGAGAATTTTATCATTTGGAGAAACAAAATTATGATTAATTTTGCTAATAAGATAAAAGAATTGTTTGATTGGCAGGCTACTCTTGGAGACAATGTATCTAATCATGACCTTATTGTGCAAATTGTCATGGGTCTTGGTTCATAATATAATCCTATCACATTTGTTCTTTTCACTCAACAACTGCTACCTACTTTTGAAGAATGCAAGTCCTTGTTACTTATGAAGGAATCTAAAATTCATAAACAATAATCTCATTCTCCTAATACCTAGTAAGCATTTATTGACCATACTTGGCTTCACCTTAATGATGGCAGTCAAGGACATAGCGGCAATAAAGGTGGTCTTGGTGGATGTATAGGTAATGGAGCAGGCTATGGTAGTTTCTAGTCCTTGAGGCCAAGGACCAATTATGCCTCTATAAGTTCTTCTTCTCCTGGTCTTCTTGGCCCTCCACCTCAAGCACCATGTCCTATGAGTATTCAACGTTTTCAACATCATGTTCAATGTTACACTTGTAGAGGTTTTGGTCATGTATCTCGTATTTTTCATTCTGTTCCAAAAATTTATGCTCATACAAATCCGTAGGCTCTTTTGTGTATGCTAATGATTCTTGCACTAATAGTTGGGTTCTGGATTCTCAAGCTTCCATACATATGACTAATGATCTTGGTGAACTTTGCTTTATTTTTCCTTATTGTGGTAATAATAAGATTAGCGTTAGAAATAGTGCAATGTTACCAATTAAATTCTTTAGGTATTATGTTATCCCAACTAGTTCTCGTAATCTTATATTGAATGATGTATTTGTTTCCCCTACACTTACCAAAAATTTAGTTTCCATTTGAAAGCTTACTATTAATAAAAATTGTACTATGGAATTTATCCCTTCTGCCTATTGTGTTAAGGAACTGGAAACGAAGAACAAATTCTTAGCTCCACTAATCAAGATAGCTTTACCCTCTCCATAGTTTCATCTCCCTTGCAGTTTCACTTGGACTTGCTGTTGTTCGTGTCATTAATTTTACTTGGCATCGTCGTTTAGGGCATGCTAGTTCTAGACTGCTTTCCAATTTGCTTCAACATTCTCTAATTTCTTGTAATAAATTTGATAGTATGGATACTTGTTTTTGCCATGCATGTCAACTACTCAGAAAGCATGTTCATTTACCATTTGACATATGAAAGTCTCATACATTGTCTCTTTCTAAACTAATTCATTTAAATTTATGGGTTTCTCCTATTTCCTCACATAGTGGTTATGGTTATTTTCTCACATTTTTAGATGATTTTTCTTACTATTGTTAGGTGTATCCTCTCAAACATAAAGATGAAGTTTCCACTCATTTTCTCCAATTTCATTCTCTTGTCAAGAAGCAGTTTAATACAACAATCAAAATGTCACCATGTGACAATGGTGCTGAACAAGTTAATTCCTCATTCTAGGACTTTTTAAAATCTCATGGCATCCACTTCCGTTTTTCATGTCTATACACCTTACAACAAAATGGGAAAGCTGTTGGGATTCCAAGGGTTTAAAATTTTTATAAAGATCAAATCTTTTTGCAGCGGAATCAAAAGAAAACCCTAACCCAGTATCCATGTGTATCGATTAGATCAGAACAAGATAAAGATTTGATCATACCTTTTAGTACTTTTTCAAATCTGGAAATTCGGATCTAAGATGTTGCAAACTCAAACACCCTCTACGGTATCCACACGAATGAATGCTCCTTAAAGATCCTCTGTGTGCTAGCACAATCTAGAACACCTTCTAGATTCGAACGGGATTAAACTTTCTAATCACGACTCTCGTGTTATTTGCTTTAGGGTTTTACAGTGTTTCACTGCAGTCTAATGTGACAGCATGTGTTGTCTAACCCTAAAGACAAACCCTTATGTTCTATTTATAATGTCATTCAATAATGACATTTTTACCCCTTAATCTAATTAGGGATAAATAATTATATTATAATTTATTAAATAAATTATAAGATAATTAACGAACATAAGAATCCCTAATCTAATTAGGGAACATAAAACTATTTGGCCTAGGGCATAATTACCAACAAAAGCTATACATCTTAATTGCACAATTGGAAATATGATTCGTACCTCTTAATACAAGCCTCAATATGTTCTTAATCTTTTGCCTACACCACTAGTTGAGTATAAATATCTTCATGAGGCCCTTTATCTTAAACCAACTTCGTATGATCATCTTTGGGTTTTTGGATGTGCTTGTTACCCAAATCTTCTTCCTCAATCTCCACATAAATTATCTCCTTGATCCACCTCATGTGTTTTCTTATGATATCCTTCGCACCACAAAGGCTCCAAATGCTATGATCTAAATTCTCACAACATTAATATGTCTCGTCATGTGGTTTTTTACAAGTCATTTTCCCTTCACTCACTCTATATCTTCTTCTTCCTCCTCCTCTTCTTCTATCTCTTTATGTCCTTTTCATAAAAATCCACAAGATGTTATTCCTTTTATCATTTATGATCACTACAATTCTTGCTAACCTTTACCTTCTATAGTTTGTGATATCACAGCAATAAGTCCACATGATAGTGCCCCAAACCATTCCTCCTACACCACCTCACTTCCATCTAATGAACACACCCATTCTTCTACTGCATCTCTCATCACTCGTTCAACAACTCCTAATGACATCGTTTGACGACCTTCGTCTCTACACCAAGAATTACCAACACGTCATCCCATGGTTACGTGAACTAAAGATGGAACAAAGACACCCAAAGTTTTTTTTAATTTACGTCGTACTGTTTCTAGTGCTCTTCCTCAAGAACCCAAGTCAATACACTAAGCATGGCAAGATCCACATTGGCAAGCAGCTATATAGGATGAAATCAATGCTCTAGCTCGAAACAATATATGGACTGTTGTTCCTCATCCACCTAGACTCAATGTCATTGGTTCTCAATGTGAATTTAAGGTAAAACAACATGCAGATGGTTCATTGAAGATCTTGATTTAGGTAGGCTTTATCTTCATCTCATTATTTCTTATCATTATTATCAAAAGAAATATAAAATATACATAATTTGAAAAACTAAAAGTAATAATATTAATAAGACTTTTCTTTTATAAAGTTATCAACTTTATCTTATTTTACAGGAACCATCGAGTTGTAAATAGCTTAGCTCATGATATGTGTTCTATTAATTTTTATATTATATATGTGGTTAGATCAACATGCCATGATAGTTTTGTTAACTGACGAGATTTGTGCTCTACGTGGATATGTTTCCATCAGTATTATCATATTCTTTTGTGTGTGTGTGTGTGTGTGAGAGAGAGAGAGAGAGAATAAATGTAAATATTTAGTTTTCTTATTTTTACTAACATCCACATAAATAGGTATAGAGATATTCTTTATTATACCGTAATATTTAGCTTCCTTATCAAATTGATATAGGCATGTTCTTTATTATGTTATAATATTTAGTTTCCTCAATATGTCGTGATATTATGTAATAATCTTCATATATAATCATTATATATTTACATCAATGAAATATGATACGGCATCGAGCCTTATTATTCTTCATGGTATCAGAGCCTGTGTTCTAATTTTTTTTCTCCCTTCTCTCTTTTATTTCCCTCTTGTTATTTCTCTACTTTAACAATGTCAACATCTAGTTCTTCTTCTAGTGTTAGTGCATTACTCCTTTAACAACACAGGTTGCTCTTCCTACTAGAAGCCCTCATCTTGTGTTTACCATATCTAATATTCGTCAACATATCCTAAAGACACTTGATTATTCAAACTACTTAATTTGGCATGAACTATTTATTCCTATTTTGAAAGGTCATCAGGTGTATGATCATGTTAATGAATCTATTAATCCTCCATCCACTAATGAACCAATGTAGTGCAATGACTACAAATTGACTATATTTTTCTATCTTGATACAATCTGCAATATTTCTTGTGACATCTTACAAGCAATAATTAACCTAGTCAATCTCTTACTGTCGAATGACTGGTTAAAAATTGAAATATTATTTCGAGATCAACTTAGTCTCGAGTTGTGTCTCTTCATGAGAATTTTATCATTTGGAGAAACAAAATTTATCTATGATTGATTTTCTTAATAAAATAAAAGAATTGTTTGATTGTCACACTGCTCTTGGAGATAGTGTATCTAATCATGACCTTATTATGCAAATTGTCATGGATCTTGGTTCTAAATATAATCCTATCACATCTATTCTTATCACTCAACAACCAATACCTATTTTTGAAGAATGCAAGTCATTGTTACTTATAAAGGAATCCAAAATTCAAAAACAATAATCTCATTCTTTTTATACTAAGCAAGAATTTGCTGCTCACACTCAATTTCACCCTATTGATAGTAGTGGAGGACATAGCAGTAATAGAGGTGGTCATGGTGGACGTACAAGTAATAGAGTAGGCCATGGTAGTTTTTGGTCCTTGAGGCCAAGGAACAATTATTGTCACGCCCCGAGGGTACCCTAGTAGTAGTAAATAATTCACACTTGAATACTATTACTAGATTACCTTCAGATAATGATAGGTTTTTAAAGCTTGATAAGAAATAACAAATATATGACTTAGTGAATAAACATTACAAAACTATTACAAACCATATAGTTTTCCTGAAATACACAACTAGATAATCTATTCTATTAGTACATAACCATTAAACCAAAATATAACCATAGACTTCCAGCTCCTAAGCTCTTACCGGAGCCATACTCCTGGAAGTAACTAACCATGGTCGTAACGTAAACCTGAAAAGACTGTAGGAGTATGAGCGAAACCACAGCTCAGTGAATAACCAGACATACCATACATCATACAAGTCATTAGCAAATCATATGTAATGCAAGCACTCAACCATATGTACAGATACAAGCTTGGATGATCTAGAATCCAAACAGGAAAAAGATTTACGCCCTCTTTTTAAGGGTTGAAGAACCAGTACTCAATGACCCACCTACCTAGGAGAGACTAAGTACACAGGAGAATCAAAGATTTCTCATTTTAGGGTTATCACTTTGAATATAATTGATTAAACTAACCATCTCCTGCAATCCCCTTAGAAACTCCTAAGTATTAATCATTTCAAAGCGATTCTACGAGCGACGTTCTTCGGTGCCTTTTAGTTCCCGTAGGACCGCCAGACCAAAGAGAACCTTGGATGAACTAACACATTAGAACAACCAAGCATAAACAGAGATCCAAAATATTAATACGTAGCAGGCTATCACACTAATATATATGCAATAATGCAATTCGTGCAATGCATGATCATATTATTTTGTCAAGTCAATAATCCTTAATCAATTTCACGGTGACCATACATTACACACAATCATTATTATACTACTTCACAACATCAAATCATTACATTATCGCTTTTGTAAGGATATCTTAATAGTCATACAATCATATCATAACATGCTTTCAGCAAACATTCATTTGATTATCTTTGCATTACATATTCAACTACTTGCAAGCACAAACAGTACAATATGACTGAATTACTCACCTGCTCATACTGACTCAGTTGTAATAATCTGCTGGTAGATCCTCTACTGTATCAAAGTCACCTAGTTAAGATGAATAAAGTATTCATCAATATAAATTATAAAATTAGATTCCTATATGTGGCTAGTATCCTAAACTCGATATTTACCAAGTTTTTAGTAATTACTAATACTCATTTTATGTTATTCTATACTGATCCTAGTATAGAAAATTTGTAATTATTTATTATTACTTAGTGTCGTCGTGTTTCTCCTAAATTATCTCGTATAATTAATTTGTTATTTTTAGGAGTCACATTACTCAAGAAATTAGCTTATTTCAATTTCCATTCTTACCTATTTTATCTATTTAAAACAAATATTTGACTAATAATAACTTTGATTAACATCTAGTATTTTTTCTTAGTTTTAGGGTTTCAATGAATATTAGATATTAATCTAAATATGTTTGAATTCTTATATTTACTTAACTATCTAATAAATTCTCATATTATCTTATATATATATATATATATATTCAATAAGTATATTGTATATATATATATATATATTTTTTTTTTTTCTATTTAGGTCAAAATAAGCTTTCGTTGAAGGAATTTGGCTGTACGTCGGCTCAAAGCTGCCAGCCTTCAAGCCCAGGTGCCGGTGTAGACTTAGTTTTGCAAATTATTTCAGATCGATTGCACCGGCTTTGAAAGCTGTCGGCCTTCAACGTACGCCGACTCTACGCCGTCGGCGTAAATCTCTAGGTAGCCGGCTTTTGTTCAATTTCTGAGTGAAAATTATTTTACGTAGCCTCTGATCAGTGTAAGCTCCTCTACGCCGCCAGCCTATCCTTGTAAGCCGTCGACGTTGAGCGATTATACTGCCAGCTTTGAGGCAATGTTGGTACTGTTCATCATCTTTCTCACTGATCCGATTCTTTTTCTTTAAATTTTACACGTCAAAAACTTTACTAAACCGTTTGTAAGTGTTTATACATCTTATATAAGAACATAAAACAACTTTTAACACGTCTATATACATATATACTTAGATCTCGATTCTTACTAAAACATAGTTAGGGTTTTAGATTGTTACCTCATTTGAGCTCGTCCGATGTAATCTGAAGCTCGTGGTTGTGTTTATTACATTCCTAAGATTATTATAAGTCAGTTATAAAGCTCAGATTCGAAAGAAAGTCATTTGAACTTTATCAACTTACCTTTGAACTTGTTTTCAACAGTTTTTAGTATTGTTTTTCCTCTGATCCGATCTTGAATATTTTGTTCGGTTTGATTTTTGTTTCCAGGAGGTTTTAGTTGCTAGTTGAGAGTGGATTCATTCTGGAAATTTGAGAGGTAATTTAGTTTGTTTGTTTCTTCATTAAGGTTATTAAACACACATATATATATAGAAGGAGAAGAAAAACGAATTTGCAGTTGTTTTCCTCCGAATTCTCCTCCGTTTTTTGCTGTGTTTGATCTATTATTTTCGTTGCATTTAATGTGGGGTTGAGTTGTCATTGTTCCATTGGTCCTTGGGTTGCTTTTGTTGAAATTTTGGGTGAATTGTTGTACACAATTTCGGCTCCTCTTTTTCTCCTCAATTTCCACCGACATCAGCAGCCGGATAATATATATATATATATATATATATATATTAGTTTAATATTTTAGTTTAGTTTTAGATCATTTAACAAGTTATACTGGTACAAATTAGCTAGTATTTGGAGTTTTTGTACAAAAATATGTTTATAGAGTTATACGAAATACTTAGATTATCAAACAATACAATTTTTAGTTTTATATATATGTAGTTATTTATTCGTATAATTTTATCTCCCACAATTAGGATTTCTTAAGCTCCTTTGGTCAATTTTTGTTTCAGGCTCCAATAGCTTAAGAAAACTCAGTTTATAACAATAACGTGATTCAATTATTTATTTGGAGTTCAGATTTTGAGTTATTCAACAATTTATGTTTTTGTGGGGTATTTATAATCTTAACGGTTTATCTTTAGGTCATCGTTTTCTATTTACAAGCGTAAATAATCGATTACGTAGTATTGGACTTAATACGGAAATTAAACTATATATATATATCTTTAGTTTTGGTACTTGTCATGAAATCTTATTAGTACTTATTTATTTTAACTAGGAGTCTTGAATTTAGGGTTTAAGTTTGAGTCTAAGCTCATTACTACTCGTTATTCTAATCTTGAATCATTATCGAGATCAAAAAACAGTCATTTAATCTCTTTATTTATATTTTGCTATTTAAATCCATTTGTATATCAAGTTTCGGGTTTAAATTTTAGATTTTCTTTTAATCATATCTTGAATTATTCATTCAAGACACGAAATCTCGTTTTTGGTCTCAATTGGGGTTAATGGATTTCTTTAGAAATCTAACTCCTTAATCTAACCAAATACCAAATATTAATCTATTCTTGGACTTTATTTAGAATCTAAACCTATTATCTAGTTCATACAATCTATTATAAAGTCGTATACTAATGTGGAAAATTCCCGAGGTTTACAATTATGCCTCTAAAATTTCTTATTCTCTTGGTTTTCTTGGCCCTCCACCTTAAGCATCACATCCCATAAGTGTTCAACATTTTCTATCATACCCTGAATATACATCAAGACATGTCCGGTTGCCACATATAATACTTTATGCATTACACACACGAGCTTCCTTGAAAGATATGTTATTTGCGAACATTTGCTATCCACTTTTAGATTTTGAAATCATTTAATTAGATTCTTGAAACAACTGGATTTAACGTCAGAAAGACCTGTTTATCAAAAACATTCCTCATTCTACTCACATGACTAGAATAACTCCCACAAATGAAATCATATCATCATGTATCTCATATACCTTTTTTGATGGTAAAACAGCTTTAAAACTTATTACAAAACATGGGGCTTCATCAAGCCCGTAAAGACTAATAATAGACTTACAAGTTAGATTCAGTTCTTAAATAAAATAAAATAAAATACAATCATGATCTTAATCCGCTTCACTCATCATCCAAATCCTTCAAAGTCATCCTCTAACTTGATTCAATCACTAACTTCAGCCAATCAATACCTGGAAAGAAGACAACAGTGAGTTGAAACTTGTTACAATAGTAACACAAGCACACACAAGATAACATGCAAGCTTATACTAATGCAATGTAGCAAACAACAGTTCATTATTTTTAAATTAAAGTGAAACAAGCAACACTTGAACACACACACTCCAAAACAGACCTTTAGGAATCTGCGGGCTTAAGTAGTAGCAACTGCTCAATTGGTTGATAATAGTAGCTTGGATATTTTTATCTCTTATATGATATACCAGAAAAGGAAAATAGCCTCCTCTAAGGTTTATAGCCATTACATATCTCTAATTATCTTAGTCAAGGATATCATTTAGTTCAACCAATCCCATAAGCATGAACTAAGCCATATTACTTTCTTCCAAGCTTAAGTAAAGTTACGCCAACATTGTTTACCTTATCAGCCATTTGCTCAGCCACTTATAAATTGCCATTGCATCATGACAATGGGATGGCCTAAGCACATGACTACCATGCTGGTGTCACCAATAAAGTTACTTCCCAGACCGAATTCAATGACACAAGTATAAGTATCAATCAATTATTAAGGTCATCTTTAAGTTTTAGTTCATTAGGAATGCATATCTAATAAACAATACACAAGTCACTACGTACCTTATATATTTGAAATCCATATAAAAATAGAGGGTAGGTCAGAAGCCATCTGAAAGGATAGATAAGGATTCAAAGGAAAACATCTCTTTAAGAAATTAAACTATATAAGCAATTAAATTAATTATTTACTTATAGCAAACTCATATTAAAAACCATGCTGTAAAAATTTCTATGCTATGAAAATCGCTACACCAAGATATAGACAGTTCTTCATTTTTGTCAAATTATTTCTTTTCCTTTATTTACAAATCATTCATTATAAAAAAAAATTTCATTTATGATTCACTTTCAATTTTTTAAATAAATTATTAACTTTTAAGGAAATACTCATTTTTTTTAGCAAACAAACATTTGAAACAGTATATTCTCCATATTAATTATTGAGAATGCACTAGAAAATACTCAAGAGGGGGGTTGAATTGAGTATTTAACCTAAAATACGCAAATAATTAATTTTTATGCAATAGATCAAATTTAAACTTTAATAGCAACAGATAACAT
This sequence comes from Combretum micranthum, assembly GCA_024138025.1. Taxonomy (NCBI): domain Eukaryota; kingdom Viridiplantae; phylum Streptophyta; class Magnoliopsida; order Myrtales; family Combretaceae; genus Combretum; species Combretum micranthum. Next base: position 286,918 of record JAMXBD010001241.1, read on the forward strand.
AATAATAGATAACAATATGAAATATAAAAGAGATAGAGATGGTAAATTTGAGTCCAGATTTAACGTAGAGTCCGGCCCGCTTCCTGCTTTCCACAATCCACAAATGCCTCTAGCTAAGGACTTCACAATCACTTTATTGATTCAACAACACAAGCTCAAGCTAAGCAGTATACCAATTACAATACTCAGAAATAAAATAGTTCCTTCACTTTTGCAATGCTCTCTTATGAATTTACAAGAATATGAGCAGAGCACTCAATATTGATTTTCTCTCTCTAACTTAGAATTTAAAAATAATGAACAAGAGAATAGAAATTTAGAGAGAATTCTTGATTTGTTTATTTGCAAATTAAAGTTCTTTCAACATTTTCTGAATCTCTAAAGGAAGGCATATTTATGGTTTTCAAAAGAGCAAATGTACATTGGAAATAACGACTGACAGATGGCAATGTTAAATACATGCAAAGGTCGAATTAATTGCCTACTGGCTCGTTGTTCCATTCTCTTACCGATCATATGTCGTGCCCTAAATTTTGCCTCTTCACGCCTTTATCGTGCTTTAGATTTTAGACTTGACTAGCACTATGCTTTGTTTCATTGAACTGGCTCGTTTCTCTGTCAGCATAAAAACAAAGCACACAACAGATACTACAAATATGTTGATTTATGTTTTTTCTTATAAATTGCCAATCATATTCAAGTGAGTGTTTTTATAAAAGATTTTCATAACTTTTGCTCTCATCGAAATCATATATAAAATAATTTAGTTTAAAAATTAAGGCCTAGTCTAATATATATTGTTTACATCATTCCTAAGCCATTTAAAAGTTAAGTCTATATTAATTTAATCTTAGCCTAGTTGCTTAGATTTAATTATTTAATATAGTTGCTAAGTCATATCCAACTATTACACAAGGCAAGGCCATATACCCTATAGAATCTTAATTAGCCTAATTCATTTTAGTTCATTTAGATTCATTAAACCAAGTTGAACTTAAGTTGATTAACTAAGTTTATTTCATATTTAACTTTTATGTTTAATCTAATTAGTTATTAAATCAATAAATTCACTTAACTCATCATAATTGTATAAATTATTATCATATTATATTATCTATCATTTATCTATTTGAAGTAACACGGTATTCATCGTGAAGAAAACAAATGAATTTGACAAGAAAAATGACAAATATGAAGAATTCTAGAACCAAACGAGCTGTATGGAGGGCTATACAAGTTCAAACTGGCATGTATAAAGGCTATATCAATTCAAATGGCATATATGAAGGGTTGTATGGTTCTAGGATGAAAAACAAAAAACCAAACACCCTTTTCATATGGGCTTGTATGAAAGGCTATTTCAAACCAGGGGCTTCATCGCACAAAAAAAAAAAAAAACAAGGGCTTCACACAAAAAGTGACACACCCCTCCAAATGGGTCGTTTCAACTCAGGAACTTGCACAAAAAGTCATACACTCCATACCTATTTGATAGGTTGTATGAGTATCTGCAACTTTCGTATGTTCTTTTCTTCAAAATTTACTCCTTAACTACATCATACTTAATTCAAAATATTATACAAATAACATACAAATCCATATCAAGTTTAAACAACAGTCTTACATGTATTTTTATTTCATATATCTTCAAATCATGCCATTAATCATCTAACCTATATGTATATATATTAACCTAGGTTTTGTCATGCATGTTCATATATCTCTTATTTACAAATTTTATCACAATCCCTACTTTTTTCTAGTTTTAAATCATTATATACATATATAAACAACAAAGAAAACAACAACTTACTTGTCTAGTAAACAAAAGCTACTTGATCTTTCTCTTTTCTAATTGATGAAGCTACCTCATACATGTTTTCCATCTTCTTATCTTGTTTCCTAACTTCAATTTCTTCTATGATCTTATTGAAATTGAGATTTTATAGTTAATTTGTTGAAAGAAAAAGAAGAGGAAATGAAGAAGAAGAAGAATCGATGAAAAAGAAGAAAGAACAACAAGGCAGCAAAAGAAAAAGGGAAAAGGAAAGAAAAGGATAAGAATAAAGAAAATAAAAGGTATTTATGGATAGGGGCTTTGATTTTAAATCTTTCAGATAATTATCTTAAGTACCAAAAATAATTATAAAATAATTTAAAATCTACATATTAGAAATTAACAACTGAAAAAGGGATCTAGTCTTGAAATTTAATTAAATCAAATTGATATTTAATTTAAGCTTAGCTTAAAAACTGATATTTTTAGACGGGCAAGAAAATTCAAAATTTATGAGAATTAAGAACATAGAAGTTAAACTAAAATTCAAGGATTTAGGAATTTGCAAAACATTTAAATTACTTATTTGAAGGTTTAAGGAATTGAAGTTGAAAGAGAATAGAGTTTAAAATTGATGGTTGGAAAGAATTGAATAATTTGATACTTGAAATAGATGATTAAAGCAATTAAAATTTTAAAAAGAATATTTAAAATCTCAATTTCAATTTAAACCCGTTTACTAATCTAGCTATGTGTAAATTATCTAATTTTACTCTATTGTTTACTTGTTTTATTTAATAAAATCATCTAAATTCAATTTCTAAACTAAGTTCAAATTCAAGTTCAGAATTAACTACCTATTATATTATTCAATTAAGCCAATCCTAACTTAGATAGGTGAGGATTTAAGGTGTTTCATTTTCAACATCATATTTAATGTTACACCTGTGGAGGCTTTGGTCATATATCTCGCCTTTGTCCTTTGTTCCAAAAACCGATGCACATACTAATCTATAGGCATTTTTTTGTGTATCTGAATGATTCTAGCACTGATTGGGTTTTAGATTCTAGAGCTTCCACACATATGACTAATGATCCTAGTAAACTTTACTCTATTTTTCCTTAGTGTGGTATTGATAAGATTAATGTTGGAAATGGTGCAATGTTAACAATTAAATTCTTTGAGTCTTCTATTAATCCAACTAGTTCTTGTAATCTTATATTGAATGATGTACTTGTTTCCCTTACCCTTACCAAAAATTTAATTTCCATTCAATAGCTTACTACTGATAATAATTGTAGTGTGGAATTTATGCCTTCCAGTTTTTGTGTTAAGGAACTGGAAACAAAGAACAAAATTCTCAGCCCCACTAGTCAAGATAGCCTTTACACTCTTCATAGCTCCATCTCCCTTGCGGCTCACTTGGATTTGTTGTTGTTTGTGTCACTAATTCTACTTGTCAGCATCATTTAAGGCATGCTAGTTCTAAGTGCTTTCCAATTTGTTTCAACGTTCTCTAATTTCTTGTAATAAATATGATATTATGGATACTTGTTTTTTCCATGCATGTTAACTAAGAAAGCACGTTGCTTACCTTTTGACAAATCAAAGTCTCAAACATTATCTCCTTTTGAACTAATTCATTCAAATTTATGGATCTCTCCTATTTCCTCACATAGTGGTTATAGTCATTTTCTCACATTTTTAGATGATTTTTCTCATGACTATTAGGTGTATCCTCTCAAACATAAAGATGAAGTTTCCACTTATTTTCTCCAATTTCATGCTCTTATCAAGAATCAGTTTAGTACAACAATTAAAATGTTATGATGTGACAATTGTACTGAATATGCGATTCCTCATTCTAGGACATATTTAAAATCTCATGGTATCCACTTCTATTTTCATGTCTATACACCTTACAACAAAATGGGAAAGGTGAACATCTTAATCACACAATTGGAAATATGATTCGTACCTTCTTAATACAAGCCTCAATTCCTTCTTCTTTGGGTTGAAGCACTTTTTACAACCTATCATGTTCTTAATCTTTTGTCCATACCACTACTTACATATAAATCTCCTCATGAGGCCCTTTATCTTAAACCACCTTCATATGATCATCTTCGAGTTTTTAGATGTGCTTGTTACCCAAATCTTCTTCCTCAAGCTCCACATAAATCATCTCTTTAATCCACCTTATGTGTTTTCTTAGGATATCCTTTGTACCATAAAGGCTACATATGCTATGATCTAAATTATCACACAGTTATTATGTCTCACCATGTGGTTTTGGATAAGAGTTATTTTCCCTTTGCTTACTATGTGTCTCCTTCTTCTTCTATCTCTTAATCGCCTTTTCATAAAAATTCACACGATGCTATATCTTCTGTCATTCATGATCACTATAGTTCTTGCCAGCCTTTACCTTCTAGAGTTTGTTATATCACAACAATAAGTCCACATGAAGCACCTTAAACCATTCCTCCCACACCATCTCACTTCCATCCACTAAACACACCCATTCTTCAACTACATCTATTATCATTCCTTCAACGACTCCAAATGACATCATCCGGACAACCTTCCTTTCTACACCAAGAATTACCAACACATCATCCTATGGTTACACGAAATCAAGATGAAACAAAGAAACCTCAAGCTGTTTTAAATTCACATAGAGTTGTTTCGAATGCTCTTCCTCATTAACCCAAGTCATTACACTAAGCATGTCATGATCCACATCAGCAAGCAGCTATGAAGGATGAAATTAATGCTCTAGCCCAAAACAATAAATGGACTCTTGTTCCTCGTCCACCTGGAGTTAATGTCATTGATTCTCAATGGACATTTAAGGTAAAACAATGTGCAGATGGCTCATTAAAACGGTGTAAAACTCACCCCGTAGCTTAAGGTTTTAATTAGAGACCTAGAATTGATTGTGGTGATACATACGACCCCATAGTTAAGCATGCCACTATCTACACAATCCTTAGCTATGTTATTCCCAATCATTGGTCAATTCATCAATTGGATGTGAAGAATGCTTTTCTTCATAGATTTATCATGAGACAGTTTTTATGAAACAACCTCTTGGATTTGTTAGCACAAGTCATCCAAATTATGTTTTAAGCTCAATAAGGCCCTATATAGTCTCAAGCAGGCTCCCTAAGCTTAGTATCATCGTTTTACTGCATTCTATGTTCTAGGGGTTTCATTACTAGTAAAGATGATTCCTCCATTTTATTTATCGCAAGGGATAAGACATGGTCACTCTTCTTCTTTATGTTGATGATATTATTCCGCGACTTCCTCTTCCACCATATTGACGTCCATTATTACTTGTCTCCATCAAGAATTTTCTATTTCAAATTTGTGTGATTTATATTATTTTCTAGGCATTTCTATCACAAAGTCTTCTCAAGATTATTTTTATCTCAATCCAAATATGTCCGAGAACTTCTTGATTGCTATCATTTGTCTATAGCCAATTCTGTTTATACTCCTGTGGCTATAAAAGAAAGTTACCCTTACATGATGGTGATCTTTTACCTGATGCCACAAAGAATCGTAGTATTGTTGGTGGCCTTCAATAGCTTACTTTCAGACGTCCTAATCTTACTTTTGTTGTTCAATAAGTGTGCTTATGTATGCATGCCCCACGACCAACTCATATGAAGGCTGTTAAACAAATTTTGAGGTATCTTAAAGGGATAATTGATTATGGTCTTTTGCTTTCACTAAGATCTCTTAATCAATTGGTAGTTTATTTTGATGCTAATTAGGCAAGTTGTCCTGATACTCGTCGATCTACCTCTAGCTATTGTGTATTCTTTGGTCCAAAATTTTTCTCTTGGTCCTCCAAACGCTAACCTATGATCTCTTGATTCAACATTGAAGCCAAATATAGGGCTATTGCTAATGTTATGTCTAAATGGCTTCACTCTTTATTGTTTGAACTGGGCCATCAATTATCATCTGCAACTTTGGTTTTTTGTGATAACGTTAGTGCTATTTTTCTTTCATCTAATCTATATAGAACATGCGCACTAAACATGTTGAGATTGATCTTCAATTTATACATGAAAAAGTAGCTATTGGGATTATTCGAGTTCTTCATGTTCCTTTATCATTCTTATTTATAGATACGATGACCAAAGGCTTCCCAAATGTCTTATTATCTTAGTTTCGTTCCAATATAAACATCTAATTAGAGTAAATGTAAATATTTAGTTTCTTTATAAAATAGATATTGGCATGCTACAAACCCCTAGATTTTTATACCGAGTTTAAGCTTAAATCCTAGAACAGGAAATCAACCTGAAACCCTAAAGTCAATAGAACCTATATAAAACCCTAGAAATTAGATTCGGCAATCCCACGCTCTTAAATCCTAAACAACAGAATTGAGATAATGGTTTATAATAGTTCGTAATAATATAGAGAAGCTTAAAAATATCATATTCGTCAATTTCTAGTGTATTTTGGATCTGAACGGGATTAGTTTTCGAAAATCATGCTCCGGTACATCGGATGGTAAAAATATTTTGACGATACTGTTAGATTCGTAATAATATAAGGAATTCAAAAATATCAGTTTTGTAATTTTTCAATAACTAAAAATTACATATATCGTATTTATACCTGTATTTTCTTTACTACTGGTAAATTATTGGTCTTGTTTACTATTCATTTATCTCTATTTTTCTTACTATCTATTCTTACTACCTATATACCTATTTTCTTACTTTTTACCTTTCCAATACATCTTATATCAAATCATGTCTTACATATTACTTACTTTTTATTATACAATACAAATTAAACAAATTTTCTCCCCCTCTTTCCTTAGAACCAGCGCCCCATCATCTCTCTCTCTCTATTTATTTTTCTTTTTCAATTTATTTTATTACACACAATTTCCCTCCATCTTTACTATAAATACCCCATTTCCCACCACTTCTTTCACACACTTATTTTACATAACAAAACTCTCTCAAAATTTCTCCACAAATCCTCTCAACACAAACCCTCTCTACCAAAACTCTCATCAACCAATTCCTTCCAAAATCCTTTTCAATATATAAATCATTTACCACATAATCCTACATTCATCATCTCCTTCCTACCACATAAACATACTCTTAGATAAAACTTTCTACCATTTATTTTCCATGTCATGTAACTTAGTATAACCATGGTGTTGTTTCTTAAAGTTCATGTGAATTATGGAAGCACCAATATGTTCACGTTTTGTTCTTGCACATGCCAAAAATTTTGATTTTATTATTTTGTTATTATTATGATACTATGTTGTTATTATTGTTATTATAATATAAAAATAAATAATTTATATTGAAGGATAGAATTGTAATAAAATGTTGTTAAAAAGGGTATTTTTTATCTTTAACACACGGATTTGGACCCAAGGATGTTGTTCGTGAACAATAAGAAAGGAAGATTTTAGGCTAGCTTAAAGCTACAAGTTTTAAATACAAAGCTGTTAGCTTTGTATCGGCTTTGGAATTTGAAACAATTTTGAATGAAATTATGAAAGATGGCAGTGTATGGGTGAAAGCTGGCTAAAGGCCACCAGCTTACACACCAAGCCATCGGCGTACACATCAAAGCTGTCGACTTTGGGCCTGCCTAGACCTAAAATCTATAAATAAGATGTTTTGACGACAATTTGAAAAGCAATTGTTTTATTTGCACTTTTCTTCCTTTAGAGCGTCTCTAGGGTTTGTATCTCCTATTCCGGGTGTGGGCTTCAAAGGAAGGCTAAGATCAATCAAAGGTAAGTGGATTCACTTGTTTATTACAAGTTCTTTATGTATTAACCATATTATTTAGAGTTTTATTTGAATTTCTTTGAAGGAACTTTTGGAGAAAACCCTAGTTTTGTGCAAGATCTGATCTTTTGGTGATTAGCAAAGGGTTAACTATCTAATCACGGTAAGTTTATCTTCACAAACCTAGATCTATCATAAGATGTAATTTTGATAATACATGTTTTTTTTTTTTATTTGCAAAATTAGAGTTTTTGGAAAGAGATCTGTTCTATTGGAATTTTGAGGAAATTGATCGAGGAAGAAGGTATTATTTTAGAGTTTCCTTAAAAGTTAGGTTTTGGAGAAATTGGAGATGTTAGATTACAATTTCATGTTGAAGTTTTTAATTGTTTTTGTTCATATTATATTATTAGGAGATTTGGAGATTGTGGATTATTATTAAGAGAGATTGTAGTTTTGGAGATATTGTTCCTAAAATTGAAAAGGTATGACCATTCCTTGTTTGTTGTATTTGCTTGCAAGTTTAGTATTCTGTATGATTTGTTGTAGGAATAGATTAATAATCAATCTAAATCTATTCAGCTTAATTAATTTGTCTGGTAGGTGTGTTTGACTATGACTAGTAAAGACCTAGCAGATAGTGATACTAGTATACCACCTTGATGATCTTTGTGTGTCGTTGTCTCTAGTGGAGTTACACTTAGAGATGATTTCGGTAGATTTAGGTGATTTGGCAGTATGACCACGGGTGTTTGGGGAGTACCTATTCACCAATATACGTATATAATTACCTATTTTCAAAGTTAGTTAATTTTTAGGGGTCTCAGTTACTCCAACTTTGGGACTAGTGATTCATACTTTCGAATTGTGTTGTTTTGTTGGTTTAATAAAGATAATAATCCGATTGTCTGCATTAAATTAAGTTGCATTTGATATATATATGTTGTGTGTGCATATGCATTTGTTTTGTGGATTGGCATACTAGGCGTTTTTGCTCATTTCTTTCATTTCTCAGGTACAGGTGAAGATGATATAGTATATGATATTTCTGGGTATGATCTACACATAGATCAAAAGGATGGCGATGGTGGTTCAGACTACCTTGCTGAGGAATAGATTCAGATACAGGAATTGGAGAAAATAATTTTTAGATCTTATGTAGAATTTGGATATATGTTAAAGATTTTTATATGTTCTAAAGGATTATGGATTTTTATGCTCTTGGATATCTTTTATAGCATTTAAGAGATTTTACATAATTAGTGGAGTTAAAATTACCTTGATTATGTTGGCTTGGTTCGTACCAACTTTGTTTTTATAAACAGGAGATTTTTAAAAGGAATTTTATAATATGTTATACAGGTTTTGAATCTTCTGATGTACCCTCTATGAGAGTTATGGAGACTATATCTTATGTATTTACATTATGATTTAGGTTGTTATAGCCTTTACGTGTCCTATAAAGAGAGGACACGTGGCAGGTTGTAATTGCCAATAGGTTAGGGTGTTATAGCTTATTTGATATTAGACCTACAGGTTTAAATCTTTTAGATGTAAGAAATTTACTCCTTAGGACGGTGAGCATTGATGAGTGGCGTAGAATATAGTTAGGTTACTTTTCTAGATAAGTTTGTTGTTGTCTTTTAGATTTTAAGCTTTGATCTCTAAGTTAGATACCCTTTCCTAATCTTGTTGTGTTTTGCTGTGTTAGAATGCCTCCAAGGAGAAGAATGCCTGAGGTAGGTTCCTCCAAGCTAGAGGCGAAGAAGTAAATAATGGATAAGATTATCAACAACCTCAGAATCAGGATCTACCACCATCACCACCAGTTCCACCTATAGGACCAGGTTCCTGTTGATGTTGCACAGCTTATGCAGGCTATGAATGCTTTGTTAGGAGTGGTAAATCAGCAACAGCAGGATATGAGGCACAATATGCAGATGGTTCAGGTGAATGCTAAAGCCTGGAGATTGGAGACATAGAAGTTGAATGGAAATGGAGGTTTAGGGGCCAAACCTACATATGTTCTTAGTTTGAACAAATTTATGGACTTGGTACATAAGTTTGAGACCGTACCAGGTAAGCCTCTAGATGCGCAGCTTTGGATAGAAGAGGTTGCGAAGACCTTTGCTGCTCTGAATATTCTAGAGAGTAAGAAGGTTGAGTATGCCTCCTATTTGCTGACTGGGAGAGCCAATAATTGGTGGTTGAGTACCAAAAGACACATGCGTGGTGTGGTCACTTGGTAGATGTTTCAGCAAGCCTTCTACAGAGAATTCTTTCTTGACAATGTTAAGCAGAGGCTGCTTCAGGAGTATTACACCTTGTAGCAAGGAAGATGTCAATTGAAGAGTATGAAGCAGAGTTACACAGATTCATGAGATTTCTCCTTGATGCTTTCAAAGGGAGTGAAGAGGCTAAAGTTAGTAGATTCATTATTGGACTAGAGCTTGAGATCCAGTACCAGGTGAATTTAACATATCTAAACAATTATTCTACAGTAATGAATAAGGCCAAGACAGTAAGCAAGGTTTGAATAGGATGAAGATTCGATAGCCCCAAAGAGGTCGGATATTCTTAGGCAAGAGACCAGCATCTAGTGTTTTGACACAAGATAGGGGTAAAAGACCTATCACACAGCCTTTAAGGCCAGCCATACAAAGTACAAATAAGAGATGCCCTAGATGTCTTGGACCACATGATCTGAAGGACTACAAGTGGATAGAGAATGCTTGTTTTTTTTGTGGTAGAGTTAGACATATCAGCGTTCTACAAAGAAGATTCTTCCTTAAGTTTTCTATTTCTAGTGTAAGCAGAGAGGACATAAAGCCGTGGATTGTAAGGATTCTGGAAGACAGATAGTTCCAAGAGTTCAGATTGGCAGAGCTCCATATTTTGACGGAAAGCGAGCACTATAAAGGTATACGCTCTTCAGTGTAGTGAGACATCGAGTGTGGACAATATTTCAGGTATGTTTCCTATACTTCTGCATAATGCATATGTACTGTTTAATACTGATGCCAGTTTTTCTTGTGTTGTTGAATCTTTTGTGTCTGTATGTGGTGTATCTAGTGGGTTTATGTCTGAATATTTGTATGAGTACACCATTGGGAAGTGGGGCTGTGTTGAATAGAATCTGTAGGAATGTGGATATTGAGATAGAAGGTAGGCTTTTACCTACAAATCTGGTAGTGTTAGATATGCTGGATTTCGATGTGATTCTAGGAGTAGACTGGTTGAAAAAGTATAAAGCTATGATTGATTGTCATAATCTTATAGTAGAGTTTAGTTTGCCTGATGTAGACCAGTTTGCTTATAAGTTAGCGGTGAAAAGACCTCCAGTTTTACCTACCTATGAGCTGTGGGGAAGATCTATGTTAGTAGCTTTGGTAAAAGAGGATAAGCAGAAGATGGATTTATCTAAGATACCTGTGGTATGTAAGTACCTAGAAGTTTTTCCAAAAGATTTACTAGGGTTACCACCAAAAAGAGAAGTAGAGTTCAGTATTGGATTGGTACCATATACTAAACCAATTTCTAAGACTCCTTATTGCATGGCTCCTACAGAACTTACAGAGCTTAAAGTGCGGTTAGATGATATGTTGAAGAAGAAGCTTATTAGACCTAGTGTTTCAACCTGAGGAGCTCCAGTTCTGTTTGTGAAGAAGAAAGATGACAGTATGAGGTTGTGCATAGATTACAGAGAGTTGAATCAGGTGACAATCAAGAATAACTACCCTCTACCAAGAATCGATGATTTGTTTGGCCAGCTGGTAAGAGCTTCAGTGTTTTCAAAGATAGATCTGAGAGCAGGATATCACCAGTTGAGAGTTAAGGTAGAAGATATATAAAAGACTGCTTTCAAGACCAGGTATGGATACTATGAGTTTGTTGTCATGCCGTTTGGCCTCACCAATGCACCAGCAGTGTTTATGGATCTGATGAACAGAGTTTTTAGAGATTATCTAGATATGTTTGTTGTAGTGTTCATTGATAATGTGCTGCTATATTCTAAGTCTTAAGAGGAACATGAGGAGCATCTAAGAATGGTTCTAACCAGATTGCAAGAAGAGAAGTTATATGTAAAGTTTTCTAAATGTGAGTTCTGGTTAGAATAAGTTTCTTTCCTAAGACATATTGTTGATGGTAATTGTATATCAATTGATCCTAAGAAAGTAAAAGCGATTGTTGAATGTCCAAGGCCCAAGACTGTGTCAGAAATCAGAAGTTTTCTAGGAATGGCAGGATATTACAAAAGGTTTGTAGAAGATTTTTCAAAGGTTACTAGTCCAATGACCAGATTGACATAGAAGGGAGTTAAATATGTGTGGAGTGAAGACTATGAGGCTAGTTTTCAGTTTTTGAAGAACAAGTTAGTGTCTGCCCCAGTGCTAGCCTCACCAATGAGTGGTGAGGAATATGCTATATACAATGATGCCTCTATACATGGTTTAGGATGTGTGTTGATGTAAAGGGGCAAGTTAATAGCATATGCTTCCAAATATGTGTGGAGTGAAGACTATGAGGCTAGTTTTCGGTTTTTGAAGAACAAGTTAGTGTCTGCCCCAATGCTAGCCTCACCAATGAGTGGTGAGAAATATGCTATATACAATGATGCCTCTATACATGGTTTAGGATGTGTGTTGATGCAAGGGGGCAAGTTCATAGCATATGCTTCCAAACAATTAAAGCCCTATGAGAGCAATTATCCTACTCATGATCTAGAACTAGCAGTGGTAATGCATGTTTTGAAGTTATGGAGACAATACCTATATGGGGAAAGATGTAAGGTATACAGATCACGAGAGCTTAAGGTATATCTTTACTCAAAAAGAGATGAATATGAGACAGAGAAGGTGGTTGGAGCTGATAAAAGACTATGATATAGATATCTAATATCATCCAGGAAAGATGAATGTTGTAGCAGATGCTTTGAGAAGGAAGAAAGTAGATAATCTTGCAGATTTGATCACAACAGAATACCATTTGATTGAGGAAATGAGGAAGCTTGAGCTGGAGATAGTCACAAAGTAAGTAAGTGAAAGATTGGCAAACTTGAGAACATAGCCTACGCTTGTAGGGAGAATCAAGACAGCTCATATAGATAATCAGAGTATCCTGGAAATAAAAAGAAGAATGGACAAGGGCATGGCACCAGAGTTTCAGGTTGATGAGGAAGGTATTCTGCGATATAAAGGGAGATTGTATGTGCCAGCTCAAGGAGAACTTAAGAGGGAATTATTGAAGGAAGCACACTATTCCAGTTATTATATCCATCCAGGAGGTAATAAAATGTATCAAGACTTAAAGAAGTTGTATTAGTGGAATAACATGAAAAAGGAGATAGCATAATATGTTTCCAAGTGTCATGCGTGTCAAATGATCAATATTGAGCATAGAAGAGTGGCAGGTGAATTGAAACCTTTGTCTATACCATAGTGGAAGTGGGAAGACATCACCATGGACTTCATTTCTGCTTTACCTAAGACAAGAGATAAGTTTGACTCAGTGTGGGTGATTGTGGATGGACTCACTATCTCTCACTTCGTACCTATGAAGACTGGGTATCGATTGCATCAGTTGGCAAGGTTGTATGTCAAAGAGATATTAAGGTTGCATGAAATATCAGTAACTATTGTATCAAACAGAGATACTCAATTTGTTGGAAGATTTTGGAAGAGCCTACATCAAGCTTTGGGTACCAAAGTGGTTTTTAGCACTGTTTTTCATCCACAAACTGATGGACAATATGAGAGGACTATTCAGATTCTGGAAGATATGTTGAGAGCATACATTTTGGACTTCAAAGGTAGCTGGGATGAGCATTTACCGTTGGTGGAATTTATTTACAACAACAATTATCAAGCATCAATTAGCATGCCTCGTTTGAAGCTCTCTATTGTAGAAAGTGCAAATCACCTATTCATTGGGAAGAAGTGGGTGAAAGATAGTTGTTGGGACCTGAGTTAGTGCAAGATGCAGTTGATAAAGTTAAGTTGATTAGACAAAGATTGCAAGCAGCTTAGAGTCGACAAAAGAGTTATGCTGATAAACGAAGAGGACCTTTAAAATTTCAAGTGAGAGAGCACGTTTTGCTTAAGAACTCACCAACAAAAGGGGTTGTCAGATTTAGCTTAAGAGGAAAGTTGAATCCTATATATCTGAGACCATATGAAATCCTAGAAAGGATAAGCGATATGGCATACAAATTGGCTTTATTGCCTAATTTGGAAGGGGTCCATAATGTGTTCTATGTATCTATGCTCATAAAGTATGTTAGAGATCCTGAAGAGATAGTAGCTCTTAAACTGTTGGAAGTGTGTAAACCCCGGTTTTCTTAGTAACCGGGTAAACTTCGAAAATCGAAAACCAAGCTTGAGAGAGAAACCTAGGAACTCTGGATTCGGCTTTTCTTCGATTTCAAACTAAAAGAACTTTTGTAAAATAAACTAATGTGGAATATTTTTTTAAAGTATATTCCAAACCATAAAAAGAACTAATTTTGAAAAATTTTCCATTCCACGCCTTCGCGAGATCCATTACGGAAAAACGATCCCCGAAACTCGAAATTCAAAAAATATTCCGAAATACTCTTTAGAACCGAAATTTAATGAGGATTTCAAGAATATAATTTTATAATTTTTCAGTTTATAAAATTATAGATATAGCCTTTTTCTCGTATTTTCTTTACTACCGATAAAGCAATTGTCTTGTTTACTATTCATAAGTACAACCTACTGCACTCACAAGCCACTCCCTACGCTTACATCCTTACAAACACTCCATTACATTTTCTTTTCCAAAAAATATTTGTCTCTTAAGAATTATTACAATTTAAGACTTTTTATTACAATAATTACAAAACAAAACAATTTCAACTCTCCACTCTCCTTCCCACTCCCAAACCGGTGCACCCCCCCTTTGTTGCCCTAATTTGTTTTATTTTCTTCCTTTATTATAATTAAAACAAACCCTAATTTACTTACTATATATATTCTTTTACATTTCTCTCTCTTCATTCACTTCATTTGTTTCAAAAAAATTACACAAACACTCTCTATTTCCCCTCTCTTACTGTGACTTTAACACACACTCACACAAGTTCAATTTCTTCTTCATTTCCCTCTCATTTCAAGCTTTAGGTGAAGGATCCTTAACTTTTCTACCATTAAATCTTGTAATGGCAACATTATTCATGAGTATTTTCACATTTAAGTCCCCATGAGCACTTGCTGGGGATAAGAAAATACTACTATATGAATATCAAGCCATCACAAGAGAAGATCTTATGTCTAAATGTGTTTTCATCTATCTTCACATACATGCATATAATAGTAGAGTAAAGTAGAGATCCTGCATAAAAATCCATGTTCATGTTTTCAAACTCCATTTTATGTATGATAAGTAATAGATCTAGCATTTAAATGCTCATATTATACTTGACATTCATGATCTCATGAATATTTTGTGTTTTAATACATTAATGATCATAAAGGTTTTGTTATGTGTATATAAATGTTGTAGTTAGTAGATCTTTAAGTAGATGAGATAAGAAACTTAAAAAGGAAAATTTTTCATTTGAAATGTTCAAATGAAAATTCGAATGACTTCAAAGCCATGCATTAACAACTCTTTTACCAACTTCAAAACTTGTGTTTTATATGAAAAATGAAGAGTATAGGTAATAGATATCATTAAGTAATGATGTTTATAAGTTGAAACGAGATTTGTTAAGAAGAATAGGCAAAACAAAGAGAAGAAATAAGATAGGAAATTTTGAGTTGCTAGTTAACTTAAGAAAATCGTAATTTGGAGTAATGCCATGACAACACCTATTTTCCAACTCAAAATAAAAGTTTTATTTAAGAAATGAAGTCTTTAAGGGATAGGTATAATAGAGCCTTAAATTTTAATGCATTAAACAAGTTTTTCTCAAAGAAATCATTCAAAAACTAATTTTTCAAATTCGGATTTTGGAATAACCTCTATATGAAAACATGTTTACAAAGTATAAAATGGAAATTTTATGTAGAAATGAAGGTCTTAAGTAATAGATATAATGAAGACTCAATTTTAACAAGGATAATTAGATTTTCTTAAGAAATAAATCCAAAACAAATGGAAATGATCAAAGTTAGGAAACTAGTTTTCTTAAAAGCAAAAAGTCATGGAGTCTCATAAATAAAAAGTTTCTAAAATTTTCTTTTAGTAAATATTGTCAAGAGAATGCATATATCAAGTTCATAACATGCCATTCATGATAGAAAAATCACAATATTGCATGTATAGTTATCTATATTCTAGAAACATTACAAGCATTCACAAAACTATTTTTGGAATTAAAATTCGCTTCTGATCAGAATATTTCGTGACTCAAACAATTTCAAAACTTGAAAATAATATTAGAAATAGATAGATCTTTCGAAGTAGATAGAAATCGGTATATAATATGCGCAATTTCGAGTTAAAATGAGTTAGATATGACCATTTTAAGTTAGGACTTCAACTTAGGCGAAAATTGACGAACTTAGTAAGTAGAATTGTTAAGTTTAGTAGAACTTCATAAGAAATACTCATTGAGGGTATTCCTTGTACTTAGGTGATTTGGACGGCGGATTTCCACTCTTCGAGGACTACTACGACTAGTGGATTCCTCTTCATGGCCGAGTGAGTTCATTTCTTAAATAGTTGTGCTCATGTATGTACTTGTAACCATAGTGGCATCAGAATTAGGAAAAGATAAAATTGTGATGAGTTGTGATCTAATCTTGGTTGAATGAATGATAAGTATATTGAGATGAGACTTATTGTAAAAACATTGTATGAGCCAGTATAGACTTGAATTGTCTGAAATTCTCTATGATCGCCCTTAACCTACATAATTAACATGCTACGATTATATGAATAAATTGTACATGCATATCACGTAGTTAATCACATTGCATTAGCAAGTATACCTTTGGTAGGACAAAGGTATATTAGCGGAGGCGTGGAGGCCGTGTTAACATTAAGGATGCAAAATCGCTTAAGTTAATGGAAGTGGGGTAGGCACTTGAAACAACCACATAAAACAACAGATGTTGTATAACTAAGAGAAAGAGATCGGGATTATGGTTGCATGACTTTTGGACCACCCTACTCAAGATTAGAATTATGGTTACATGATTTATGGACCACCCCACTCAATATTGGAATTACGGTTGCATGACTTATGGACCACCCCAACCCCTAATGGAGGGCATAAATCCATTCACATATAGCTACAGAAAGTCATATGCTTGTATGCTCATTTGCTTGTGCATTTATATGATTGATTAACTATAACTTGCTTATATAAATATCTTGAATGAGTTGTTATTTAGAAATGAACCTCACTAGCTTGTTAGCTTACACTCCAATAGTTTTTATTGCAGTGTTCTCATTTTTTGTTGTTCCGAGAGAACACTTTTCACAGGTTTATCTTTTTGGATTAAGGAGCTTTTGAAGAAGTCGGGACCTAGCTACAGGCGTGGACTTCTAGAAAAATCTCTTTAACATAAATTTTAATGTTTATAAATGGATATAAACTGGATAGACTTCTATTATTTTGGCGAGGGTATGTCCCTTGACTTATGTAAAGACTTAACTTATTTATCTTGTTGTGATTTCTATTCTAATGCTATTGTATGTCTTCTTAAGACTATACGATTCAAATTGTGATCCTAAAAATTGTGCAAGTACACCTTACACCCAATATGTAAACTTATGGATGACTAAGTTGTCATACTTAAGTTTAAATATCGAGTATGGTGGACTATCACGTTTTGGGTACCCCTTGGGGCATCACAAAGTGCAACCAAATCTCTCAACAATTGAGAAGCCAGTGAAGATTTTGGATACAAAAGAAAAGGTCTGAGAAGAAAAGTAATTAAATATGTGAAGGTTTAGTGGACAAATCAAGCAGAAAGAGAAGCAACATAGGAGTTAGAGGAGGAGATGCGAGCTAAGTACCCCAAGCTTTTCAATGAATCAGGTAACTTTCGAGGATGAAAGTTTTTTTAGGAAGGGAGAGATGTAATATACAAATAAATAATTTATAGGGTAGAATTGTAATAAAGTGTTGTTAAAAGGGGTATTTTTGTCTTTTAACATACAGATTTGGACCCAAGGATGTTGTTCGCAAAGAATAAGAAATTGAGATCTTAGGCTGGCTTAAAGCTACCAGCTTTGAATACAAGGCTGCCAACTTTGTATCAGCTTTGGAGTTTCTGACAATTTTGAACGAAATTGTGAAAGATGGCAGCATATGGGTGAAAGCCGGCCAAAGGCTCCCGCTTACACACCAAAGCCGCAGGCGTACACATCAAAGCCATCGGCTTTGGGCCGGCCTAGGACCTAAAATCTATAAATAAAACGTTTTGACAACATTCGAAAACCAATTGTTTTATTCGAACTTCTTCCTTCAGAGCGTCTCTAGGGTTTGTATCTTCTATTCTAGGTATGTGGCTTCAAAGGAAGGCTAAGATCGATCAAAGGTAAGTGGATTCGCTCATTTATTACAAGTTCTTTACATATCGATCATATTATTTAGGGTTTTGTTTGGATTTCTTTAAAGGAAGTTTTGGAAAAAAAAAAAAACCCTAGTTTTGTGCAAGATCTGATCTTTTGGTGATTAGCAAAGGGTTAAGGATCTAATTACGGTAAGTTTATCTTCACAAACCTAGATCTATCATAAGATGTAATTTTCATGATACATATCTGTTTTTGTTAATTTGCAAAATTAGGGTTTTTGGAGTGAGATATGTTCTATTGGAATTTTGAGGAAATTGATCGAGAAGAATGTGTTATTTTGGAGTTTTCTTAAAAGGTTAGGGTTTTGGAGAAATTGGAGATGTTAGATTTCGATTTCATATTGAAGTTTTTAATTGTTTCTATACATATTATATTATCAGGAGATTTGGAGATTGTGGGTTGTTGTTAAGGGAGATTGTAGTTTTGGAGATATTATTCCTAAAATTGAAAAGGTACAATCATTCCTTATTTATTGTATCTGCTTGTAAGTTTAGTATTTTGTATGATTTGTTGTAGAAATAGATTAATAATCAATATAAATCTATTCACTTAATTAATTTGTCTGTTAGGTGTGTTTGGCTATGACTGGTAAAACCTGGCAGATAGTGATACTAGTGTGGCACCTGATGGTCATTGTGTGTCGTTATCCCTATTAGAGTTGCACTTAGAGATGATTCCGGTAATTTAGGTGATTTGGTAGTATGGTCACAGGTGTTTGGGGAGTACTATTTACCAATATATGTATATAATTACCTATTTTCAAAGTTGGTTGATTTCCAGGGGTCTGAGTTACTCCAATTTTGGGACTATGGATTCATAGTTATAAACTATGTTGTTTTTTCAGTTTAATAAAGATAATAATTTGATTGTTTGCATTAGATTAAGTTACATTTGATATATATATATGTTGCGTATGCATATACATTTGTTTTGTGGATTGGCGTACTGGGCGTTTTCGTTCATTCCTTTCATTTCTCAAGTACAGGTGAAGATGATATAGTATATGATATTTCTGGATATAATCTGTACATAGATCAAAGGATGTCGATAGTGGTCAGACTACCCTGCTGAAGAATAGATTCAGATACAGGAATTAGAGAAAAGAATTTTTAGATCTTATGCAGAATTTGGATTTATGTTAAAGATCTTTATATGAAGGATTATGGATTTTTATGTTTTTGGATATCTTTTATAGCATTTGAGAGATTTTACATAATTTGTGGAGTTAGAATTATCTTGAGTATGTTGGCTTGGCTTATGCCAATTTTATTTTGATAAATAGGAAATTTTTAAAAGGAATTTTATTATATGTTATACAGATTTTGAACCTTCTGATGCACCTTCTATGAGAGTTATGGAGACTATATCTTATGTATTTTACATTGTAGTTTAGGTTGTTATAGCCTTTGCATGTCCTATAAAGAGAGGACACGGGGCATGTTGTAATTGCCAATAGGTTAAGACGTTACAGTTATTATGCTCCTAACTTAAGTTTGTATATCTATTATTATCTATTTGTATATCTATATATTTCTTAGAATCTAAATGTTCACTAGCTCTCTAACAAGCTTTTATTATTATTGCTTTTCATTTCTTTCTTTTTCTTTTTCTTTTTCTCTTTTTGGGCTAGTCTATTTTTAGTCCCGGGTAGCCTAAACGTTAGGCTCCCAATACTTGACCGGGATATCTTGATGAAGCTAAAGTTCTCAATACTTGATCTTATTATCTTGCTTATTATTTTGCTTTTATCTTTCTTATATTTTCATCTTTTCATATTACATACTCATATACATGCATCATCATAATGAGATAATCTCAACAAAATTTAAAATGGAATTTTCTTTAATAAAAAAAAAAATGAAACCAAACTCTTTTAATAAATATACCATTGTCACTAAATCAAGATTTTGCTTTCAAACACATATAAAAAAATTATTTTACACTTCTTTTGAAACTCATCAAGATTTTTATTAAATGACGATAAAGATGATTTTATCAAAAAATTAGCTAAGGAAATAATTATCCTTTCATGATAATCACATGAAGTATATTAAAACATAGTATTAAATAGTTCTTTAATAAGCAAATTTTTCTCAAAAACTTTACTTATAGGATTTTTATCAATATAATAAAAAACCAAGAACTAGACTAGTTTTCAAAGTTAAGATAAAATTAACTCACTAATTTATAAACCACTTAGAAAAATAAAGATTGCCAAGCTTCTAAATGATAAACCCATTTTCAAAGAAATAAAATGAATATAAACATAATAAGTTCCAAAAATAATAGATATTATCAACAACTTAAGAAAATATTAAAACATGATTTTCTTCCAAGTAAAATTAGTAAAAGAATTAAAGACCAAGTTATAGAAATAAAATTTATTTTTAAAGAAGTTAGGAAATGAAAACATAAGAAGAAAAGACTTTTTTACCAAAACATTTTTAAAAGGAAAATATATACAACTCAAACTATTATAGGTTATCAACAACTTAATAAAAAATTTTGGAAACTTCACTTTTATCACTAGAGGTAAATTTTGTAGAGATCAAAGTGAAGAAAAAAAATAAATTATTTTACAAAAGAAATTGGAAAACAAAGTAATAATATACTCAATTATAATAATCTAAGAAATTATAAAGTTCTTCCAAAACACTTGGAAAGGAAATTGTTAAGATTCAAGTTTTCAACACCATATGACAATTTGTTTTAAGAAAAATAATCGTTGAGACAACACCATTAAATTTTGCATACAATATGAGTCTATATATATGTATTCAAAGGATTTTTCAACCATATAAATATCTATATTTTTGCTAAATGATTTTTGGAATCAAGAAAAGTTTGAAAATTGTGTTTTAAGGGCTAGGATTTTCGTAGTAATTCTATACTGACCTTTTTTGTGACCCAAAGACTTTTTATGACAAAACTAACCTTAGAAATAGGTAAGTCTTTTCGAGTTGATAGAAAAAGGTATATAATATGAGAAATTCCAAGTTAAAATGAGCAAGCTATGGCCATTTTAAGTTGGAATATCCTCTATATGATTTTGATGAACTTAGTGAAATAGAATTAGCAAGTTTAAGTAGAACTTCCAAGAAATACTCATTTTGGGTATTTCTTTTGTATAGGTGACATGGAGACCGAGTTTCCATATCCGAGGATTACTTTGACTAGAAGTTTCCATGAAAATGGCTGAGTGAGTTTATTTCTTATATTTTTGCACTTATGCTTTTACTTGTAAATTAATGGCATTAGATTAGGAAAAGATAAAATGGAAATATGCATGTGCTTTACTTATATGATTGAAATTACACCTAAGTATATCGAGGCAGGAATTGTTCATAATGAATGTTTAATCTAGTATATGAATGATATATGCGAATTCTATGATAACCCATAAAATATTTAATCATGGCATGAGTATTTAATAAATTTGATTCATGCATATCATTAGGTGAGTTTATTGCATTTATTACTATGCCCTTGGTGGGGCAAAGGCATAGTAAGGGGGTCATAGAGCCCGTAAGATCTATAAATTAGCAATGGATCGACCGAACTAAATTATGGTGAATATAACGCCCGAATAAAATATGTTTTATAGCTAAGTAGTGGCTCGAATAAAACTACAAAGGAATTATATTTATAAAAATCGATCTATTCGATATGGAACCCCTAATCCCATTCAGGTAAATCCATTCAACATATGATTCCCGAAAAGTCGTATATATTGTTTGCTTACGTGTTTTTGCATCTCATATGGTTGTTTAAATAAACTTGTTTGATTACTTGTTGTTAGGTGTTTAATTGAGAAAATAATTCTCACTAAGCGCATAGCTTATACTCTCTTAGATATCTCTTGCAGTACTCATATCTTTGGTTGGAGCCCAGGGAATACTTTACCCAGGTAATGCGTTTTGGAGCCAAGAGCTTTTGGTTAGAATTCAGATTAGAAGTATAAATAGATTTCCAAGTAGAAATTCGAAAATGTAATCGGACTTTGATAAGATTAGATGTTTGATAGGAGAATGCCCCTTAAAGCTTATAAGACTTCTTGTATATCTTTTAAGAACCTTGATTTTATTGTTATGATTTACTTTCTTAATTGTTATGATGTAAAACTGCTTAAACGGCTTGATCCAAAGTTTGTTCCACTATGACTGTGAAAGTACACCTTATACCCAATGTCGAGACTTTTGGAATGACTAAAGTTGTCATACTTAAGTCTTAATATTGAGTGTAGCGGGCTATCATATTTAGGATACCCTTTGGGGCGTGACAGTTTAAGTTGGTATCGGAGCATTATTAAGAACTTAATATCATAACAATAGAAATAGATTTATAAAGAAATAAGTAGAACCAAAATAGAAAACTTAGTATGGGTAAAATAAGTTTGCTAATCTTCTCTTCCTTTCTTTTGCATGAATAGATGACCCTAGGTGAAGCCCATGTGGAAGCTCAACAATTTCATAAGAGACCCACCGAAACCTTCACGAATTATCAATTAGGCTTAAGGTGCTATGCAAGGAATTTTCCTTAGCAGGAAGACCAAAGTCCATTAAGGAGATGTTTGCTTTGTGGAAAAGAGGGTTGAAGAACACGAAGTAGCGAAGGATTGTTGACATGATAAGATATTGCCCCATAAGGAGAAAGAGATGGTCCAAGTTGGAAGTGATATATGCTATTGAGAGGATTGCTATGCATGCTTATAAACATACCATGCTGTGAGAAGCTACCTCCGTATTATGAAGGGAAGGAGAACTAACCTTTCCAAATTTTCCAGACTAGGAACCCGATTGGACCTTTGTTCGTGTATGCTCATGATGAGATGAAGGATCATAATGATTGGTGCAAAGAAAACTTTGAAGATTCCTTCTATTGGCAAGGAGTGTATCAAAAGATTCTCGAGGGCCTAAGAAATATGTCAACTCAATCACCTCCCCGAACCGAGATTCAACTCGCCAACAATGAAGTATTAGTGGATGTCGCCATGGCAAAAGTCGAGAATAAAGAACCCGAGGTAGAAGAGGAAGAAGTCAAAGAAGAAGAAACCTAGAAGAGGATCCAAGGAAGACCCAGAAAAGGAACCGACATAGGACCTAGTTGGAGAGAACCCCAATATGCCATGGGCGGAAGAGGAACCAAAGCAAGAATCGAATGAAGGAAATCCCGATATGACCCAAGTGGAAGAAATATGGGCCAAAGGAGAAAGTATCTATCTCGAACGCAACAAAGAAAGGCAAGCTCAATTAATCGCAATGATTCGAGAGGCCACTTCCCCAAGTAATGAGGATGCAACAAATTTCCCAGTCATGAGGAATACCGAGTCGGACACTGAAGCTCGGACTCCCGACTTTAGAAGAATGAGTATCTGATTGGCCGAAGAAGCATGTCACAGGAACCCACCCCTCATCGAACCATTGAAGAAGAAACCCAGCAAGACCATGTGATGACCCCTAAAAGTGACGATAGTGCCAGAAGGTTGGAACAAGTAAGGGAACACACAAGAGAAAGGAGAAAGGATATAACAAGGTATTTGAGGTTGTTTATGGGCAAAAGACATAAAGATCATCGAGCCATAATCCGAGTGATGCACCATTTCAGTAGGCCGAAAGAAGGAAGGAAGAATGAGGAAGAAAGAAGGAAGAAAGAAGCTAGAAGGAAGATTGAGCACCCCATAAGTCCGATAACGGATTTTGACCAAGACTATTAGGTTTGAAAAGTGTTATGTTGTGTTTTCTTTATGAATTGTTCTTTCATGCATTTTGTAACCTTTTATTTCAATTGTAAGGGTCTTGAACTCTTATCTATTTCCTTATTGAATGGAGTTATCATTTTGAAATTTTGGTTTAATGGTTTCGTATTTCTCTTGATGATTTCATGACTCTTTATTTCAAGCTTCATGATTATTCATATTAGTTCAATTTCCATAATTTCCGACAACACCCGCTTAAAACTTAATAAAGCTATTAAAAGAGAATATCAAGCTCATCTAACTAAAAATTTAAACAGTCATGGAAGAAGAAGGAGACACCAAGAGCAAAGCACTTTAAACCAACTTGTAGAGGAGATAACTCAACCTACTACACAACCCAAAATTCCCAAATGTTGAACCTCAACTTAATCTACCAGTCGTTTTCAACCAGTTCATTCAAATAGTGGAAGCTTTTAGACAAAATAACCCAACACCGACACCAACTCCACCGTAACCCGCACCACATGTATCGATGGAAGTACTTGTCTCAGGAAATGCACAACTCAAAACCATGCCTTTACCAACACACCCTCCCCTCGTACCATACCGAAACTTGTGACCTGAATTCATCAAGAGAAATCGTTATTTTGATGGAACCTTCGGAAAGCCAGAGGATGCTAAAGACTAGCTAGCTCATATCGAGAGATCATTCGATGCCTATGAAGTGTCCACAACCCTTAAGGATCACCTTTGGTACCTACATGCTTCGCCTTAATGCTCAAGTTTGGTGCGAATCCAAGAAACGAGAGTTGATACCCCTAGTTATATGGGAGATGTTTCACTATAGAATTTTTGGAGAACTACTTTCTTGGAAGTCTACGAGTACAATACAATGTCGATTTCTTACACATGCTCTTTATTATGCTATAATATTCGGTTTCCTTAATATGCTATAATATTATGTAATAACCTTCATATGTAATCTCTATATATTTACATCAATGAAATATGATATAGTGTCTAGCCTTTTTCTTCTTTAGAGAGAGGAAGAAGAAGATGCGGCAGCAATAGAGAGAGAGAGAGAGAGAAGAGAAAGTGAAAAAAAAAAAAAAAAAAAGAAAAAATATGCAAACGAGGAGAGAAAAAATATTTATTTTACTAAAGTTTCTCTTCCATGTCAGCTTGTCACTAGAGAATTCGATGGATTCCAACCAAAGGTATATTAGGTGCAAAATAAAATATTTTGTATTTTCTTAGCAAAAAATTTTGTTTAAGTATAATTCTGTTATATTCAAAAAATTCAAATACTGTTAATGAACTCACCCTACTTTTGCACATAACGATGTGTAGACACATGCACCTGCGCAAATTAGCAAAATTTTCCTCTCTTTTTTTCCTGCAAAACTCATTTTAGCACAGGTTAATTGCTTATAAACTCAATTCCGAAATTCAAAATTCAAGCTCCATAATTGTTGTACAAACTTTAGCACAAGTTAAAGGTTATATATTGTAAAGGTAAATTTCCATCGTGACACTAAGAGAGCTTTTTGCTCATTTTGTTGATTGTGAACCAATATTGAAGTTGAAGACTTAAATTTCAATCCTTTTTTAATTATAAAATCATCAAATGACTGGAGGGGGGAAAAATCTTGAAAATATATATTTAATTAATTAAAAGGAGCTCCTAGAATTAATGAGAAAATGTAGCTATGAAATTTGGAAAAAAAAAAAAAAAGAAACATTTATCTATTGAAGTAATTTGATTATATGTCACCTTGTTGTTTTCTAAATCGTGGCTGATACTTCTTCACATAATCTAATTTAAAATGTTTGAAAAATCCAATTTTATTTTGAAATAAAAATCGCTTAAAACCTGCAAAGCTATTTTGAAATTTAACTGATCCATATCTCCCAGCCTTTTGAAATCTTCGTAAAATTGCGGCTAAAACATCCTCGGTTTGTCTTCAAACTGCTGCTACAACTTACGTAAATGCTTCAAATATATACCATGCTAATAAATTTCTAGATTTGTTAAATTTTGAATTTGGATTTTGATAAAATGGGGCTTCTCTTTTATATTTCTAGTTCCTCCGTGGTCAGTTTAACGAGAAAAATGAAAAAGAAAAATTATAAATAAACATGTATAAATTAACCGTACAAAGAACTTTTACTAAATTCAAATGAATGTGGAAAAATTGTTTTATATTCACAACATTTGATATATTATTACTAACGGTACAAAGAATAAATATACCTTTATGGATAATTTAGTATTTACCATCAAATTTTGAGTAATTTTTTAGTGAAGTACCACAATTTTTTTAATTGTTAATTCTAATACCTAATTAAATGATATTGATCATATATAATATAAAAATCAATAGCAAGTTAAAAATATCAAACTCAATTCCAATGATGATCATGAAGGCTAAAGCATCTATCATACTTGTAATTTAGGGTTGAAGTATGGGTATCATGTCACAAAGATTAATGAGTACTATTGTAATAATAGTCTCCTTCCTCCTATTGTGTAGCCAATATAGCAATATAATTAGTAATTAACTAGCTAAGCAAAAGTGACCAAAAAAAAAAAAAAAATCTAGCCAAGCAATCACAAGTCAAGATTTTATAAGAATTTATCTAGTTGTAAGAGCGTCTAAATTTTGAATCCCATTAGACTTTATGTGACTATACTAAGGATAATTTCACCATTATTGTTGATATTCTTGAGCGATGGAAATTTCTAAAGTCACTTGATATATCTGTCGAGATTATCAAATTCTGATTATAAGAAAGCACTAAACATCCAAAATTCTCTTATTAGGTTTGACTTAATTCTAGAGATTTATATCATCCATTTTTTAAATTGTATGCAATCCCTCTAATTGCGTGGATCTACTTACACAAATAATCCATTAATTAATGCTGAAAGAATCAATATTCTCAAGCCATCAATTCAAGATAAACAATAGAAGCAACAAAATTAGATGTAATAAAATCAGTTAATATATTGAAACAAAAAAAAATGTCATTTTCTCATTAATTCTAGAAGCTCCTTTAACCCATAGCCTACCAAGAAAGACCTACTGGACCTAGAACCGACCTATTCTCACTTCGACTAACCTAATCTCACTCACTTTTTCTAACCCAACTCCGAGCCTTGCAATAATCTCACTCCCCTTAGCTTTGGAGATCGATTTATCAAATGCTATAGCCAAGGGGGGTCCTCAGTTAAAATCACTGAATTCATTCCTTCCAACCATCACTGGTTCCACCAAGAGGCACGATTGGAGATGAATTAGTACATCTCAGCCCACATCCTCAATAACATCGCCTATTTCTTACTAGTCACTAGTAATTCCACAAATCCATACAAAACCAAACAGATCCCTCAAAAATGTTTTTGATGAACAAATCTGGACTACTCTCTCTTTGCGTTAAGAGTGGGAAAAATTTATGCTTTTCGGACATATATTCAACCTGTCGGCAAACCATGCAAGGGTATTTGGGTGTGCTTCAGATATTGCCCGCTATAAGCGATATAAAGATTTCACTTTGGCGACGAACCACATTTATTTGCGTAGTAGAGGGGATTTTAACTTCGCAATCCAAGATTTGAATATCGGCAAAACAGTGGAAATGTGTAGTGGGAGATTTTGCATCAGATCCTACCTTCCGTCAAATGTATATGCATTTTATATGATACGCTAACTTCCTATGATGTCATTTCATTCCCTACCCTCCATCCCTACTCTGCATATTACAAAAAAGTTCATAGTGTCGATCTTCCATGGGTTATTGTCAGCTCAGCTGCGAGTTCCACTAAAGGCTTCACTAGTTCACTGATAGATGGATTGGTTCCACAACTATGATATCAGGGGAAAGCTGACTAAAAAGCTGTAATCTTGGTCACTCTTTTAACAGGAGGAGAGATTGAATTAGTTATCATAGCTAAAAGAGTATAAAATATACATTTGAAAAAACAGAATTGTTGGATTACAACAAATACTCTTCCAATATCATGCCAATGAACCATCCAAATCGCGGCACAAGTTAATCAGGTCAAAAGTTCCGGCCAAATACAGCAGGGCTTTAAAGGGCTTTAATTATAACCAGGCTGACATCGTCAACCCTGTGGTGGATATCAAGCAGTTGTCCGAGGCAGGAGTGAAAATGCCCCGGCAGGGAACTTAGACGCTTTCATCCTCTTCCCTCGCATCAGATTGATCATATTTACACCGACCAGCCCCTCCTTCATGGCTGTGGAAATCGGACAAAGCAGTTCCCCATTGCTAACCATCATAGTCCCAGCCTCCACGGTATTTATGACTAGAATGGTGGTCACAACCATATTGTTATCTCCTCAAGTGATCCCGAGTGAAGAAGGGATGCCTGAGAGCTTCCCTTGCCGATAATCTATAAGAAGGGTCATAACGAAGAAGCCCTTGCAGTAAATGTATCAGATCTCCTGCTGAATGGTCAACATGCTGCATCACCAAGTTCTGCAATGTTCCAATTTCAATAGAAAAATGAGAAATCCAGAATCGATAGCAAGCCTGCACAGTTCAAGAATGTCCAAGGACAGAAACACACCTGAAGCCTAGGTAGCTTCAGAACAGCTTTCATGCTGTCTCGAGATGTAGCACCTTCTGGCCAGTTCAATCTACCCCTCTTCACATATTTCTCAGCATGCCGACTGAAGATACAAAATGATTAAAACATCATTAAATCAATCATCCACCCAGAATATAAATGCTACATAGCCACTTTATAATAAATTCACTCACTCAGCTCTCTTAAGCATGTGTGCAGGCAAAGGCCCCAATACTGTCTCCATCATAGCAAGATGTTCCAGATTCTCATGAGTCTGGAACAATGCTTCACCCTGTTAGAACACAAAATTGATGTATATGAATACATACACCATCGACATCACTACTCTAAACTATAACACAGAGAAAGATCCCCAGTTCATACTGTGCACAACTCCACCAGTATACAACCAACACTCCATACATCACAAGGATAGCTCCAACCAAGCCCTGCATATAAAAACCTCCTTAGTAAACTAAGAAGGGGGGAGAAGAAAGAAAGAAAACTGTCTAACTAAGCTGCAAAAGGATGAGACTCGTACCAAGAATAACTTCTGGTGCTCGATAGTGACGTGTGGACACAATGTAGGTCTGGTCCTGGCGTTCATAGGTGGTACTACCAAAATCAATCACTTTGATGGCACTGGACTTGGGAATCCTCTTATAATAGGAGGAATCCTTTGGTGAGCGAGATGAACCCTGTGTGTCGGTGAATGAATGCATGTTATGATTCAAGTGTACAATGAACTCAAAAACACAACAATTAATGTTGTATTGAAAAATATATAGTCAAAAGAGCATAAGTTTAGCCATAATATACCTTGTAATCTGGAATTTTAACATAATCAGATGAGACGAGAAGGATATTCTCAGGCTTCAAGTCAGTATGTATCAGATGTAAATCATGCATGACTGCAAAGAAAAAAGAAAATACATTGTCAGACACCAGATATACTGGCAACAGACCGACCCCCCTGGTACCACAAGCCTAATTGCAAAGGATTCAATCAGATGAGACTAAACATGATCATTAAAGTAACTATGCATATAAACTACATGCTCAAGACTGCAAAATTTTGGCAATTAAGATGTGATACGATAGGTAAAAAGAGACTAGCTTAGTAAATTACTACACACATGCTACACATTCCAACAGTTGTCTTCCAATCTCACGGACAAGATCAATGGGAAATGAGCGATAATTGTTTTTCCGTAGAAAATCGTATAAGCTTGGTCCAAGCTTCTCAAACACCTGTTAAGCACCATTTGAATTCATCCAAACTTTTAACCCCCAAATCATTTGGTTAATTGGGGAAATCAATTTACCACAAACCAATCATATATACTTACAATACAGATATGGTTACGATAGTCAAACCAGTTCCGTATTTGAACACAACTGCAAGGATAAAACCCATTTAACCTCCGACACAATCTTATAATAAAGGTTCAGAAAAATACAAAAGAAAGTTAAATTTAAAGGTGTGAGCTCCATGAGAAGATGATGGTCAAATACTCACCGACTGCCACCTTTATCATGTCTACCTAGCTGTTGCAAGACATCAATTTCAATCATAGCTGCATCACGATACTTTTAATTCCCCGGACTATCTTAATAGCAACCATTTCTTTTCTTTCCCTATCCCAGCACTCCAGGACTTGACCAAAGGTTCCTGATATAAGAAATCAACAAAGAAAGCTCTTATAAGCTTATCAGACTGTAGGAAAAAATAGATAAACAAACAAAATTGACAGAACATTACCTTCACCCATCTTGTTATGAATTTTATCTGCAAAGATAGCAGTTAAAATCAGTTTACCGAAGTAATATTAAGAGTAATCAATTAATGCACTACAAAATCGAAGAAAGCCTCACAACTCAACCTGATGTCTTCTAAGCAGATATATGACATTCACGATGCTTTTTTTGAGGGAAAAAAGTTTACATACACACCTAGAAGTATGTATGCTTTCAAGTCGATATAAAACAAATCACCCTAATGTTTCCAATATGGATGAAGACAACATAAAATTAAATCATTGAACTAAATGTGAATGATATAATCTCTATGGCGATGGTAAGTGTAATTACAGCGAGATGTTAAATTTTCTCCAAGTGCAAACATGTAATGGCCATCTTTGTCATCTTCTCTCCAAGGAGGAGAACCATTTCGAGCAACTCCCCTTACAAACATGGGATTAGAGGGATAATCTGAGGGTGCTGCCGAGGGTGCAAAGCCCGTCATATTGCCAACCTCTTGTCCACAAAACATTCCTACCTGTGCCTACACACAACCATTCATTCACGCACCACCCGATTAACAAGGTCAATAATTCCCTTACGGTCGAACCCTAAACCATGGGAATCTACAGACACCACTACATGTTTCATCAAGCCTTGTTAATTGAAAAAAAAAAAAAAAAGAAAAAAAGATCATAAAATTGTGTAAACCAATCAACATACAAATTAACACAACATAAAAATTATCAATTGATACTATATGCTCCAAAGATCTGAACAGGTACAATGAATACAGGTCAATATTAGATTAAAAAATAAATTTTATCATAAATACACATAGCTAAACAATATTAGCAAAGAAAGGAACATATAATCTTGGAAAAATCGAAACTTTACTGTAAGTTAAAGTTACTTCCAGGTCAAACTACTAAATTGAATATTTTTCATGAAAATTCACCACTCAACAATGATTACATGGACAAAAAGGATAGAACGCTACAAAAATTCAATGAAATCATGCTGAAAAGCTAGTATACGATCAGATCTACCATAAAAGTAAAATTATAGGCACTAATCCGATTGGATCTGACCTTATTCATACCTAAACTGATGAACCGCCCACAGATCTACTCCAGTAAACTTTAAAAATAACAAAATCAACAAAAACCACTTAGATCCATGACACAAGCGAAGAAAGAGCAATACCTTTGGTGCTTCAGGTACATCCCAGCCCAAACGAGCCCTCTTTCTTGGACGCCGCTCCATATGCGTATGGGGGAAGTCCGTAATACGTTCCATCTCCATGACCTAGAATCCAAAACCGAATGCAAATACACTAAAGATTGCAAAGGATAAGAAGAAGATGATGCGGGAGGAAGAGAGAGAGAGTTTTCAAGAGAGAGAGAAAGTAAGAGACAATGCAACCACGGAAACGAAACCCTAACTTTTAACCTACTCACGAGGATTGAGGCGGTTTGGAGAAAATCGAACCGTACACGTGGCTCTTATAAGAGCCGTGTATATTTTATTGATCTGGGTTGTTCGGCTTTTTTATCATTGCTTTTGGGTACTCGCATTATTCGTGTTGACCTAACTAGAGTTTAGGAGTATGAGCTGGAAACAAACCATGGTTGAGTTAATTTTATTAATAAAGTTGTAGATTCTTTGGTTTATTCCTCGCAGGTGCTTTCCCACGTATCGATTATTTTAGACGTAGGACGTGCTTTTAGAAGAATGGGGTAAATAAATTATGTTGAATATTTGTAAGTAAATTTATATAAAACTTTGCGCAGATAAATACTTATAATTTATTATGAATATATGAAAGACTAATTGAAAATTATTAGAAATTTTTAAAAGGTAATATTTTTAAAATGATTAAAACAAAATGTACATTAACTAAAATAAAAAATAATAATACTTGCTCATGAGCTACAACTATTAACAATTTTGAAAGAGATAATTGAAACCAAAAAGTACAATAGCTAGCTATTATAAATATTGCAGTACTAAAAAAAAATTATTAAAAGTATTCAAATAGGTGATATTGAAATAAAAAAAAAGGTATAATAATTAGAATGAAAAGATATAACAACAGTAAATTAGAATAAATAAAAAATATTTTTAAAATGGTTAAAACGAAAGGTACAACGGTTAAAATAAAAAGTATGATATACTCATTGGTGAGCTACAATAATTATTAGAAATTTTTAAAGATATGGTTGGAACAAAAATGTATCATGATTAACTATTATAAATTTTCAAACAGGTAGTGTAAGCCCGGAAAATTCCAGTAAATAATTCTAAAATAAATATCGAAAATAATCTCTAAAAATGACTCCAAATTAAAATCGAATTTCGACTAGTCCTAAATCACGAATGAATCCAGAAATTTCTTAATATTGAGAAAATGAGAATCCTTAAAAATAAAATAAGAACTCAACAGTCTTTAAATTCAAAACCACTACGTATGACAAATTCTATACTTAACTCTAACTTGTAAAATCGAGTAATATAGAACCCAAAACAAATTATTAAAAAAAGTAAATAACGATAAACCTTCGAAAATAAAACTTGATTCAACAATTCCAAAAACGTTAAGAGATATTAAATACTTACAAAAATAAAATTTAAAATAAATTTCTTAATTAAATATGTTGTATAAACATAAAACATCAGTTTTCAAATTGGCAAAAATCTAAACCGGAAAATCACCCGGGAACCCTAAGTGGAATATGGTAGTTTAAGTCCAGCGATCTCGCATTCTTAGTCGTAGAGGCCAAGGTGCAGTTTAAGTGTGTAGAGTAGCTCATAGTAATATAAGGTCACTTAAAAATATCAGATCGTAAATTTTTTACTTATTTCGCACCCATTCAGATACAGACTTTGAACGCATGTCTCGGGGCTCGAGATATCAAAAATATACCATTAATACCGCTAGACTCGTATTTTTATAAGGATTTCAAAAATATCAGTTTTATAATTTTTTAATAACTAGAAATATCTTATTTTGCAATTATATTCGTATTTCTTTACTATCGATAATTAACTAGTCTTTTGCACTATTCACTACTATTCATTACACAATTTTATTATTTTTATAAACCCTTATATTTTTAGATAAATGTGTTGTATATCATAGAAAATTCTATTTTTATAAAATTTAGTCTGTTTCGGGTTTTTACAGGATCATTTTCTGTTTAAGACCTGATACTAAAAATAAAATAATTTAATTTAATAATTAAAATATTTTTATTTTCATAAAACAACTTTTTAGAATTTTTTGGGTTACAAAAATATTATTTATAGCTCATATTCGTATATTTTGATAATACCAATAACTTATTTGATGATTCACTAAAATAAATTAATTAATTATCTTATTTTAATTATGAAAAATCTGCTACAAATATTTGGAATGAATTTTCTATTTTTTTATTTTTTTATTTTAATTAAGAAAGTACTCTTACAACCCATACCTTTAAGTACACATTTCACACATCGCTTTTTTTTCACTTCAATCTTTCTACACTTCACTCATCACTTCATGGCAAATTTTTTACTTCTTTTTGCTGCCTTTGTCCTTTGAATTACTCCAAAATTGGTTAAAGTAAAGCTATTTCAACCCTTCTTCAAGAAGCTACACATATAATTAATTACACGTTACAATTTCAAATCAAAAACCAACCAAATTCTTCTCTCTCTCTCTCTCTTCTTCAAATTCACGCCAGCTATAGGAAAGCCTTAGCTACCCATTTCTTTTTCTTTTTTTTTTTTTACTTCATTTAAGTATCTTAAAACTCATTCTATCTTTCTCTCTCATTTATATATTAACCCTTTACCATTCCTTACAACTTTCCTCTCTATTTTTCCTTTTTTTCTCTCTTCTTTTGTTCTTGTTCTTGCAAGAACACTTGCTGTCCTTATTCAATAAATGAGCTCCCACACATATTTCTTCAAGATCGTTTGGTAAAACTCTTGTCCAAAGCTTCCACAGATGATATAGGTAAAGTATAGTGACAGTTTTATGCATCAAATGACCTTTCATAAGCTTAAAAGCTAAGGATGATGATGCCAAAATGAAACACTCATCTTATACATGATTATTCTCCTGTAATATTATTATTTTCTTGCTAAAAGTAGTTATATTTTGTAGATCTAACTTTTATGTAATTTTGATTAGGTTTATGTTTAGATCTATGAGTTTATAGTTTACTACCATAGATTTTTTTTATATTTATGCTAATAGAAAGCGTAGATCTTGGTTTTGAACTTAAACAAAAATGGTGAAATTCGTATCTAGGTAAGACCCATTTTTAAAAACCATTTTCCAAGTGTCAAAATGGAAGTTTTACTTGAAATAACGAAGGCTTAATGGGTATATATCACTAAACTTCATTTTATATGATTCAAAGGTGATTCTCAAAGATTATTTTTCAAAACAAAATTCTATTTTCGGATTTAGGCCAAGGCCTAGTGTAAAAACATGTTTTCCAACTCAAAAATGAAATTTTTATCAAAGATATGGAAGGCTGTTAAGATAGGATATGTAAAGAATGAATTTCATAAGTTTAAATGGATTTTATCAAAAGATATGTCAAAAAATAAATTTTGTAAATTCGGATCTCAACCAATACCAATTTTGAAAACCCTTTTTTCAACACCAAAATGAAGGATTTGTTAAAAAAAAAATGAAAAGCTTATGGAATAGGTATCAATAGGAGATGTTTTTAATAAATAAATGGTAGATCTACTAATAAAGATTCTCAAAATAGGAATAGATTACAAAATATAAAATTTGAGTTTTATTTAACCTTGTGAAATTCAGATGGTTTCAAGACCATGCCTTAAAAACCCTTTTATTGACTCCAAAACTTGTGTTTTGTATGAAAAATGAAGAGTATAGGTCGTAGATATCATCAAATAAAGATTTTTATAAGTTAATATGGGATTTGCTAAGAAAAATATGTAGAACAAGGAGTAGAAATGAAGTAGGAAAATTTGAGTTGTTTGTTATTCTAAGAAATTCGTAATAATGGAGTAATAGTATGAAAACCCATACTTTTCAAACTCAAAATAGAAGTTTTATTAAAGAAATGAAGTCCTTAGTGGTTAGGTATGATTGAGCCTTAAGTTTCTAAGTATCAAATGAGTTTTCTTAAAGAAATCACCACTAAAACAATTTTTACAAAATTCAGATTTTGAGATGAACCATATTTAAAAACATGTTTACAAAGTACAAAATGGGAATTTTTATTGAAAAACAAAGGCCTTAAGGAATATACATAATGAAGGCTTAATTTTAACAAGAATAAATAAATTTTATTAAGGAATTTTTCCAAAAACAAGTAAAGATTGTCAAGAATACAAGACTAGCATTTCTAAGTTGATTTTCATAAAGTGTTACAAAGAAAAAGTTTTCTAAAAATTTCTTTTATTAAATATCATCAAGAACATGTATATATATATATATATATATCTCATGATATATCATTTATGATAGTAACTTATTCATATTGCATGTATATTTGCTTTAGATAGTAGAAACTTCATGAACTTTCACAAAATCAATTTTTTTTAAAGTGGTTTTCGCTACTAATCTGAACTGATCAGATCTTTTCGAAGCTTAAAAGTTTTCAAAACTTAAATATGATATTAGAATTAGATAGATCTTTCGAAGTATATAGAAATCGGTATATAACTTGCTAAATTCCGAGTTCAAACGACCAAGTTATGGCCGTTTTAAATTGGAATTTCCACGTAGGATGAGAATTACGAATTTTCTAGTTTTGTTAAATAGTTTAGATTAGTTAAGTGATAAAATACTTATTAGGGTGTTTTTTCCTTTTTAGGTGACCCCAAAATTGACGATTCCCTACCACCGGATTACTTTTATTAAGAGACCGATCATCAAATGGCCAAGTAAGTTTTCCTCTTATTTTGTTACCTTGTTTGTGCTTGTAGCTAGTTGCATTAAAATTACAGCGACAAGATAAAAGCCAATATGAATGGGATGGGATAATCGATGAGACTTTGATGTATGTATGCCAAAGAATACTAAAGCATATCGAAACCATGATTCGATTGGATAACTGCAATGTTCATATTATTTATGTTTATGTATATGATATTGGTTAGTCACTCTAAAGAATGTATGAATAATTTGACCTAAGCAAAAATAAATTGGTCATGCATCGCATCAGATAAATTGCATTTGGTAGCGTGATACTCCTATGCAGGCCGATCGGTATGGTCCGAGGACTCATTTGGATAATGAGACATGGTATCAAAGCTCATTCATAGGGAACTAAGGCGCATTGGGGATGCATTCCATGTATGAGTCTAGCCGAGTCGAGTGCCATGAGCCTGGGGAGCTTCGGGGACTAGCAGCGGTCGTATAGACTTTCAATACCATCCTTAACCCAAGATACGGAGGGCGTAAATTCATTTTGTGTATGAGTTTTGGATACCCATACATAATTGTCTGCTCATATGTTTGTTCATGCATAACATTTTGATGATTTATAACTTGCTTGTTATGGTGTGAAATTAAGGGAACTTTCACTAAGCTAGTGTAGCTTATACCCCAATAGATGTTTGACTAAATAGGTTAACTCAAGAATGCTATGTGGGGACCGAGATGGTTGGAGCCGAGTATGACTTCGGGATTTCGGTAGTAAGTAGGAATACTTGAAGATATTAGCTAGGTTTTTGTGAACTGTCTTGTAATGTTTGTGTAGCGAAATCTTTGATGAATTGTAATTGAAGTATAGTGAATTGTATTTTCTTTACATTGTTACTCAAGTTGTAGCAATATAAAATGTATTACTCCGATGTGTCTCCTCCATGTGTTAGACGCCTTGTACATAGTATAAAAGCCTTCACGTGACTAAGGCGGTCATTCCTAGGCTTAATTATTGTGTACAGCGGACTGCCACGTTTATGGTACCCTTCGGGGCGTGATAGGTAGCACTTGACATAAAAAGGTAAAATAATTAGAATAAAAAGGCATAATAATAGAAAATAAGAACGAAAAGGTACAATAAAAGAAAATTTTCTAATAAAATTGAATATATAATTCAATTTATGTATTAAAAATTAACAATATAAATGTATCACTAAAAGAAAAAACACGGCCAAAAAAGTACAATAGTGAGATTGAAAAGATGCTATAATAACAAATATAATAAAATCTATATTAAAAGAAATATTAAATTTTTTTAAAAGATTGTCTTAATTAACACTTTCACGATATAAGTTGATAAATTAATTATAATATTATATGTAATTATTTCATTATATATTATGTGTTGACACTATGTGTAATCCTTTAAGTTATATTATATATTAATTATGCTATATATCTATTATTATTAAGCTAAATGGGATTTATTCGACTCCTCTTTTCAAATTAATGTTTAAATTTTTATTATATTCACCAATGTTCTTTTTTTAATTTATTAACTGTAATAGGATCGGTTTCTTCTATTTTTTAGCCAAATGTATCACAGGTTCACTATTTTAGTTTTGTAACCATGAAAGAAGCTTTTTCATGTTTAATTCATTATTTTTTCAATTTCCAACCATTATAGCAACTTCTCGTGATTTATTTTTTATTTTCTATTACCATTTGTAATTGTGGATTGATGTATAAGCGGGAATAAGTAGTTATTTTCTGTCTATTGTCCTGTCAAGTTTTCTTTGATCCATAGCTCTAGACCAAACTCTGAGCAACATGTTGGTTTGAATCCAAGTGCCTCTGTGCAACAACATTGGCAACGACCACTTAATAGGTATGAGAGTTTGATGAGAGCGTCCACCTACTATCTGGACGAGTAACTATATTTGGAGCGCTAGTAACAGAAATTTTATGATGAAGTTATTATTGAGCAATCCTAGCAAAATTCAAAGTGATCGGGTATGAGTGCTCACATCATATAAAATGGCCGAGTATTGATAATGGCAGCAAGCCAGAATTGATGATGCCAAGCACAACTTCGAACGCCTTTTCAAACCAGAGTGTTCACAATGCCTTGAATGCTTATATTCATTTTGATTAATGTGACACGTTCATTTCCCATTTCATGATATACTCATTTGTAATAATTTACCAACATGAACCTGACTGCTTCTATTTCCTTGCATAGTATGTTTGTAAAACATGTTAGATCCACTTCTTTATCGTTTTGATTTCTTCAGTAAGTAGTGCAGTCATATAGCATGAGAGTCCATCAATCAAACCCGAAGGGCTTAAAGAAGCGCTCTTGTTGTAAAGTAGAAGCACCTAATGTGCTCATCATGAGCACGCAAAAAGGTTTGTTGGGGTCGTGGAACTGTATCTATACCAACAAGGCAAATCTAAATATCTCTGAATATGTGATATTACAGCAACCATATAGAGCACCAAATAAGCAGTTGAGTTTATACAATGAGCTCAGAGAATTGCAACACTTACTCGGTGGTTCAAGAACATTCTAGCCACTACAACCGTCCTTAATTGTAGATTAAGAAGTTGCGGTACAGGAGTAGCATCTTCAAGGTTGATTTCGACTTTGATTCATTCCGCCTTTGCTAATATCCAAAACATAAAAGTTGAAGATTTCCTTCTCATGTTTCCAAAGAATTTTGAATCAGTGCAAAAGGAGTTCATATTAGAGAAATATCTATATTTTACCAAACTTTGTCAAATTTATAAACTCAGGTATCACCACCGACATGCAGTAACTTCATGATAAAAATCTACCTTCATATATTTAGAATCTCTTAAAATATAAAGCATAAAATTATATATCTCTCTCTTATGGTTCCATAAGATTTTGAATGACTTCAAAAGAAGGTAGGATGAGAGAAATATCCATAATTTACCAAGCTCTATCAAATCTACAAAAATTAGGCACTACCACTGACATGCAGCAACTTCATGATAAAAAACTGACCTTGTACATTTAGAATCTCTTCAAACTCAAAACACCAAAGTTGTAGAAATTGCTCTTAGATTTGATACGATTTTTTATCATATCAAAAGGAGCTCGTATGAGATAAATATCCTTAATTTACCAATAATTGTCAAATCTGCAAAAATTAAGGACTCTTACTATCATGCAGCAACTTCATGATGAATGCTGTATTGATACACCTTGAATCCATCAAAACTCAAAACATGACAGTTTTAGATATACTTCTCCTCTTTCCATATCATTTTAAATCATCTCAATAGGAGATTGGATGAGAAAAATGTGTATGATTTACGAAACTATGCTATATTTGAACATATTAGAACATAACTCTATCGGTGCAACCAATTCATGATAAATTATGTATTGATGCATTATGAATCCATGAAAATTAAAAAAAAGGTTTTTTATCTCTTTCTTGTCTTTCTATAGAATTATTAATCACCTCAAACAAAGCTCATATGACAGAGATGTGTGCAATTGATGAAATGTGCTAGATGTGAATGTATCATAACACAACTTTATGTAAGTGTAGCCACATCACGTAGAAGTCCGTATTGATGCATGCCGAGTTCATCAAAACTCAAAGCATGAAAGTTTTAGATCTTCTTCTCCTCTTTCAAAATAAATTTGAATCACATTAAAAGGAGCTCGGATGAGGGAAATATCCATGATTTACTAAACTCTATCAAATTTGTGAATCATAATGTTTCATTACATATTCCATAACTTCATAGCTAATTCTATATTGATACGTTGTGAATTCATCAAAAATCAAAATATGAAAATTTTATTTCTTTCTTTAACTTTCTACAGCATTTTAATCTCAATAAGAGTTCATATGAGAGAAATATCCACAATTTACTCAACTCTATCAGATCTGCCAAAACTAGGCACTACTGCCGCCATGCAGCAACTTCACAATAAAAACTGACCCTGTACATTTAGAATCTCTTAAACTCGAAACATTAAATTTATGGATATTTCTCTTAGCTTTCCATAGGATTTTGAATCATAACAAAAGGAGATTGGATGAGAAAAATGTGTATGATTTACGAAACTATGCCAGATTTGAACATATCATAACATTACTCTGTCAATGCAACTATTTCAAGATGAATGTTGTAGTGATGCATTGCGAATCCATGAAAACTCAAAACATTAAAGTTTTAGATCTCCTTCTAAATGTCAAAACATGAAAACTTAAAACATGAATTCTGGGGACACCTAATGTTGTTGAACCCCAAGCTTGGGCTTGGGTGAATAGAAGACCATTGGGATCATTAGTTGATGTACCAGGTGTACCCTTTCTCTGTGAGGGACTTAAAAAATTATTTTAACTTCAAATCATCATCAAATCCATAAACCTCTTATTTCAATAAATGTTCTTTGGCACTCCATTTCTTACCATTAAATAGCATGAATTTAGGACTTATATAGTCTTGAGGGTATGGCTTAGCAGCAATATGTTGATCTTTTTTATTTGCTTGGTTTTGGTGAGAAGACGAGGCTTTGTAGCAGCAACTATACTCGAGTAAATTTCTAAGGGACAATATGTCGAGTGTAATGCAGTACAGCCTGTTAAAAGGATGGTGCGAGTGCGTTAAAACACAATCTTGTTCATTGATGCGAAGATGTGTGTAGACAATTCAAATCACAATCGACCATTTTATGTAGAGGGCACACTTAATGGCTATTTAGTTAAGAGGACGTTCATTGATGCTGGTTCTTTCCTAAACATTATGCCTACGACTACGTTTGAGGCTGCTAGTATCGATCATTATCATTTGGTGAAGCAATCCATTTTAGTTAATGGCTTTAGTCATACTACAACAACAATGATTAGAAGAGTTAATGTTGATATTAAGATTGGGCCTATTCGTGGCACTGCTACTTTTCATGTGATTGACGTGCCTGTATCCTATCATCTTTTGATAGGTAGAAAGTGATAGACAATCACAATTTAGTAGCATCGACAATGCATCAAAGGACATTGGAATGGTAAGGATATATTTGTTCCTGCTACAAACAATCTTTTTGAGCATGATGAGTCGTATTTCATTGAATCTTCATTCTTCAATGAATATTCTGACGAAGGTGAGACAACTATTGCCAGGGCTTTAGGTGTGCCATTACCCAGATGGAAAGAAGTTCAAGAGGTTCAACAAAAAAAGAGAAAGATGCGTGGTTATCGTAGTAAGAAGAAGCATAAGCAGGCCGATGCTGTTGAAAGTTATGTTAGAGAGAATGGGCGAAGAGTATACTTCTTATAACGGTTTTTGAGGTTTAAGGAATTTGTTCTTCTTCTTTGGATCCCATACTTATTTGGGAAATTCAGCCTGCCTCTCAACAAATGCAAGATCAAATAAAGCCACAAAATAAGAAAATTAAGGAATTAGATCTAGCGCGACTAGGAGAGTTGCTGCGGCCAATATTTGTCAGCAAAAGTTTACTACAAGATGTTAAGACTTCTTTCATTGATTTGTTAAGAGAATATAGAGATGTGTTTTGCTTAGGTATATGATGAAATGCCAGGTCTAGACCCTAGTCTTGTAATGCATAAACTAAATATTGCTCCACGCACGACTCCTGATAAGCAAGGACAACGTGTTTTCCTACTTGAGATTGAAGTTCAGATCAAGTAGGAAATTGAGAAGTTGCTTCATGCAAGCTTTATCAAACCAATCGAGAACCCTACTTGGCTTGCAAATGTTGTACCTGTCAGGAAGAAGAATGGTTAGATAAAGGTGTGTGTGGATTTTCGAGATTTGAATAAAACTTGTCCTAAAGATGATTTCCCTTTTCCAAATATAGATACCTTAGTAAATATCACCGTTAGACATGAACTATTTTCATTCGTGGATGGTTTTAGCGAATGCAATCTAATTAAGATGGCTATTGGGGATGCTAAATATACCGCCTTTTAAACACCCATGGGGGAACTTTTATTATATTCTTATGCCCTTTGGGCTTAAGAACGTTGATGTTACTTATTAAAGAGCAATGACAGCCATATTTCATGGTATGATACATGATTTCATGAAGGGCTACATGGGTAACATAGTTGTGATATCAAAACATCCATCCAACCATTTGGTTCATCTTCGAAAGGTTTTTGAATGATGTCGATTGTATAGGCTTTGTATGAATCCTCTAAAATGTGTTTTCTGAGTTGCTTCGGGAAAATTCCTTGGATTCATGGTCCATTGAAAGGAAATTGATATTGATCATGCGAAGATACATGCTATATTGTTTATGCCTTCGCTTGCTACTTTGAAAGAGTTGAAAATTTTCATGGGAAAAGTTTCTTATATTACGCGATTCATGCTTACACTTGCGGAGATTTCATATCCCTTACATCAACTTATGAAGAAAGGAGTTGCATTTGAATGGGAGCAAGTCTGCAGGGATACAATTCAAAGAAATAAGGGAATTCTCACTTCTTCTCATACTATGACTATGCCTGTGAAGGGAGTACCGATGATATTGTATCTTACCTTTATGAGTAGATCTATCGGAGCCTTACTTGCACAAGAAATAGATAGCCAAGAACAACCGGCCTACTATTTGAGTCGTTCGCTTCAAGGAAGCGGGGTCAATTACCCAGCTTGCGAAAAGCATTGTCTTGTACTGGTATTTGCCACTTAAAAGTTGTATCACTACTTTCTGGCACACAAAGTTAACCTTGTCATTCGATTGGATCCCATCAAGTATTTATTGTCACGACCAGTATTATCCGGGCATGTTGCAAAGTGGTTGTTGCTTCTTGGAGAATTTGACATTACAATATAGACTCTAAAGCTATTGAGTCATAAGGTTTAGTTGACCTCTTAGCTCATTTTCTGAATCAAAATAAAGATGTGATCACAGATACTATATCAGCAGAATTCCATGAAAACTCACTCATGATTGAAATAGAAGGAGCGTGGTCACTTCAATTTGATGGTTCATCTGGAAGTCAAGGTTAGGGAATAGGAGTTTTATTGACATTATCCAACAGCCAGGAAATACCTTTGGCGTTTAAACTTAACTTTCACTACACTAATAATGAAGCTGAGTATGGAGCATTTTTACTTAGGATTGTCTTCGCTTTGGAAGCTAGGGTAACCCATCTGTGTATTCGTGGTGACTCGAATCTTATCATTAAGCAAACCAATGGCGAGTATGCTCTTAAAGAGCTAACACTTGCACCTTATAGGGCTGCAGTGCAAGCTCTGATTGGAAAGTTCGAAGCCGTAAGTTATGAACATACCAAATAGTCTACGAACCATTATGTAGATGCATTGGCAATGCTAGCATCTAAGGTTCCAATGTGTTCCTCAGATGAACTTTAGACGTCAAAGTTATTAAGAAAACCATCGCCTGCACAACCTTGCAATTGTTAAAGGACGATGAGGAAACATGAGATGACTGGCATGTTGGTATCAAGACCCAAATAGCGTAGCCTAATGCGGCCTCCATTACGACTTTAAAGAATTTTGTTCACATCAATGATGCCTTATACTTCAAAGGACCGGAGGGTGTTCTATCACAATGCATTTGTGCAAAACAAGCTCGTCTTAAATTGGACAAGTACCACAAGATTTGGTGCAGAGAAGAAGGACCTCCTTTATATTGTCGCATTCAACATGCAGGGTATTATTGGCCCTCAATGGCCAAGGATGCATCTCAAGTGCAAATGCATTGTCCCAAGTGCTTTGAGTTGCCAGATGCAAAAGAATGCAATTTGTGGCAAGTGCTGGAGATTGACATCATCTTTAGATTGACTATTTAAAGAATAATGTACTACCAACATATAGTATAGATGTTAGGTTGGTAAAAGGGAAAGCACGAAAGTACTTGATGCATGAAGATGAGGTGTACAAAGTTTCATTTATGGGAAAACCTCTTAGATGCATTGCATTTCCTGAAATAGAATATATATTAACTGAGGTACATGCTGGTGAATGCGGTGAGCACCAAGATGCAAGGAAATTGTATTATTAACTTCTTAACATGGGGAACTATTGGCGAACCATGGAATCAGACAGTTCCAATTTTGTGTAAACGGTGTGTTGCTTGCCAAGAACATAGAGATGCAATTCATGCTCTTGTGGTTGCACTTCATAGTTGGATAACCCCATGACCTTTTCATACTTAGGCATTTGATCTAATCGGTCTCATTCACCCACCATCTAAAGGTTATATTTAGATCTTAGCTGGAACTAAATGCTTCACTAAGTGGGTGGAAGCCATTCCTTTAAAGAAAGTGATAGGATCAATAGTTACAAGCTTCACTAAGGAGAACATTATATGTAGATTTGAGATTTGGAAGCGCATCCTTTCAGATAATGGCACTCCTTTCATTAATTCACATGCCTGACAACAGTTGGAATCCTATAGCATTAGTCATGTGAAGCCGACCCCTTATTACCTGAAGGGTAATGGCTAAGCGGAAGCTACGAATAAGACTCTTTTGAAAGTGCTTAGTCGTATGGTACACAACAACCATAAGGATGGCATGATAAGCTACCTCTAGCACTTTGGGCTTATAAGACTTCAAAGCGATGACCAACATAAGCAACACCTTTTTCATTAGTGTATGGTGCCGAAGCAGTTGTACCCATAGAGGTTTTGATCCCTTCAGCACGATTAGCAATCAGTGCTAAGCTTAAGCCAGACGCCTCACACATGATAGACTTGGAAGCCTTAGATGAAAAACAAGATATGGCAAAAAACAACTTGATTAACTACCAACACAAGCACGGTATATTCTATGACCGATTGGTGAGGAAAAGGTCCTTTCAAGTGGGTGATGTTGTCCTTCGT
This sequence comes from Combretum micranthum, assembly GCA_024138025.1. Classification (NCBI taxonomy): domain Eukaryota; kingdom Viridiplantae; phylum Streptophyta; class Magnoliopsida; order Myrtales; family Combretaceae; genus Combretum; species Combretum micranthum. Next base: position 331,829 of record JAMXBD010001241.1, read on the forward strand.
GTAATCGAACACGTGCGTCAAGGTATATCTGTAAGGACCCGGAATTTTACCCCTATATTTGATATAGGAGATAACGGATCCCCAACCACATATAACCCCTAAGATTATATGTAAGGTTGCCTAAAGGGATAGTTTGAGTAATTGTTTATCTAATTCTATAAGATATTATACAACAAAAGACATAGATATTAGCAGCGGAAATAACTCTACTTCTAAATAGCTACATACATACATATATACATATTACATCCAAAGGCTTTTTATAGGCCTTAACCAAAACTCTCAAAACACAACTCTACTAACACAATATTTACACCATCAACCAAAATAAATCTCATCTAATCTATTACATTTATAGGGTCCATAGAGTCCATGGTCATCTCTAATCCTCCAACCCCTCAAGAAAATCTTCGAAGTCAGTTCCGTACCCCATACTTGTATAGAACTCATCGGGATCATCACCTGAAATAGATAAAATACGAGCCAAAGGCCCAGTACACAAGTAACGAATACAAATGCGAAGTGAGTCACACATTCTTAGGCTAGATGCATTATGCAACAATCGCTTATTCATTAATAAGTCTTTAATTAATAAGACAACACGGGAGTATTCAAACTCCGGACAACAAGGTTCTAGTATTACGTCCGCCTCCCTGAGTGGTCCCTACTGTTCATACAGACTAGGCAGCCCCACATTCCGGCATAGCCCGTAATACTAGGGGTTCCTGAGTAACGCATCACGACGCTCAGGGGTTGATATGAGCAGCTCGGATACTCATATCTCCTAAACCATTCTAACCGTTAACGAGAAAGTACCCTGCCCCCAATCTGAGCAGGGTGCCGCTCTCCGAACCAGATTCAACGGCAAACAACGACAATCAACATTCAGATATCAATAAGATTTTCTTAATTTAAGGTAGTTTGATTCGGATGCCTATCCTAACAAAGAGACAAGCAAGTTACTGCGTACCTGATATAGCTCGGGAATTAACGGAGTCGACTGGGCGAGGATCTATCACTGTTTAATCAATATTAAAATTCACACTTAGCTTAAACTCTAATTGACTAGCTCAAAATATAAATTCATCCAAGAATCCAAATAAATTAATTCAAAATCAAAATAAAGCATTTAAGCACCCTATTATACCCTAGTTCGCTTAATAAATACATAATTACTCAAATAACAAACTTTGGAAAATTTTAGAAAAAGTTCTTAAAATTCAAAAGCTCAGGGGATACGCCGGCACTCAACGCCGGCCGCGTTAAGCCGGTGTTCAATGTCCTGAAAATTCACACTGCCAACGCTGGCAGTGTTCAAGGGTACGCTGTCAGCCTTTGCACCCTACGCCGGCGGCCTTGAGCCGGCGTTGAATCCAAAACCCAAAGTTTCAAAAACATCCAGAGAAGTGTAAGCTGTCCGCTTACTTAGGTACACGGGCAGTTTTGAAACATACGCCGGCGGCGTTGATTTCAAACAGCCAGTGTACAATATGGATGAAAGAACGCCGGCTCACTGTCTAGCGAAAGCCGGCGGCGTTCGGTCGGCCTTAAGAAATTTGGTTCTGTGGCCTTTCAACGCCGGCGGCGTAGAGACTCAAATTGCCGGCGTACGTTCTGAAGAACAGACGCTGGCAAATCTTTAGCGTGAAAGCTGGCGGCGTAACAAACGGCGTTAGGAAAATTGATTCTATGAGCTTTCCACACCACCTCTACGCCGGCGGCGTAGAATCCCCAGATGCCGGCGTACGTTCAAAATCTAGCCTATACGAAAATGGTTTTTGAAATCCCCTGTTTTTATACACTTTGATCAATTCTCAAAATTTTTCCAAACTTAGTCCAAACTTTCTAAAGCTTGTTATATGATCCAAATACTATCCTAACAACATGAATTCCACCTCTAATCATCAAATCACTAATCATACTTCAAATTCACATATCAACTACTCATTCTTCAATTTCCTAAAACACTCATCCCCACACATCCACACTCCTATAAAATGCAAATTACCACCCCATTAGCCACTTAATCCATTCAAACTATCATCCATGCACCAATTCAATTTCACTCCCATTATCAACTCAAAATTATGTCTATACTAGCATTTACAAACAACACATCATAAGACATGAAATAAAAGATAAAGGTTGCATTAAACTCACATGGTTAAATCTTGGCTTGGAATGTTATTCAATTCCTAAAGCTTGTAGTAACCTTGGCTTAGGGTTTAAGCTCTTGGGTTGAGAAAAAGGAAGAAAGAAAGAAGAAAGAAAAGAAGTAAAATTCGTATGAAAATTGTGGCTGCCAAAAAGGAGGACTTATCTTGTCCCATTAGAGTAATTTGTCATCCAAATCTTACCTTTAGGGGGTATATTTGTCCTAGGTTTAATTTGGGGAAATTTCAAATGCATTTGGGTTGAATTTAAGCTTAAAATGTGGGTTTAAAATTCACAAAAATTTCTGTCATGATTTAAACAACTTCAAAACAATTTGATTACATTCTAAACATAATGCATGCATATTAATTTACAAAAAGACACACACATTCATTAAGCTATTCACACATTTATTATACTATACAAACATTTATAAACATCCAACAATAATATTAATTCATAATACTAATCATATATAAAATAACACATTCCTTAATTATATTACTAAGCATACACACACACACACATATATATAATATATATATATATCATTCCAATAACATATTAGCATATAATATAAGGAATTCATGGCTATTTCAATATCGGTGCCAAAGTTTATGCCAAAATGGGAAGATCCTTTTGTTGTACCTGATCCGTGTAAAATGTGTATATAAAAATGTCATAAGTTCGGATACTACCAGCATGTATACTAGGTCTTGATCAAGTAATATAAAAGTGAGTCGAGTATCGTTCCCACGATGACTAAATTAATTACTAGATTGATATTAGCTTTTACTAATATTTAGGCAATTAAAATGTATCACTAATTAACTAATTCTATCTTATATCTAACAATGAATGCAATTAGATTGTGAGAAAGTTATATAAGATAAGTGTGGGAAGAAACAAAATCCATCCTAATCTTTGTTAATCATGCTGAAGCTATATTATATGAATTATTAGAATTGTGGATATTTGTAAGAAATTGTTAAAACTTAGAACTATCGAGTTTTAGTAAACTATAAAATAATCTATTAGCTTCCACTATATAAATTATCAATGGAATCTAATTTATAATTATAAATCTCCCGATTCTATAATTATCTAATATCTTAAATTAACTTCTCCTAATTTCTTAGTGAGAAATTAAAGTAAAATATTGCATGAGTTACACAAAACAATTTCTAAATTAGATTAAACTCCACTGCTTCCGCAATTGTTATTTAATCTTAATTCATGAATTCCTAAGAACCTTAATTCTTTTTCCAAATTATCAGAATTCTTATCAATTCAATTTCAAACAGAAATAAAATAGATAACTAGGATTCAATACAAATATCTCATAATTCTAACAATCCTATAATATAAATTCAAAAATCATTTTAGCAAGATTAGGATTTCATCCCTTCCCACAAAGAAATGTTTAGCTACTCATGAATGATGATTCAATGATCAAATAAAAGCATGCAATTGATAACATTATGAACAAAGAATTCAGATAAATGAATTGCATAAGAAAAGAGATCAGATATCACCAATTTAAGTATCGTAATCTTCAATTACAACTTTTTAAAAGCTCAAATTTCTCACAAATCTCTATGAAATGCTAAAACTATTTGTATACTAAAATATTTTTGTTTTTCTTCTACTTGTTGAACTAGGGGAGTGAAATCCCCTATTTATAGGAAAAATTTCGTAAGAAGCATTAAATGAAAATTTTCAGTTTCAACTTGTACGCCGGCACTTACAGTTCCTACACCGGTGGCTTACAGGTGGCGTAAAGTCTTTTTCTTCTTTGCACAGGCAGTGCACTGGCAGCCTTTCATCTTTGGTTACAAGTGTAGGCCGCTCCTACGACGGCGGCTTAGATATGGATCTAGCCAGCATATATAATGAAAAATGAAAGGTTGGGCCTATTTATAAGGAAAGCCATCCCAAAGCCGGCGGCTTTGATGCCGGCTTAGGCAATCCATCAAACTTTGTCTTTTAATTTGTCACTGAGCATGTGATATTTACTTGTGTCTCCTGATCTCCGATCTACACTGCCTCAACGCCGACGACTTGAAGTCCGGCGTATGTTGTAACTCCTTTTGCACTAGCAACCTTCGAACTCTGAGCTGCCAGCCTTCAGTGTACACTGGCCTATTCATCTTCCACGTCGGCGGCTTTCAGGCGGCGTATGTTCAATTAAGTCAAGTCTTGTAAGGCTGGTAGTGTATGCAATGGCTTTGAGTAGTGCAAACATTTGATTTTGTAAGCCATCTCAACGCCGGCGGCTTTGATTCTCAGAAAGCTGGCATTGAATGAAATATTGCAGAAGCTGGCTTCTCCTTTCTTCTACACTAGCAGTGTTGAGCTAGTGTGTTTATCCTCTTCAGTCTGCACCGGCTCATGGCCGGCGGTGTAGAGGCAGCCTTAAGGATTTCCATTTTGTTGGAGATGAAGGCTAGCCGTACGCCGGTGGCTTTGACTTCGGAAAAGCCTGCGTACCCCCTGAGTTTTTCCTAAATTCATTGTAAAGTTTCTTGTTTTGATTCCTTTGTCCAAATTAGACCTGAAACATGAATTTTAACCAAAACAAGTACCCATTCTAACTATTTGAACATCAAAAAGTTGTATATATTATGATCTTATCGGTACACGAAGTTCATGATAGTGGATATTGCAAGCTCCCTAATCCAAAGATTGATGCTATTACAGCTCTAGTAAATTTTCAATATATAAAGAAGTTTCATATGTAATAGCATGATCGGTGATGATGATCACTTGAATAACATGAGCTTGCTTTCACATGACTCTTTCATCAATCAGTTTAGTTATATGTTATATTTGTATGTTTCTACTGCTTAGTGGGGGACTTGTCGCCTATGCCTATAACATTCATTCATGTTACTACATGCAGCTTGTAATTGCTAAAATTTACCAAGCGTGTGGCATTATGCATGCATATGAATTTTTGTCTAAGTATGCTATACTAGTCATCGTATGCAAGGGAATGCTTAAGTAGTAGGTAATACTCCCTTGATAATTTTCGTGAAATTGAGAAGTCTTTGCTCGTGAAAGATAATAATTTAAATGTGCAAGGTCCTACTACATGAATTTTATATTCTCCAAAGTGCATAAGTTCGTCGTATTATGATATGATACCAAGTGAAAGAAACAATACTAACAAAAATTAGCATTACGTGAAATATCATGCATAAAACATAGGATAAAGCAAAGACAAGATTCATTAAGTTACATAACTTAACATAGTATTTGAAAAAGTATCATAATCAATATAATAATCTATTTTGCAATAGAAGCAGTATCAAGAACCTCAAGAGATTTCTCTAATTTGAGCTATATTGCTTCCAGTTCAGCTTTAAGCCCTCATATCATTAGATTAATGGTTGATGGTGCAACATTCTCTGTATCTTACTAGCAACACTCTCCAAACTGCTAACTTTAAACCCTAAAGCATGAGCACTATTGAAAGCTTGCACCAACAACTCTAAATCAATTGAAGACAATGAATTCCACGATTTACCTAACAACATACTAGCCCAGCTTATCACATAACCATGGCATTTGCGACTTTGGAATCGAGACAAATTGATCTTACTTGAAAATCTTCATCACGTGCATATAACTTTTTCAATGAGTCTAAGTAAATGGAGGGAACAATGAACTCATAAAAGGAAACACTTTCCTCTGAAGTTATCATGCATGAGTGCGGGTTCTCTTCTTCAACTTGCTCTGATACTTCATTGCATGGAAGAGCAAGGGGAGTATTTTGACACACTACGGGTTTAGAGACATTATTAGAAGGGACATCATCAATTCCTTCACCATGAATCTCTACAGCTAACACATCTACATATGCATCAATATCTTCCTCTTGGATGCTCTCATCTCCATGATTGCTTATCTCATTTCCAAAGTCGTCAGAAGCTTGCTCTTCACCAGCCATGTCCTCATCATCATCATCAGTATCTACAACAAGATATACCATTGGCCCTTGCTTGTAGTATTTTCCTAACACCATATCGATTAAGATAAGGGGTGAATGTTTGGTGAAGAAAATTTCGGTGAAGCAAGTATTTCACAAGTGCTGGTGTTTCCATCGCAAAAAACATTTTTGTTAACCTCACCTTGGCTCATGATGTTGGCTAAGCTTGTCCTCAACTCATCCTAAAAAAGAAAGAAAAAATATAATCATGGTTAATGACATATCAACAGTATGTAAGAAACAATGATATAGTTAGGCAATACTAATACCTCATGTGTCATGGCCCAAAAGGTACCTAAACGTGACAGCTCACCACATTCAATATTAAAGCTTAAGTATGACTACCTTAGTCATGCGAAAGCTTTGATATTGGTTGTAGAACTTACTTTCACGATCATAGAGAACCATACTTTGAAACAAGTAATTTAAGAAGATATGCATAATAGCAGTTAAGAATGGAAATCATAACATTACAACTTAGTTCATAATATAAGGAGTCTTATAGAAGTTAAAGGCGGCATACCCCCATCAAAATATACACTTTAGTCCATAAACTAATTCTTCAAAATAAATACAAAGGATTTTTCCCTGGAAGTTTAAGTCTACTTCTAAGCCGTGACTTCTTTCAAAAGCTCTTGGATGCCAAAAGGTCATTAACTGTGCAAAATATCCCTGGGGCTTCAACCACAAAAAGGGGAGTTGCAAAAGGCATCTAAAGGGGTGTAAGCTTACTTACTTAGTGAGAAATATTTCCACAATAATGTACTCATTACAACAAATTTCAAACAAGTTAAGTTCAACAAACATATGTAATGTAGCAAACACATGAGCAATGAATACACATGATTAACCGGAAATCATATGTTGCATGGATTTATACCATCCATTTGGGATTAGGTGTTTCGAGCCCATACGACCAAAGTTTGCAAATAATAGATTTTGTAGTTCTTTCGGGCTACTACTCACCTTTAAAAAAAATTGTAGCTCATACGGGCTCCTACTCGCCAAAAATGACAAGAGCAGACTTTCGGGCCCCTGCATACCTTACTACCATAGTCTTGTCCCACCAATGGTATAGTAATGAATGTAGTGCGACTCACTTCGTAATATGTATGAGTTCATTTAATTAGATTCTTTTTCATAATAATAAATATCTTAGTGGCGATCATAGAATTTGCAGACACTTCAATATAATACTAAACAACCATTTGATTATCGACAACTCGAGCCTCGCTATGCTTAATATAATTTCAATCAATCGTATAAGGCACATGCACTTTCTAATTTTTATATTTCCTATTCTAGTGTCACTATACTATAAGCAAAAACATAAGTATGAAATTTAAGGAAATAAACTCACTCGGCCATAATGCGGTAATCTATTAATCATAATAATCATCTGGATAGGGAAAAGTCACCCCCCATTTCACCTAAACAAGAGAAATACCCAAAATGAGTATCTCGTGAGAATTCTACTTTAACTTGCTAATTATAGCTTACTATGTTCATCAAAATTCAGATGGTGTGAAATTCCAATTTAAAATGGCCATAATTTGCTCAATTCAACTAGAAATTTCACATATTATATATCATTTTCTACCTACTCGAAAAGATCTATTTATTTCTAAGGTTATTTTTATCATATAAAGCCATTTGGGTTAAAAAATGGTTCAATATAAAACTGTTACGAAATTCCCAACCCTCAAAATGAAAATTTTCTAGGCTTTTCATCATCCAAAAATCCTATAGCAAGCATCTAGATATTTGTATAGTTGAAAAATCATTTTTGTACACATATAAACTCACACTACATGTATGATTCTAGTGTTGTTGTTCAAACTATGATTTTTTTGTAAAACAATATTCTTTAGAAGTTTAAAGAATAGAGTTTACAAGTTTCATTTTCAAGTTGTTAAATGAAAACTAAGATTTTTAGTTTATTTCAAATGAGTGCTTTTTCTATCATAATTATTATTTTTCCTACTTTCTCGACTTCATAGAAATAAGCTTTTACATTCTTGAAAGCTTGTTACTTTAGGTTATTTACCAATATTATTTTCTAAGTGGTTTCTTAACTAGTGAGTTGATTTTAACTTGACTGAAAAAAATTATCTTGTTCTTAGTGTTCATTAAAGTGTTAGTATAAGTCTTATAAACAAGTTTAAAAAAAAAAAAATTGTATAACAAAGATTTATCAACATTAAGATTTAATAATAAATTTATTTTAGTATAAGAGAATAATGGAACTAGATAATTAAGTTTTGAAGAAACTTTACGTAACATCATCACTGAAAATTTATGATGAACTTATTTAGAAATGTTGTTAAATCATAATCCTAAGTTTTAATGAAAATTTTTCTTAAGTGCCAAAAATTATTTTTATAAAGAATTTAGTCTCAGTTTTCGTAAAAAAAAAAAAACTCTTTTTATTAAGACAACAACATTATAATTATACATGACTATTGACTTATAGCTATGTTGTATTAAAAAAAAAAAAAAAACTCACATGGAATATACGATATGTAAAATTAAATAAGCATATATGTAAAATTAAGTATTGGAACGTCTTAGCTTACATTAAGACTTCTCAGACTAAGATGGACTAGTCTTGAAAAGAAAAGTAAGAAAATAAAACAAGAAAATCATCGGAGTCTTGGATTGATGTCAAGGCTTCCCGGACTTAGATTATAGACAAGTCTAAAAGAAAGAAGAAAAAATTCTTTTGACTTGATAAGGATAAATTTAAGACTAGAATGACTAGTCTTAATAATTTGCATGACATAAATAAAGTGCAAGAATGTAAGACCATAAATTAAAGTTAGATTAGTGAGCTTTAGGCTTAATATCATATATACACATATATGAAGTTAGATTAGTAGCATGAATAAAATAACAACGTAACAATAATAATCATAAATGGACATAGGATCGAACAAGACATGAGTAACTTGTTATTTTCATGATTTCTTCCCTAGCAACAAGCTCATGGGGTTTTTAGAAATCAAAATAACAAGATGATCATGTTATGTTAACATGAAAGGAATAAGGGTTTAGATATTTACCTAAAGTGTATGGGGATAGAAGATGGTTGGTGATAGATAAATGAAAGAAAACTTTTTGGAAATTGTGTGGTAGAGCGAGGGAGGTGGTTCACGAAAATAAGAGAAGAGAGAGAGAGAGAGGATTTGTGAAATGATTTTGCAAGAGTTTGGTTAAGGGAAAGAAAGTGTGTGTAGAGAATAAAGGAGGAATGAGGTATTTATAGAGTTTTGGAGTGGAAATTTGTGTGATTAAAATTAAATGAAAAAGAAAAGAAAATTGGATGGAGGAAAGGGAGAGGGGCGCTAGCCATGTAGGAAAAGGGGAGAAAATTTAATTAAATTTGTATTCTTGTGATGAAAAATAAGTAATGTGTAAGACATAAAAAGTTAAAGTAGTATTAGAAATGAAAATTGTAAGAAATAGGTGTATAAGTTGTAAGAATAGGTAATAAGAAATAGTAGAGATAGTGAAATAGTAATAAATAGCGTAGAATAGTAACTTGAATAGTAAACATGATAAATTAATACCGATAATAAAGAAAATACGTGTAAACGGGCTATATCTTATATTTTTAGATACCAAATAATTTTAAAACTGTTATTTTATAAATCCTCATATTATTACAATTCTAAAGGTGTTACCAGAATATTTTTACCGTTTTGTGTTGATAAACGCATATTTTATATACTTTTCATTTCTCAATTTGTGTTTAATTTGTCTTAATCTTAATCAAAATTGAAAGAATTGGTACTTTGATGTGCTAAATTGTGTAATTCAGATAATTGAGGACTCGAGATGATAGATAAATTACGTGAATGAAATTTGAAGCAAAGATTCATCTTGAATAGAACCAAACAAAGTAAACGCTGGCTGAACAATGTTCAACACCGCTGGCGTTCAATGGAGAATCTCCAAGTGTTCAAAATTTTCAACGAACGCCAGCCAACTAGAATTCAACGCCGTCGACGTTGAGGCGATGTTGCCAATCCACAAAAGCAAAATCCTTAACACCGGTTCCTACACTACCAGTGTAGGAAAGGATCTCAGCCAGCTTCTGCAATTGATGTCTACGCTGGCAAATTGAGAAGCAACGCCGTCGACCTTTAGGCTGTTTTTGACATACTTAGAGTCTAATTGCTTAACGCCGGCTTCTACGCTGGCGGTGTAGAGTATGCAATTGTCGCCGTATGTTTTGGCAGTTGAAAGAATTCATGACTTTATTTTGAATTGTGGGTATCTGTAAAAAGATAGACTGTGGAGAAAGAAAAGAATAGATAGCATGAAAATAGGAAGTTGAGCAATTTTAATTAGATCTACAATCCAAGATTAGAGATTTCATCCTAGTGTTCGTGTTTTAGTGATTAACACTACTTGTAAGAACTAGTGTATGATTTGATTTTCAAAACTAATCTCATTTATAAGTTCAATGCAATTTAAGTTGTCTGTTATTATGTACATTACTTGTGTGATTGTAGGAATTGAATTGTTATTTGTAGTTAAAGCAATGTATTGCTAAATTTTAATGGTGAGAACTTGATGAAAATCTAAATGTGTTAATAGGATTGTTGAATTCTTGTTAGGGAATTGTTAGAACCATTATTATTTATGTTTAATTCTTGCTATGAATCTTATTTATAGAAGGAATTAGATTCATATTAATTTTGACAACTCGGGAGAGAAGTCAGAGTTAAAAAGGAATTTTTGAATTAAGATTTAATGACAAAAAGTGGGAGCAGAGTTATTAGATCAAATTTAGAAACTTTAATTGAAGATTAATGCAATGTATGGCATTGATATTTCACTAAGGAATTATGAATATTGGTTTTAAACATTAGACAATTGTAGAATTGGAAAGTTCTCAATTGAAACTTCAATTCCACTGATAATTTGAGTAGCAGAAGCTATCTGATTATTTAGAGGTAAATTGGTTTTTAAACTTCAATTGGGGGGTTAATAATCATAGAATTTCACATAAATATTCATGTGTTCTAATAGTTAAATTTAACTTGAATTCAGTATGATTAGACATATTTTGAGTTAATCTGTGTTCCCACTTAAAATCATTGTAATTGTCCTTTTTGAGCAATAGCTATCATTTAGTTAGGTTAGACAAAAGAAGAATCAGATATTTCAGTAGAATGAGAATATAACTCTTGAATTCAACCGCTTAAATATTATTTGGAACTGATTTGAGTTTGGTATTTAATTATCCTTATAGGAATGATACTTTTCTCATCACTATATTACTTGATTCGATCCAGTGCACTTGCTGGTGAATTTGCTTTTCTACAGACATTTTTAGCGGATCATGTGTGTCCGAACCTACTTTTGAAAACCGATCCCTTTTAGGTCCAAAATGAACTAAATTTTAACTAATTTGATCTTTTTAGACTGTATTACATTATTACGAACTATAATTCATGATGTTTAGGCACAGAATTGTCGGATTTAGACTCATTAGGGTTTGTTACTAACCTAACTAACTTTAGAGTTTATGGTTGACTTCCAGTTCCAGGATTTAAGCATAAACTTAGCATCAAATCTGGGGGTTTACATCATGAAAAAGTGAACGCTTGATATGCTTGATGACCTTAGCAGGAGATCATGTTCTTTGGTTTTGAACCTAATTGGGATTCTTGTTTGAAAGTTGGAAATAAATGTCAAATTTATGGATAGAAGGTTTTAGAAGCATGTCTTCAACCTCAGAGTTAACATAATTCTTGAGCTCTTCTAAGCAACACATCCAATAGGTCATCCACCGGTAGAAATAACACCAACATGACTGCTAGAAGGAAAGAAGATTTGTCTGATGTTCGGGTAGATATATGTACAAATTTCTGGGTGAAGTTCTTATTTGAAAGTTGGAAATAAAACCCAAAATTGTGGATAGAAGGTTCTAGAAGCATGTCTTCAACCTCAAAGTTAACATAATTCTTAAACTTTTCTAAGCAACGCATCCTATAGGTCATCCACCAGGTAGAAATAACACTAACACGACTGTTAGAAGGAAAGAAGATTTGTCTGATGTTCGGATAGATATATCTACAATTTTTTGAGTGAAGTTCCTTACAACACTCGTCAAAATCTTCAATGATCCTAATTGTAAGAAGAACGCCTTTATCAAACCCAAATTGATGAGTAACTCAATGAGGTAGATATGCTACAACACCACAATCGAGGAACTCACAGGAAGAGTCACACCAGTCATGGAGTGATGGGAGACTTCGAGGTGTACATCAAATGATGAATCCTACCTCAGTAATGGAAAAAATTTCACACTTATCTAACAAGTTTACCGGATCTTTAGAACCTTGAGGGTAAAAATCTGGATAACATTCATAACTCGCTAACCCTTTAACATAAGGGTGGAAGATAAATTCTTGAACATTATCAATAACATCAACCAATGATCCCAATGGTCTTCTATTTACCTAAGCCTAAGCTCAAGGTTCAACAGCATCAAGTTTCCCCAATGAAGTAGCCAAGAATGTGTGGGTAAGGATTTGACTAAGACGATCACGTGTGTGCTACATGACTACTGCACTATACTTGACCTATGAAAACAACACATGCAAGGATGGCTAAGAGAGAATCACGTAGGGAGGATGAGTAGTCAGTCTCAATAGGTTCTAATACATGCGTAACAGTTGAGGGAGTTAGAAAGCATCAACCTCACTAAGTATTATGGGATCGTGTGCGTTCATGAGTAAATCAAGTGTTTGATTCACCAAGGCAAAAATTCGACAACTCGACAACGTTTATATAGGATTTCCACCTATCTAAATGAGATGGAGACTAAGGGTATTTATAGATAATCTAGTCGTCGACGTCGTCCGTCAGATGAGACATGCGACTAATAGCTAGGGTGAGTCCCTCTCATAGTAGATATATATATGGGCTTCTTTGTGGACCTAGACCTATTAAGGCCTTCATTTGAAGTGTGTGAGCTAATTTAAGAAAGGTTGAAATTAGACAAGCTAATTCCAATGGTGAAATTAGACAAGCCAATTCCAATGGTCCCTATTCTAAGCCTACCATGCCAAATCTCCATCGATCATCTCAAAATTAGCCTTTCTCTTTAAGCCCCGTCCCATTAGCCCAAAGAGTTAAACCTGAATAAAAATTAGGTTCAAAGCCTTTATAATCAAATTCATGCATCAACAAATTTAAATTTCATGTCGGTATACTGAAAGAAATTTTGCATTAACAAAATATTAAAAGCAATATTTTGAATGTATCTTTTCATTTATTTAAGAGTTACATTAGAAACAAACGCTAGTAAAAAGGAAGAGAAAGATAGAGATGCCATATATCTTTTCATTTATTTAAGAATTATATGAGCACAATATTTTAAATGTATACTTCTAAAATTATATGAATACTCATGTTGTTGTATTGTCTCTTTTTTTAACTCCTCATTTATGTATTTTCCGTATTAAATATTTATAAAATTCTAAAAACTTTTTTTTTTGTTCAACATAACCAAAACAAAATTCAATGTAAATGGTAGAACAAGAAAAAAGAGTTTGATGGTGTTCAATTTTTTTTCATTTTACCATAGAATTAGATAAATTTCAATTTATAATATTTAGTGGATTAAATAGATAATTATGTGCTTAGTTTGTCTCTTTTTTATTCCTCATTTATTTGTTCTCTGCATAAAATATTTACAAGCAATTTATTTTTCATTATGGGTTTTTTATGTGGCACATCTACTACTAATCATTCATATAATTATATTTAGACCCGCAATGGGTACATCATCGGCTAGTTATATATTATATCTAATATTATGTGGGAAAAGTTGTAATCTTTTAATTTGTGGAAATATAATATTATATGCCAAGAGTTATGTCATTAATACCACATTATGCGAACATTGCAACTCTTTTATGTGAAAGTTAAAGTCACAATTCCTTGTAACCACTATAAAAAATTAAATAAAATTAATTAACTATAATTAATAAAAAGGCACAAGCAATAAAATAAAACATAATGAGCGATTAAATAACATTATTAATAATATATAAATATCATAATAATATGTTGAAGATCTAGAAAAATAAAAAAAATTATATCATGATAAATATAGCACAATTGCTATTATATATTTTCATATAATGTATATATATATCAATATTTAATATGTCAATTTTTTAATGAAACAACATGTCATTTAAAAATGACTGTTGAAATACCATGATCCAAGATTGTGTCATATTGCATCAATTATCTTGAAGAAACAACTATTCCAAAAATTAAACCCATGTTAAAAGACACGTGTCTTTGACAATCAACATAATGTCTTTTGAAATTACTTAAAAAGATGGTTGCAATTAGTTTAAGCAATTATAAATACTTCAAAAGATAGTTTCTATAGTGATAGATTATTTACAAATTCAACATTTTGTGCACAAATTTCATTGATCTTGTATACCAAAATAATATTACAATAAAAATTAAAAAAGAACATAAAAGAGTGTATTGATAATTTGATCTAAAGGGGGTTATTCGATAACATTATGTCATTTACAAAAACATATAATAAAGTGAGAATTTAAAAATTGTAATACTTTTTTGTATAGTTATTACAAGGATTTAGGTTAATGAATAAAAAAATTGCAATGAAGATTTCACATGAAAAATATATATAAGTGAAAAAAAATAAAGTGCATCAAAAAAAAAGTGTTCAAATTTTACATGTCTCTCTCTATATATAGTGTTTATATAAAGTTAAATTTGAAATTAAATTGACTTGTCAAGATCACCAATATTATAATAGATAATGTACAATAATGAGCTTAATTTTGTCTCTTTGAAAGGAAATTAGAGAGAGAAAAAGTTAAAAGAAATAAATAAAATAAAAGCATGCTTTTAAAATATATAAAGGATTTTTGTAATATAAAGATAATTTGTTATTATGCACAGTATTTTTTAGAGGAATATAAACAAAATAAAAATTCAATAGATGAAATTGAAAAATGAACATACCATTGATGAATAGACAATTGGAATAGAGGCGCATTACGAAAGACAATAAAGAGAAACAAAGATTAATATGGAAAGAGAGAGATGTAGAAATAGAATTGAAGAAAAATAGTGAGAAAGAGAGAGAAAATATGAAAGAAATTAGGTAAAGAGAGAAGTAAAACAATGAGAAAAGATAAATAAATATAGAAGTAAAATGATAAATATATATATAGTAAATTTATGAGTAGTTGTATCTATTGAAAAATACTGAAATGACATGATGCTAAGGCTTTGGAAATTATATATTATAAATAGATATTAAAATTTTAAATATTAAGAAATGAAGGACCATTTCAAAAATAACATATTTGGTTAAAACCATTGGAATTGGTATTTTATTTTTATTATAGTAGAATAACTATTCCTCTATATGATCTATAAAAATTTCCGCAATAAGAAATATATATTCCATGTAAAATGGAGTAGATAAGAAACTCCTATTCCTTTACTTCACAACAGAACCATTTTTCTTCCTAAAATACCCTTGATCGCAAAGTAAAGGAATTATAATTACTTTCTAGTCTTGTTTAATTCTAGTTGGAAGCAAAAGTAATTTAGATAAGGAATTAGTTTTTTAAATGCTTAAAAAATGGATTAATGTTATATAAGGTGATACAAAGCATCAATCCTTTTTTTAATTATTTAAAACATTGGTTCTCTATTTTTCTCATTTTGTAAAATGTCTTTCCGTTTTTTAACAAACAAATATGGATACCTTATTTGAATTTACACCTAAACAATGTTGTCTTGGTGTAATTTTCTCTTAAAAAAATGGCAATAGTTTAGTCTAAGTTATCCCTCATAAATTAATCAAATTGTATATTATAGCTGCCTTTTATTTGATAGTGCATTATTTAAACCATATAGAATTGAATTTTTTGTCTAATTATTCTAAAAAGATTTTGCCTTTATAGTTATAAAGATTCAATTACAATGGTTTAAAACTTACTGTGTGCCTATTGCATGGCATGTGAACTAGGAGAAATGACACAAACTATGATTAAGAGAGAAATGTGTAGAAAAGAGGTATAAACAATTTAAGTAGACTTGAATTCATGTGTGACGGGTGAGAGAGTTGTAAAATGTCAAACCTACTAAAATTGGAAAAGTAATATTGAGTCTAAAATCCGACAACATGACGGCATATCTCTAAAATTTTAGTTTTTCAAATGAAGTGAAACTAAGGGTATTTATAGAGCTTAGTTATCAATATCATGTATCAGATCGAATGAACAGTTTCATAGTAGATGTTAAAGTG
The DNA here is from genome assembly GCA_024138025.1 of Combretum micranthum. Taxonomy (NCBI): domain Eukaryota; kingdom Viridiplantae; phylum Streptophyta; class Magnoliopsida; order Myrtales; family Combretaceae; genus Combretum; species Combretum micranthum. The sequence continues at coordinate 348,304 of JAMXBD010001241.1, forward strand.
GCTTCATTGCTGGCACAAACCTATTGAGAGCTTTCTTTGTAGTACAAGTCAATTCCTACAAGTGCTATTCAAAAGTCATCATGTCAATTTTCTCATGATCATCCTAAATAATATAGATTTGACATTCTAACTCTTGTACTTTAGCCTATAGAGTCAAATCCAAACTAATACTAAGCTAAAGCCCAATAATAGAATTTAGCCATTTGCATTTTGCTCCTTAACTAAATTTCTTTAAATAATGTTGAAAGGTTTGGATGTCGAACAAGTTTTCTAAATGATTAAGGCTTCATCGAGGCATGTATGTTGTAAAATAATCTTCTTGCTACTTGGTGTATTTTCATGATTGAGAATTTCGATTTCTTGGCAATTCTCAATATAAGATCCTGACATGGTTAATAAACCATTAATTTACCTTTTCTTAGCGAATGGATTTGCAATAATGTCCAATTATGCACATTGCTTTCGATTTAGAGAGGTTATTTTGTCCCTAGGACAATATAGATATTCCTGAATCGACAACTTCCCTTATATAGTTATGTGAATTGATTCACATTCACTATGAAAATTTAGCATAGACCTTCCTTACATTTAGGTGAACTCGATTTAGATTAATATAATTCCTCTATTTGATTCATGTCAATCATTTCTCTTGAAAAGGCGATCCTTCAGATAATCACTTTACGTTAACAACTCAAATTAGTCTTTTGGTATCACCATATTTTAATGGGCTTGTGGTTTGAATTCTAAATGAAACCCACGATTACACTACTAGAGCCATCTTGCCAATTTCCATCATTTTGCCTCTTTATTTGTTTTGGGCCATTCTTTTTAGTATACTTCATCTTTGCATGTTGAGGTAAAGATACATGTAAGAGATGCATGTCTATTTGTTTACCAAATGCATTTCATATTTAAACTGGGGGATAATGCCAAAAATTATATCTAAACTTTCACAAAAAATTCAATCAGGCACCTGAAGTTTGGTTTTGAATAATTTGATATCTGAAACAAGTTTTTGCATATATTTCTCCTACATGAAGCAAGTCCAATCAAGTAGAAAAATATATGCAAAAATTTGCTTTAGGTACCAAATTATTTAAGATCAAACTTTAGGTATCTTTTTTATGGAAATTTAGGAACCAAATTATTCAAAATCAAAATTCAGATATCCTATTGAACTTTTTATAAAAACTCAGGTACTATTTTTTGCATTAACCCTTAAAATAGTCACAATTTAGAAACCATCAAACTCATGTTATCACATCATAATTCTTTCCTTTTTTTTCACAGGGGGAGAGGTGGGGAGGGGGTTAAATTGTGTTTACAACTAATTTTGGGTTAGTGTAAAAATGGTACCTAAACCTTTGTAATAAGTTCAATCAAGTATTTGAAGTTTGATTTTGAACAATTTTGTACCTGCACATTCACAAAACGTTCAATAAGGTATCTAAAATTTTGTTTTAAATAATTTAGTACCTGCAGACAAGTTTTTGCATATATTTTTCCTACCTGATTAAACTTACTTTAAGTAGGAAAAATGTATATGAAAACTTACTTCAAGTACTAAATTGTTTAAACCAAACTTCATATACTTGATTAATCTTTTTTGTGAAAGTTTAGGTTGTAAACCCTTAGATTTTATGATAGATTCTTCAGTGAATCTTAGAGCCAAAATGGAAACCAGAACCTTAAAGTCAAACTCGATCAACATTAAGTCTTAAAAACCCTAGAACTAGTCAGACATTTCCTAAATTAAATAAATTAGAAAAATAAGGTAAACTCAAATTACGAATCAAATATATGTTATATATCCTAAAAGGATCAGTCCTACCAAAAATTCCATCGCTTTAAGCCTTTATGTGATATGTATCCAAACATTGACACACAAAATGAGGCAAAATATTTTCGACAAACAATTTAGACTAGTAATATATTAAGAAATTCATAAAATATTAGATACATTTATTAAGTAAAAAAAAACGTCAGACATAGCATTTATACGCGTATTTTTATCTCTACTGGTAATTTAATTATCTTGTTTACTATTCATTATTATTCACTTACTCTATTATACTTTTTCTTACACTTATTTCTTACATTTACTTTACCAATAAAATTTTTACCATACTTTATTTTTTACTTTACTTAATCAAATTTTATTAATCTCTCTCTTCTCTCTTAATGGCTGGTGTTATGCCTCTCTCTTTCCCTCTATTTCTGTTTTCTTTTTTGTTTAATTACATCTCTAATTTCCTTCTACTTTTTTCTATGAATACCCCATTTCTCCTTCACTTCAGTCACACTTTTCATTCACACAACCAAATTCTTGCAAAATTTCCTTTCAAACTTCCTTCACTGCATCTCTCTTCCCCTTTCTTTTCCCAGTGCCATGACCCCCCACCTGTTTGTGCCCTCTCTATAAAATTTTCATTGCATCCATTGTTAGTCCCACTTTTATAATAAAAAAGGGGGTTGAATTGATTATAACAAAAAATTTGAAATTTTAAGCCTTTTAAAAATGAAATCCTCTTTGTATAAAATTTGTGAGAACAAGTTAAGCAATTATAACAAGATATATAAAATAAATTGTAGGAAATTAGAAAGATTAGGGAAAGAGAATCAGATAGCGATGTATAGTGGTTCCACCTTATGCGTTGTCCACTCTTCCAGTTCCACGCTGTGGATCCAATTGTCTTTACTGCTTATGTTTCACGATATCAAAACAAATTGAGAGTACAATCAAGCCTTTCTGAGACAAAATCTCACTGTTGAGTCTCTTTAGCTTCTATGCTAAGCTAGTCACTTAATTACAGTGATTTATCAAACTCTCAACAATCTCTCACAAAAAAAGTAGAAAGCAATGAGGAGAAAATAATGATTCCTCTACGATTAAGTTCAAAAGAATATTATAGAGAAAATGAGATCTGTAAATTTTCTTCGAAAGCAACAAAGGGAAAGCTCACGTGTTGTTCTTCTTCTTTGAAAAAGAGATCCCTTATAATTATATTGAGCCGTTTTTACTTGTAGCTTGTTCTTCAACGTTTAGATAGCAAGAAAGTTGGGATTCCTTTTTTATTTAAATTCAAAATTCAAACTTGATATCTTGGATAATCATTTGTGATCTTCTCTTGATATGATCTTCGAGATATCTTATCCTTCATATTATCTTGATGTTGCTGAGATCTTCTTGTTGATATACATTGTGACTTTAAATTCAAAAAATCTGGATAAACTTAATAACAAATCCTTGTAAATCTCATGATCTTCATCTGAATATTTGTTGGATAATATTTGTTGTGATATCGCTTAATTTGTGAAGACTTATCTTCTTGCAACAATCTTATCTTTATTTTGAATAATATCTTCACTTATAACAACTTATCCTTATCTTCTTAAACCGTATCTCCAAGAGAAAATATTGAAAAGATCCGAAAATTTTATTGAAAAAAATATCTCACATACTACAAGCAAAAGATTTGTAGAAAAATTTTAATTTTAAATAAATGCTTAAGAAAAACTTGATGTGATGCAATCCCCCTGATATTGAATCCATCTTTAGTGAAACACATCAAGTATATTACCCAAATATACTTGACAAGTGGAGCTAGGTCTTGAAAGATGATAAATATCTAATTTTGAAAAAACTTTATTCGAATTCGGAAAATTTCGTGACACTTAAAGGATTTGAACTAGCTTCTGTGAACATACTGTGTATAAACCTTGAAGGTTCTGAAACAGCTTCTATCAAGCTTATCTTTCTCTCATTGAAGGTTCTGAAGTAACTTCTAATGTTTATACTTCGACCTTTACTCGAAACTTTTGAAAATGCTTATGACTTTCCAATCTCTATTATTCTGTACTTTTAAAGGTTCTAAACTAAGTTCTATCATGTCATACCTATTGAAAATTTCTTTAATAAAGGTCTGAAAACACCTTCTGATTGATTCTAAGATCATTTTACATCTTTTTATTTTATTAACAACCTAAACTTCATGAACAAGCTCATTAGAAACTTTAATCCCCTTTTGTTATCATCAAAATAATATTTAGAGAGCACACTTTATTTAGGTAAAACAATAAACGCCCGCTTTCATGTATTATGTGTGATGTGTGTGTGTGTGTGTGTGTTTAGTATTTTCCATAAAAGAAAAACCCCAAGATACATTAATTTAGGGAATGAAAATACAAGACAACATGCTACCCATATCACAATGACTATGCTCCTAATTATTTTTTGTTCATCTTGTTCATGTTACTAACTTAACATCTATATGTTAATATGTATATGTGGTGATTATAATTTTTAATGCCTAATACTCACTAATCTAACTCTTTTAATTATTATTTCAAGCTTTATTTATTTCGAGCTTTTACAAGACTAGTCAACTTCTAGTCGTGAACTTAGTCCTTTTCAAGTCAAAAAGAGACTGTAATAATTCAAGCTCTGTGAGCCTTAACACGAATCTAAGATTGCTATGCCTTCTTATTATTTATCTTAATTTTTATCTATAAGATTGGAAATATTTCATGTCTTGAGAAGCCTTGATAAAAATCTAAGACTTCTATATTTCATTTCATTATGCTTGTCTTATTTTATTTCGTATGGTGATTAGATTATTTTAAGTCATGGGGAGTCTTAATAACAAGCTAAGATTCCCATGTTTTTGTTTTAATAACTTTATGTTCTTCTTTAATTATTTCTAGTTTCTTATTCCTTAGTATAATTCCATGCTATTAATTTTGTTATTACTATTTTAGCTCATGCACATTTATGGTCATGGGTGATGTTGATTTATGCCAAAATGAATTTTCCCAAAATATAAATGCTGACAATTCTTTACCATGTAAATTTTCTAGAAATCTTATTCACAATACATGTACAAACCTTTTTCATTAAAAATAAAGATTTTAGAACAAGTCATTTGCCTAAGCTTTTCTTACAAGCCAAACTTAATAAAACATTAAGGGAAATATAACTTAGGATGTTTTGTCACAAACAAGTAAAATCCATATCTTGTAAAATAAATTGTTAAATAAAATTTTGAAATAAATACGAAATCTTCAAGGCTTCAAAATAAATATCAAACCATGATTTTTGTTAAGCTTCATATTTACAAAATTTAAGGTAAGGAATTTTTTTTCTAGTCAAAAAGTGATTTTGCATAAAACTCAAATTTCCTACTTTCTAAGAAGATTGTTTTAACAAAAATTCTATACTTAAGCAACATCAATAGGATCATGCATATAATATGAGCTACTCCTATTTCTATATGATTTCTAAGGGTAAACATATTTTATACTTATCTTAGAGAGTCCAAATAAAGCAAAATTTTGAAAAATAAAAGAGGATCAAAGTTTAGAACGGTGTGGATGCATTATGTACCATACCATTCTAAGACATAAATGAATCTAAATGTTAAAAATAACTTTAGAAATGGATAGAAAATTCGAAGTAGGTAGAAAACGACTGATATGCAAAATTCCGGGTTAAAATGAGCAAGTTAGAACCATTTTAAGTTGAAACTTTTGTAACCAGAAAATGTGATGCGAATAGAAGGATTAGAGTTAGATATTCAAGTAGAACCACTATGAAATACTTATTACATGTATTTCTTTTGTTTTAGGTGACGGTGACCATGACGTGTCATATCTGGAAGATTCTTTCAACTGAAATTGTAAGGATAGCCGAGTGAGTTTATCTCCTTATCTTACATATTCATATTTGTGCTTGTAGCGTAAATGCGCTAGAAAATTAGGAAAAGATAAAAAATGGAATATGCATGTGGGCATTTCATGGGTTATGAATGTATTCTTGATGTCATTGAAAGGAAGTTAAGTGTATCGAAACTTGATTTATTGATTAATAAATTTACTCCCAATGCCATGTTGAATTGTTTGTATATCTCGATGATCACTTTTGAAATTTGTTAATAACCTATATGAGAATGAAATAATAAATTGATCATACATAACACGAAGTAAGTCACTTCATTTTTGCTGCTATACCCTCATGTGGGACAAATGAATAGTTGTGGTAGTAAGTAGAAGCTAGTAAATCTATAATAAGTTGTGGCATGTAGGGGCTTGGAAATCTACAAAATTATTATGACAGTTGTATGGGCTTGTGATACCCCCACTATGAAAGGAAGGCGTAAATCCATTCAACATATGATTTACAATTAATCATATGCATTGTTTGCTCATATCGATGATGTATTTCATATGCTTGGTTAAATAACTTACCTGATTAATTCTATAATTATGTCATTAAGAGACTATTCTCACTAAGTTAGTTATGCTTACACCCCTTTACATTTTTGCTATAGCATGACTACTTATGGTTGAAACCTCGGGGGATCTTCATGCAATGACTAAACTAAGAAGCTTTTGGAAGAAGTCCATAATTTAGTTTTGGCGTAAACTTCCATAGAAATCTTCTTATGTAGATTTTATCATGAATTTTATTTTGGCAAGGACTTTTTAGGTTGTATGATCACAAGTTTTGTCGAGGGCATACCCCTAAGAGATATAAAACTCAATATTGGAGTTATAAAGTTATGTTTCACCGTTTTTGAATGCTATTTATTGTTATCTTCTTAAACTATGTTGTTCCAATAGTAAGTCTCCTATTTTGTGTAAATATACCTAACACCTAACATTAAAGCTTTTACGTGACTAAGGTAATTATTCCTAAGCTTTAATAATTAGTGCGGCAGACTACCACGTGTAGAATACCGTTTGGGGCGTGATGTAGGTACCATTTTTAACATTTTCTCTTTATCTTTTTATACCTAATTAATGTAATTTAACAAATGAATAGTAATAGTAAATGAACTGCACTAAATAAAAAGATGGGGTTAAAGATGATAACATAGGGAATTATGGATTTTGGTCTACCCCCTAATCTCCATAGCACACATAAATACCTACCTCATTGGAGGACTTAACCCACTTGATTTCACCATAAACAAATTGTTCTAAAAGCTACACCACAAGCACACAAACACGAACTCACAAAAATACACTTGAGTTATGCTTTTACAATGAATATTCTATTTCACTAAGAATAATTCAAGATTAATAAATAATCACTCAAAAATTTCTCAGGTGGTGCTTCAAAATTTTAGCAAGATAGTGAACAAAGTAGCACTACTCAACTCTCTTTCTCACATAATAAAGTAAAGGACTAATGCCACATTTGATACTTTAACTTTGCCAAAAAGTTCAATTAGGTGCTTGTGTAAACCCTAAATTTTTCGTAACTTTTAGAGAATAGTCCTGAAATTAAAATACCGAATCGAAACCCTAAAAGTCAACCCAAGTTAAAACCAAACCCTAGACAATATCAAACACGAAATTTCATGGCCTTAAGAAAAAGAGAACCTTCAAAAACAAAAATAGAAATTTAATAATCGTTTGACTCAAAACCCGAATATGAGACAATTCATTTATCCGATCCCTAACACATAAACTGAGATGGAATATCTAAATAATATTCAACAACAAAATTATATAACCTTAAGCCTTTATGTTAATTTTGAAATAAAAAAAATCTAAATTAATATTCGAAAGTCAAACTGAGTCAATTCACATAACCCTTAGACTCGATTAAACAATTCCGTAACTAAAAAATATTAAATAAATCATAAAGATAAAGTAAAACAAAAAATTTGAACAAAAAATAACGGTCTAAACCCTAAAATTTTACGATCTTACGAATAAATCAACAAGCCGGAAGTCAAACTAGAATCCTAAAAGTCAACAAAGTCTATAACAAACCCTAGTGTTTAGCTCCGATAATCCCTCGCTCTTAAACTTTAAATAACGAAATCGAAATAATTGTGGATAATAGTTCATAATAATATAGGGAAGCTCTAAAATATCATATTTGCTAATTTTTAGTGTATTTCAGATCCAAATAGGATCAGTTTTCGAAAACCATGCCCCGACATATCGTACAATAAAAATATTCTGATAACACTGCTAGACTCGTAATAGTGTAAGGAATCCAAAAATATTAGTTTCATAATTTTTCGGTAACTAAAAATATCAAATATTGCATTTATACACGTATTTTTTTTTTACTTTTGATAAATTATTAGTTTTGTTTACTATTCATTGTACTTCTCTACTATTCATTATTACTCTTCTATCTCTACGTTACCTTACTACTTATACATTTATTTTCTTACTTTGTACTTTTCCAATACATCTTATATCACATCATATCTTACATATTAATTACTTTTTATTACAAAATACAAATTAAACTAATTCTCTCCTCCTTTATTCCAAAACCGGCGCCCCCCATGTACTATTTATTTATTTTTTATTTTTCAATTTATTTTATTACTCTCAATTTCCCTCCATCTTTAATTATAAATACCTCATTTTCCTCCACTTCTTTCACACATTCATTTCACATAACAAAACTCTCTCAAAATTTCTTCACAAATCCTCTCTACATAATTCCTCTCTGTATAATTCCTCTCTACCAAAACTCTCTTCAACCAAAGTCTTCCAAAATACTTCTTTACATATACACCATCTACCACATATCACTACCCACATAAATCTACATTTGTCATCTTCATCCTTCAACAATAAACGCATTTTAGGCAACCGCTTTCAACTATTTATTTTTCTATGTCATGTAACTTAGCATGACTATGGTGTTGTTTCTTGAAACTCATATGAGTTGTAGAAGTAACAATATGTTCATGTTTTGTTCTTGCACATGCCAAGAATTCTGATTTTATTATCTTGTTATTATGATAATATTATGTTATTATTATTATAACGCTCACTAACTTTTACTAACTTGCTTTTATTATTATTATTGTTCTTATTATTGCTTTTCTTTTCTTTTTCTTTTAGGACTAGTCCATTCTTAGTCTCGGGAAGCCTTGATGAAGCTATGGCTCCCAATACTTGACCGGGAACCCTTGATGAAGCTAAGGCTCTCAATATATGACCAGATTATCTTAATAAAGTTAAGGTTCCTAATGCTTGAATTTATTATTTTGCGTATTTTTGCTTCTTATAATCTTTCTTATATTATTATGTGATATTTTCATATTTTCCATACTACATAATCACGTGCATGCATCATTATAATGGTATTATCTCAACAAATTTAAAGTGGGATTCTCTTTAATAAAGGAAAATGAAACCAAACTCTTTTATTATCTAACTTTGAACTTAAACAAAGATTTTATCATAAAAAACATGGAAAAAGTATTTTTTTTATAATTTAGACAAACCCATTATAAATTTCCTTTAATGACAATAAAGATGATTTTTACCAAAGAAATTAACTAAGGAAACAAACACTATCTTTTTATGATGAGTGACATACAGTTTATTAAAACTTAATGTTAATAACTCTTGGATATCAAAATTTTTCATAAAAACTTAATCATAGGATTTCTTTTTTAACTCCATAATAAAAACCAAGAACTAAACTAGTTTTCAAAGTTAAGATAAAATCAACCCACTAAGTTAAAATTCACTTAGAAGTAAAATTGGTATACAACTTAAGAAACCAAGTTTTACGAAGCAACATCCATTTTTCTTATGGAATTACGGAAATACAAATAATATTTATAATGACTAGACACCCACTTATAACAAACTAAAGGTTTTCAAATGAAGGTCCATGTATGGAAAAATCATGAGTTAATAAAGAAATATTGTAAGCATGAAGGTTTAACATAAGTCACTCACAAATTTTTCTTATATGCTAAAACCTGAAACATCTTTTATACAACTTGAAATTATTTTTCCTTAAACCCACATAAAGGTTCATATTTTGGAAAATAATTAGTTAAAAGAGTTTAATATGAAAATAAATATTCATGGGCTCAAAATAACTATGAAATCATGATTTTCTTTAATTAAGTTTCACACTTACAAAATCTAAAAATTAATTTTGTTCAAAGAGTCAAACTTAGAAAATCTTTAAAAAGAAATACAATTGAGTTTTTATGTCACAAATAGGGAAAACCATGTTTTATAAAAATAAATTGTTGATTAAGAACTTGAGAACAATATAAAACCTATAAGGATTTTAAAAATACATATATTGAATTATGATATTCTTGTTACTAAGTCACAAATTTACAAAATAACAAATTAATCACAAGTTAAAGAATGACCCTTCCTAAAACTCTATCTTCATAAAATTGTTTGCAAACTTTATTTTAAGGCAACATCACTAAAATCATGCATACAATATGAGTCTATGTATATATGTATATAAATATATATTCAAAGGATTTTTCAATCATATAAATATCTATATCCTTGGTTAAGGAATTTCTGGATGAAGAAAATTTTGAAAATTGTGTTTAAGGAATTAAAATTTCGTAATGATTCTGTACCCTATTGTTTTTGAACTCAAACGTCTTTTTATGATAAAGATAACCTTAGAAATAGATAGATCTTTTCGAGTAGGTAGAAACCGACATATAATATGTGAAAGTCCGAGTTAAAATGAGCAAATTATGATCATTTCCAGCTGAAATTTCATTCTACGCGATTTTTGACGAACATAAAAAAATAGACAGAAAGAGTAGAACTTCCAAGAAATCTCATCCCGGATATTTCTTTTGTTTAGGCGACGAAGAATATGGGATTTCCCTTCCAGAGCACTACTATGACTAAGAAAATTGCAAAATGGACAAGTGAGTTTTCCTTTACGTTTTATGTATTTACGTATGTACTTATAGAATAGAGTACTAGATGTTAAGAAAAGATAAAAAATGATATGCATGCGAGTTATCATAGGGGCTATGTATGTGATTCTTTATGTGTGATGAATAAACGATACGTACATCGAGCACAATTGGTTGATTGGTATAAATTGTATCTATGTATATTGCCCGTGTGTACAAATATTGATTAATCACCTTAAATCAATTAATGTTGGATTTGAAATCCCTTAAACTAAATTACTCATACATATCACTTAGAATATCATTTTGCATACTCCTCAGAGTGAGATAAAAAAAGTAAGCTATCTAGCTACATATTGAGGAATTAGGATGTTCAAGGAATACGGCCTTAAGGTGTAGCTGAGCCAGATTGATCGCTTTGGATAAGGAAAGCCCGGGGACTAGTAGTACGATTCATTGAAACCCCAGGACACGTGTAAAATTTCAAAGAGGTTGTTGGTGACCCATTCTAATCATTCCTTAACTACCGATGGAGAGGTAAACCCATCCAACATACGAAACTGGATAGTCGTATGTATTGTTTGATCATATGGTCGTTGCATTTCATATGCTTGCTTGATGGACTTGTTTGATTGCTTTGTTATGAGTACATTTTGCTTAAGGAATATCTCACTAAGCTAGTTATGCTTATTCCCCAATAGATTTCTAACGCTGTAGGATCATTATTTTTGTGCCTGAGACATCATTACCATCCGGGTAGAATCTACGTTTTTGGAGAAATTCTATTTTGAAGACTTTAGATTAGATTTCCTTTAGAAATCTTTTAGTTTTATATATTTGATCTATGAAGGCTATGTTATTATGGAGGTTTATCAGTGGAATGCCCCGTAGAAGTTGTAAGACCTTATATTTTGATGAATCATAATAGTATTGCTTTGATTGTTCCACTACCATCATCTTAAAATGCATAACTCCACCGGCTTCCTTTGTTGTAAATGTACGCCTTGTACCAATATGAAAGCTTTCGAGTGACTAAGATAGTCATTCTCAAGTTTTAATAATATGTATAGTGGGTTATCATTTAGGGTACCCGTTGGGGCATGACAATTTAAATTGGTATCAGAGCAATAAGGTTTTAGGAATTAGGTAAGATGTACTATGAGGTTAGAATAATAGCATTTGACCTTAGAAATAAAAAGGTGGATATTAGATGACTCTTAAGTAGTAAGAGTCTAGCCTTAACTCCTATGACTTGTAAGAATCGAATTCTAATGTCTGAAGAATAGAACTCTACCCTCGTGATTATTAGAAAGAGGTGGAAAATACTTATACAAGAATTGGAGGATATTTAGGAAGATATGACCAATGAATGGAGATATCACATAGAAAGATTTTACCTTAGAATGGTGATCTAGAACTTGAGGGAATTAGTAAAGATTTGGAGAAGGATCATAGCAAGATGATGTGGGAAAAACATGAAGGAGATAAAGATTTAGGATATAGGATGAATAGAGTAAGTCTATCTTAGTGCTTCTAATAAGACTCGATGCATAGTAACCCTCCTCGACTTCTAGCTGAGATCAAATAGAAAGAAGATAGTAAATTACCTCTTTTATCGATAAGACCCTTAGGTGAATAATATTAAGTGCCTATATCAACCCTTTAATCAAATGAGTAAAAGCATGTAATAAAGTGTTTTGCTCTTCTTTTCGTTAAGAGAAATAACATGTGCATAAAATCAAATTAGATAACAAGATACCTAATGCAACCATTTTGTCAGTTCTAGGAATTTACCCGAGGAGAATATGCCGTGACCCAACATTCCCCTCGAAGAACAACAAAAACAAGAAGTACCTTTACCATAAGACTAAAATCAAGAGATTTTAGCGCTCTAATACATCTGAAAGATCTGTTGAAAGTATTCTTACATCAAGCACCCACGATTTTTGCACCCGCTCCAGTTATGAGAATTCAACTCAAAACCACACTAACAACTCCAGTACCTTTCCCCATAACTAATCTAGAAACCAAAGACAAGAGGCATAAGTTACCCGAACCTTCTAAAAAGGAAAATGCCATAACTCAGAAAGTCAAATGCTGGAAGTGTAAAGGAGAACATTTTCCCAAAAGTTGCCCCCAACTGTAGTGTAAATGTTACTTTTGTGGAGACCCGGATCACAAAATTTGCGACTATCCTAAAAAGGCTAGCATGGTATGCTATAGGGAAAGAAATCGTGCAAATAATTGCCCAGAGACACTGAGGGAATGTTATGTATGCATACGCCCCATCCGCCAAATCGGAGATTGCCATAGCAATGCCATAGTAACTTACTACCTGTACAAGGAAAGGGATCTTTATATACGAATGTGCATGGGGCTACAAAATCCGCTGATTGACCCAATCTCATCCCCCAAAAGAGATGATCCGTTCAAGGAAGAATATGGAATTCAGTCTAAAGATCTTGCAGTAATACCTTACAACATGGGAAAGGAAGAAGATCTTAATGAAGGAGATAAGGAATCAGTAGGATTAACGTGTCAAGGAGATGTCCCTACCCTGTGAATAACAACTCAAAACAAAAATGGAAGTTAGAACTTTTGTAAAGCCTCTAAAAGTATTATTAGGAGTAATGCTTTTGTCAAGAAATCAATGATGTTGTAAACATTGTCTAAGTAATGTTTTGTATGTAAGATGAAATTATTATCATGTTTTGCATCTTTTCTTTGAACTTTTGTAAATAGAAGATTTAAGCCTTTTGCTTGTTTCATGTATTTTGCTTTAATGATATGAATTTTCTTTTTATTACTTCGATTTTTGCAAGTTTTCAATATTTCTTTTATATATTTACGTATTTTCGTACTCGAATGCTTTGGGGCATCTTTCCCTACGTCTTTCTGAACATTTAAAACTTAATAAAAACTCAAAAACGTCACACCGGACTAAATAAAACTATACATCTCATGGGAGATGCACCCGTAACCAAAACAAATCAAAGATACCCCCTATAAAACCTGAGAACTGAGGAGGTTGTAGCTTTGAGCAATAAGAAGCAGAGTTTAGTAAATTATTACAATATTCCCCGAAGTCATATGAGCATAGCAAGGAAGTCAAAAGATAAGTATTCTTGAATGGGTTAAAGACCGCCGAGTCGGATTAGAGGAGTTTGATATTAGCAGCTTTAGCGAACTTGTGGAAAGAGGAAAAAATGTGGAGAATGCTAGAAAGTAAAGGCTAGAATGAAATATCGTAGAAATTAAGAAAAAGCCTTGTTATGGAACAAGTTCAAGTACTAGATTTGGAATACTCCAACCCATTAATGGTTCAAATAAGGACGGGAACCCAACAATGGAAGCGATATAATGTTGAACATGTAAAAAGAAACATTACCCCAAACAATCGCCACATCTACAATCTAAATGTTACCTCTGTGGGAGCCTCAATCGCAAATTAAAGGACTATCCCAAAAAAACTACCACCATGTGTTTCATCTGCACAAAAGTAGGACATGTAGCTAAAATGTGTCATGGACGGAACAACCCACGCATCAAGTCACCTCGTCCATCTAGTAACAAAAAGAACGGAGGCCATAAATGAGTAGGAAAGAGAACCACTCGAGAACTCATCCACCAGGAATGAATGTACACAACCTATAATGACAGTAAATGCGCGAAGAAGCTAATGATTAGGAGATAAGACTTGCTGCCATAGAAGAGGATGATGATTGCGGACATGATTAAGCATCAGAAATTAGCTTTCTTACCCTTAGATGTTTGAATATCCCTACACACTGCTAAAACTAAAAGAACAGTTCATTGATTGGTAATGTTAGTAGGGTAACTAATCAACCTGGATAGATATAAGATCGTCAAAAATTTAGTACGTAACAAATATAGAATCAGATCAAACCTCATCACCTTGTTGACACTAAAAACACCCAATCAAAGAATATTAAAAGTGTGAATATTTTAATTGTCACCTAAAGGATAGAACCATTAATGATAAAATCATAACATACCATTCCAAAAATTTTCCGAAATCAATAACATAATGAAACAGTTTAATCTCAAACTTTGTCAAGATGATCATAAAGAATAAAACTATAAAATACTGATATCTTTAAAAGAATACGAACACAAACATGCCCTATATGCACAATGTCATATATATACTTATATAAGGATGGAAAAGCTTGCAACCTTATTTTGTCACGTCGGTATGGTATCGTAGTGTGTCGTCTAAAGTTGAGTCGAGTCAAGTGTCAGTCGTTAGTCATCGTGGTTTAGTCTGAGTCTTATCCAAAAGTCAAGTAAGTGAAGATTGGAATCGCTAAACCAAATCTGATTGATTTATATATGTTATATTGCATATCAGATACATAAGAGTTAACGAAATATTAAAAAAAAATTCTCAAAAATTACCAAGTTAAGAAATAAATGGTGAATGATAACCATTAATAAAACTAAATATTTTTAAATGAAAATAAAAATAACAAGAAATATCAAATAAGTGGGGTAAAGAAACAAAACCACGAAATCGTAATACCTGTAAGAAATAAATGTAAATATTAAACGAATAAAAGTATAATGAATCCCATATGTCGAGAATGCTAATAAAGTATGACATAAGTTTACTCACCTAGTTGAACAAACTACATATACATAACAAGTTTTGAGGACAAAACTTTTTTTAAGGGAGGTAGGTTGTAAACCTCCGAATTTGTCATAACTCTTAGAAATAATCATGAAATTAAAATATCGAATCGAACCCTAAAAGCCAACCTAAGTTAAAACCAAACCCTAGACAATATCAAACACGAAATTTCATGGCCTTAAGAAAAAGAGAACCTTCAAAAACAAAAATAGAAATTCAATAATCGTTTGACTCAAAACCCGAATATGAGACAATTCATTTATCTAATCCTTAACACATAAACTGAGATGGAATATCTAAATAATATTCAACAACAAAATTATAGAACCTTAAGCCTTTCGGATAATTTTGAAATAAAAAAATTTAAATTAATACGAAAAGTCAAACTGAGTCAATCACACAACCCTAGACTCGATTAAAAAATCCTGGTAACTGAAAAATATTAAATAAATCATAAAGATAAAGTAAAACATAAATTTTGAACAAAAAATATAACACAGTCTAAGACCCTAAAATTTTACGATCTTACGAATAAATTAACAAGTCGGAAGTCAAACCGGAATCCTAAAAGTTAATAAAGTCTACAATAAACCCTAGTGTTTAGATCCAACAATCCCGTGCTCTTAAATCCTAAACAAAAGAATCGAGATAATTATGGATAATAGTTGGTAATAATATATGAAAGCTTAAAAATATCATATTTGCTAATTTTTAGTATATTTCATATCCAAATGGGATTAGTTTTTGAAAATTACACCCTGGCACACCAGATAGTAAAAATATTCTGATAACACCGTTAGACTTGTAATAATGTAAGGAATAAAAAAATATCAGTTTTATAATTTTTCGATAACTAAAAATATCAGATATTGTATTTATACGCGTATTTTTTTACTACCAGTAAATTATTAGTCTTGTTTACTATTCATTATGCTTCTCTATTATTTATTACCATTCTTCTATCTCTACTTTACCTTACTACCTATTCTTACTATCTATACACCTATTTTCTTACTTTTTACTTTTCCAATACATCTTATATTCATATCATATCATACATATTAATTACTTTTCATTACAAAATACAAATTAAACTATTTCTGTCCACCTTTTATTCAAAAATCGGCACCTCCCCTACGTACTATCTATCTAATTTTTTTATTTATCAATTTCTCTCAATCTTGAACTATAAATATCTCCTTTCCTTTCATTTCTTTCACACCTTCATTTCACATAACAAAACTCTCTCAAAATTTCTCCATAAATCCTCTCCACATAATTTTTCTCTACCAAAACTCTCTTCAACCAAAGTCTTCCAAAATCCTTCTCTACACATACACCATCTACCACATATCACTAGGGCTGGGCAAAAAAACTGACCGAACCGAACCGAAAATTTGGTTTTTTTCAGTTCAGTTCGGTTTAAAGATAGAGATTAGGTTCGCGGTTCGGTTCGCAATTCCGAACCGAATCGAACCGTCTTACTAATTTTTTAAAAAAAAATTCTATTCACTGCCTAAAGTAAAGGCAGTCGGCCCTACCCCAAAATGAATTAGGTTTAGCATTTAGGTTTGTTTGTGTTTGTCTTCCTCAGTCCTCACTCGGTCACTCCTGCTCACTCAGTCCAGTCCTCACGTGTTCTTCACAGATTGTATCATTTTCCAGATCTCCAGATCCCAACATTCATTTTCATGTTTTCATTCATCAAGTTACTAGTAACCGTCTTGCACAACTGTGCTTGTTGAACTTTTTAGATCCCCAATTTAATTCATGTTGTTGTTCTGTTGTGTTATTATTCATATGTGATATAGAGATCTAATTGAGTATTCTTTGTGCATATTAGAAAACCTATTGGTAAGAAATGAAGTGGTTTAAACTAATGAAACTATTTTCTTCAATTCGAAATCTGACTTTTATATTATGATGAAGGATTTGGGAGTAAATAATTGATTGTTATCGTGAATTGGTTGGGTCCTTTCTCGATATGTTTCTTATTAAATCAAAATTCCTGGAATGTTTTTTATGTGTTATGCTCCTGACCCAAAGAAAGGTATTGTTTTTCAATAGCTTTGCAGTTGAATCTCCGGATCTGTAAGCTGAGTATGACCTCGTGAAAAAAATGTGGTTATCCGTCGTTCGTTCTAGGAATAATATTTAATTCTATTCGGCTATTTAAGTGCTGGAGTTATACTTTCATTTGTTAGAAGATACAATCAAACTGTTAGCGGGTAATAATAATATGCTATTTTTGGGACTAAATTAAATTTCCAAATCTATTACTTGATCTTGTTTGAGTGTTTATTTTTAAAAGATTCCATTTGAACGACGTGATGGCTATGTTGTGATTTTTCTGTTGTTTCCTGCATAGGAGGCGGAGCACTCATAATATTGCTCTGTGAGATTACTGACTTGTTTAACGTAGACATGTTCTATTCTAACTTCATCTATAAAATTACTGAAAGCGTTTCTTCACAAAAGTAAGGGGTAAAAGATACCAGAAACAACTTAATTTGTTTCTTTTCAATTTTAGGGCACAAACCAGTAGACCCGCCCCACCCCTACACCCCTTCCTTCCCTCCCCCCAAATAAGGCACAATCAAACTTAATTACTCAAATCCACACTAATTTAGTAATGCATAAAATTTGTAGCAGAGAAATGTGAATTATTTACTTCCTGCATTTTGCATGTAAAACATGTGGAAGTTGGTGGAAACGGTATGCATGTGAAACTACTGCACATATTTCTTTATATCTCGCATGTCTTAATTACAATACAATTGCTAATGTATCATTGAAAATATCATGTTTGGTCTGCAATGACAAGTAACTCTAATCGCTTAATCAAAGACTTTTATCTTCTTCTAATTTAGTTTAGATAAATTTTTTGTATGTGAATATTGTCAGCATGCATGATTTGGATATTTCTCTTTCTGCTTTAATGTTTCCATTTGTTGATTCAGGGACGGGAGAATTTGTCACTTGCTCTCCATAGGAAAATTCAATCTATTTTTTGCCGTACTAGGAGGTCTTGGACAATGTGGAATCATCACAGAGCAAGAATTGTCCTTAATCAAGCACCAAAGAGGTTGCAGATACTACACTAAGGTACACCAAATGCGCATTAATCCCTATCGCTCTACCTTTCTGTCATTCAACATGCTTGTACCTTAATATTTTGACTTTTTGGTGAAAGCTGTGGTTGTTTATTGGCAGTTCTTTATTTATTGTCATTGAAAGACGGTAGTGAAGTTATGTGCCATTTAATCAATATACATTTCGTGAAGATTGCAGAAATGTTAAGTAGATATTTAAGTAATCTTACGATGGATCATTAGAAAGAAGCCAAAAGAGTTTTGTGATATTTACAAAGACAAAAGACTATATGATCATATATAAAGAACCAGATTAGTTGTAGATCATGGGGTATTCTGATTCCGATTACGCTAGATGCCAAGATAACTTAAGATCCACATTGGGACATACTTATCTACTTGTTCAAGGAGCGTTTTCTTAGAAAAGTGCTAAACAAACACTTATATCTTCTTTTACCATGATAACAAAATTTATATCCTGTTATGGGGCATCTAATCATGGAAAATAGCTGTGAAATTTTGTCACTATGCTGCATATTATAAGTAATATTGAAAGACCATTAAAGGTATTCTGTGACAATAACTCAACATTGTTGTATTCTAACAACAATAAGAGCTCAACGAAGTCAAAACGTATTGACATTAAGTTCTTGGTTGTGAAAGAAAGAGTTCAGAATGGACAAGTGTCTATATGACACATAGGAACAAACTTCATAATTGTGGGATCCGCTTATCAAAGGTTTTACCACCAAAGGTCTTTCATGAGCCCATCGCTCATGTGGGTGTTATGTATTTTCATGATGTTTAATTTTAGCGCGAGTTTGTGTTCTAAACTATTGTTCATTATTATAGATATGTTGAATCATCTGCAGACTATAATACAGTTATAGTTGAAGTTTTCAACTATAAAGTAATAATGTTAATTCTAGTTATAATGTCTCTTGTTCAAATTTGATATTTGAACTCATGCGATATAAAGTATAAGATAGGAACTATTGGAAATAAGCATGTTAATGATCACACTGCATGTAATTTCCATGCTACAAATCCATACTTGATCTATGTCGTTAATTGTATTGATATAAGTGACCAAAGATACGTCTTGTCACAATAAAAAAAAGGTGACAAGGCCACTTTGATCCTATATTGATATGATTGATGGACCAGATTGTTTCAAAGATGAGATTCATTGTAAGTAGTAAAGGTTGAGCTCATAAGGTTTTATATGATATACAATTGTCAAGTAATATATGTGGCCTAAGTGGGAGATTGTTAGAATTTTATGGGCCAATATACTAATTAATTGTACATCATAGACTGTCTAATTGAGTTAAGGAAATAAGCCTTTTAAATAAAAATAATCATTTAGTTATTTGGTGGGTAAAGCTTTTAAACTTATCTTTTATGGCTTTTCAGTAAGAGCATTAATGAGTAGAAACCCATATATATATATGTATATATATTTTTTCAACTATTATGATGGGCTATAGTGAAATAAAATATTAAGGCCTATAGATAAGATTGAGATCCATAGTGTAAGTAGTGTGAGAGATTTTCATTCTACTTTTTCTCACATTCCATCCGTAAGAAAAATCAAGAGAACTAACACTACTATAGACTAGAAGACTAAAACTCACTCAAGGAATTAGCCTTCTTTATGGATTCAGATATGCCTCTGCACTTGCTGTTGATTTTATTAATGTGTCCTAATTTCATGAATGAGATTCTGGATTAATTTTATATGACAAATCTATTGAGTTTATAACACTAGCTATCAGTTTTTGTCTCAAAAAGTTAAGCTAATAATAATTAAAAAAAGCTCAATATGGTGCATGAATTGTTAAGATATCACCCTTTAAATTTGATGTTGATATATTAATTTACATCAAATCTACAAGTTTAAACATTTAAATTAGATGGTTGTTATACTAATTTTGGTATCTTATCAATAGATTTTATAAATTCAAATCCTTATGCACTTATTATAACCCTTTTAAATTAAGTTATAAACTTATGGACCTTTTGGTCAAAGTTCTGGGCAATAGGCCAGAAAGAATGTTACATATCGATTATAAGAGCAGATATAACATCTTTACAAGATTGAGTTTTTAGATTAAATGATTATTGTGTTAACCCATGATAATGGTTTCAAATCCAGCTAGTTTATCTTTTCGTGACTCTTCTCAAGTGATATTCTGAAAACTATTCGGCAATAGTAAGCTTCTGGGGGAACTTACATATCTCAAGATGCTTGAAGTCAAGAAGGCTGCTAAGGAGCACTTGCGTGTATCGGTGGGATGCTTAGACAAAAGTTACCCAGTACTTCCGATCATCGTAATTAGACTTATACTATACTGTGTCATTTAGGTTTGTCGATCAACTTTTTTTGTCTTCAATCAAGAGTCGCCTATTTTTCTTTTTCTTTTTCTCTTTATTCATCATTCTTTATTGTAAACTTGTATGAATCCCTCAATTTAACAAACGATGCTGTAATTCAACTTGAACATGGCAACGAAGTACAATTTTGTCTTGCAAATACGGCAAGCCTCGTACAAATTTATGTTAACAAGGTATTCACCAAATTATGAATGAAACCGGAAACTTGGCTAGCACCTGCAAAACCTTTAGTAGCTGATGCACCCTTGAAGGCAGGCGGATTTTCCGATAGTAAAGCTGGCATTTTGTTTAAAGCTGTCCCTTTGTATTTGACTCTAGTCCGAGTTCTTAGATGAAATGTAAAGTTTAAATCAAATTTACTTGCGTTATTTTCTTTTCTGCTAAATATCCTAATATGTACATAGATGCGAATATCACATTTAGTATTTAAATTTTGTATATATTTGAACTTCGCAGTTTGTTCATTTTTGTAATTAATTGCCTCAACCCTGTTGAATTTTGAAATCAGCTACTTATGTTTCACTTATTTCTGCAATCTTCAATTTGATCAAGGTATTATAAGTGAACTTAAAAGTTTATAGGCAATAAATTGATATTTTAAAACTTTGTTATTTAATTGTGCAAATCGAGAAGGTTCAAGTATTATTTACCCATTTTTTCAAGGCATACTTTATAAGAAGAGTTATGACAATCAACACTAATGCTTTCATAAAAATATATATATTTACATAATTTTTATTAGTAGAGAAAAAGTATCTCTCTTATATAACATCTCTTGAAAAATAATTTTTTCTAAGAGAATAGTAAATATAACTATAGAGGTATATGGCCACTTAAACAAAACGAAAGAAACGAAAAAAACATTACTTGCAATATAACTATTACAAACATAACTAAAATAAGTATCAATAACATCTAAAGCCCCTTTCACATCTGATCAGTTTTGTTCGAAAGTTTTAAGGTTGTGGATGATTCCTCAAGGATAGAATTTTTGCATCAATATCCTTTTGAGTTAGGTCTATCATCCAACAAACATCATTCAATCCATCCAGTTCAAATGCTCAATACCTTCACCAGCTAAGCTTCGAAACATCATTTGCTTTATAGCTTTCTTACGATTCTCTCGTTCTTCTTTCTTCCTTTGTTCCTCAATTTTCGATATTTTCATGGAAAGATAACTCAGCTGATCAGCCATCCGCTTACTTCGGTCTGTTTCCGACATGTTCTTAAACCTTGCAATTGTGTGCCTTGCTCCAAGAGGAGATGGCCAAACCATTGGTTCGGTCATAAATGGACTCTGAATGATTGCACATGCCTCTACCCCACATAAGACACTAAGCTCACTCACCTTCTTCATCAAACCCTTTGCTCTTTTCTTAAAGGTCACTTTTCGCCGGGCATCATCGACTATTAAGCCAAGTGCAACCTTCTTTCTCCCCATTTTGATGAGAGACGTATTTGCAATAGCTTGCTACGTTAGTTCCTCCTCAAAGATGTGGACTATATAAAGGAAAAAAGTTCATTCTTTTTGCTTCTTTTATTTAGTATAAAATTTATTATTTCCAATATAATATTTGAAATCTTCTACTGGATAAAGGAAAACGATACAAAATTTTGTCATTGCCGATGACGTTTTTTTCTACACTTGGAAGTTTATCCTACAAATTGTTACTATATTTAGTTAATTGCCAAAAACATTAGAAAAAATCAAATATGTTCAAAATTGGTGAAATTTGGTGCATGAATCAATTATTAATAAGTTGTCATAAATGAAAACTTGATATGATAAAAGTTTTCAAATGTTCCCACGTATAGATGTACCTGCTAAAAGTTAGTGGCGGATCCAATTGTTGATAGGTATCTCATACGCAAAACATGGTAAGAATCTAAAAATTTTCATAGAGTTATGACTTTTGTCATGTTAAGGAATGTTGATGATGAAAACATTTCAAAATTTAACAAAATTAAGTTTGGGTCGGAATGATAACTTGATACAATAAAAGTTTTCAAATGTTTCCATGTACAGATGTACCTACTAAAAGTTAGTGGCGGATCCAATAGTTGATAGGTATCCCATATGCTTAACATGGTAAGAATCTAGAAATTTTCATAGAGTTATGAGTTTTGTCATCTTAAGTAATATTGATGAATAATACATTTCAAAATTTAACAAAATTATGTTTGGGTGGGAATGATAACTTGATTTGATATGATGAAAGTTTTAAAATGTTCCCATGTAGAGATATATCTTCTAAAAGTTAGTGGTGGATCCAACTGTTGATAAGTATCCCATATGCGAAAAAAAAAATAAGAATCTAGAAACTTTTCGTATAGTCGTGACTTTTGTCATGTTAAGGAATGTTGATGATGAATACATTTCAAAATTTAACAAAATTTAGTTTGGTCGAAATGATAACTTGATATGATAAAAGTTTTCAAATGTTCCCATGTACAGATGTATTCCTAAATGTTAATAGTGGATCCAACTATTGATAATATCCCATACACAAAACATGGTAAGAATCTAGAATTTTTCATAGAGTTATGACTTTGTCATGTTAAGGAATGTTGATGATGAATACATTTCAAAATTTAATAAAATTAAGTTTGGATCGAATGATAACTTGATATGATAAAAAGTTTTCAAATGTTCCCATATACAAATGTATCTACTAAAAGTTAGTGGTGGATCCAACTGTTGATAATATCCCATATGCAAAACATGGTAAGAATCTAGATATATTCATAGAGTTATGACTTTTGTCATGTTAAGGAATGGTGATGAATACATTTCAAAATTTAACAAAATTGAGTTTAGGTCAGAATGATATCTTGATATGATAAAAGTTTTCGAATGTTTCCATGTACAGATGTATCTACTAAAAGTTAGTGGTGGATCCAACCGTTGATAAGTATCCTATATGCAAAACATGGTAAGAATTTAGAAACTTTTCGTATAGTGATGGCTTTTGTCATGTTGGGAGTGTTGATGATGAATACATTTCAAAACATATCTAAAGTTTGTGTCGTAAAGTTTACGAGGCAGGGCAATCGCATGAACTCATGGTGGTTTTCAACATAAATGCACAAAAGGCTAAATTTTCCAAGGATTGAATCATATAATCTAAGTGTTTGCAATAAAACTTAAATAACTTCACCAAAAGATTTTAAAGGAGGTCCGATCTAGGTCCATGATTGGATTTCCCATAAAAGCTCTCAAAAGATGACTTACGTGGATAAATAGAGATCATTGGTATAAAAGCAAATGCTCCTATGCATAAAAAAATCTATAGGGGTATAGGCGTTATTAGCTTAGTGAGAACATTCCCGATTTATCATACTAGGAACAAAAAATATCAAACAAGTTTAATTATTCAAGTAAGTGAGATGCAGCAAACACATGAGCAAACAAGACATATGGTTTTTCGAGAACCATATGTTGAATGAGTTTATACCCTTCATTTGGGGTTCGGTACCGACCAATTATAACTAAAGAATAAATTTTATAGTACTTATCGGATACTGTTTGCTACCAAAAATGTAGATCTTACTGGCTACTACTTGCCACATGCAAATATTACCGGTTATGCCGACCACCACTATCATACACTTGTCCCACCAAATATATAATAGCGAATACAATGTGACTCCATTCGTGAAGTGCATGATTCAATTTTATTAAGAGTCTAGCATTTAGTTACATTATTTAGAGGGCAATCATACAATTTTCAAACACTTCAATATGATAGTAAAGCATACACTTTATTATAGATAATTCAAGACTCGATATGCTTAACATAAATTCACCAATCATTATAAATCACATGCACTTTTCCATTTTATCTTTTTCCTATTTCTAGTGCCACCAAGCTACAAGCACAAACATGAGTATGAAAAATAGAAGGAAGTAAACTCACTCGGCCATGTCTTGATAGTAGCTTTCTTAATCAAAATAAACCTTAGGGTAGCGAAAGCCGTCCTCCTCATTTCCTAGAAAAAAATAAATGCCTAAAATGAGTATTTCATAGAATTTCTTCTAAATTTTCTAACTCTATCTTCTATTTGTAGTAAAATTCAGATTTGTAGAAATTCCAATTTAAAATAGCTATAACTTGCTCATTTTAACTTCGAATTTAATATATTATATGTTGTTTTCTGCCTACTCGAAAAGATTTATATATTTTAAGGTTATTTTTATCATAAAAATTCATTTGAGTCCCCAAACAGTTTGGTACAGAATCACTACAAATTTTCTCACCTTAACAACATAATTTTCAAACTTTTCTTCACCCAAAAATCTTTGATTAAAATATAGATATGTATATGGTTGAAAAATCTTTTTGATACATAAATAGACTCAATTTTATGCATGATGCTATTGGTGTTGTCTCAATAATTATTTTTCATAAAACAACTTCTCTTATGGGTTTGGAAAAATTAGATTTTGACAAATTTTTCTTTAGGTGATTGGAACGAAAACTATAAATTCTTAGGTTATTATAATTAAGTGTTTCACATTTTTATTCCTTAATTCATCAATGATAAATTAATTTTCTAAAGAAAATTTCATTCTTTATGGTTTTTATAAATTTTATTTCTAGTGATTGAAGAATAGAATTTTCAAAAATTTTCCTAAGTTATTTATAGTTTCTAATGTCTCGAGTTGTGTTACGTGTATGTTTTCTCTTTATATTTATGTTCTTCTATTTCTTAGCAAATAAGTTTATCATTTTTAAAACTCCTTTCTCTGGCCAATTTTATTTCTTTAAGTGGGTTTATAAATTAGTGAGTGGATTTTACATTAACTTTGAAAACTTGTCTAGTTCTTGGTGTTCATTATGAAGTCGATAAAAATTCTTATAAATAAGTTTCTATGAAAAATTTGTATAGCAAAGAATTATCAACATTAAAGTTTTAAACTAAAGTCTTCATGTTACCATTTTGAAAAGAAAGTATGTATTCATTTAGCTGCATCCTTGAATAAATCTTTATTATTAATACTTTAAAAATTCGTGATGGGCTTGTCTAAGTTTTTGAAAAGAATTTATTAAAAACATTCTCTAAGTCTTTGCTGGGATAATTCTTCCAAAGAAAAAAAAACCTAATCTAAAAGAGAGTTTTAATCCCCAAGTTTTTCATAAATATAATTAAAGTAAGAATTTTTGTGTTTGATTGTGTATGTGGTAGTAGTTGTTATTAAAGTAAAATTTAAGTGTAATAGTTTTTATAAAAATCAATTAGTAAAATAGAAATTTAAATTCATCAATGGATTGATTGAGAAAATTGTCAGTTATGTATTTCTTATATTCTTTTAGAGAATTGAATTTTGAAAAAAAAATTTCTAATTTACCTATAGTATTGAGATAAGTTCTTATAAGAGATTATTTTGTTAAATAGGAATTTATAAGTTATTATGTTACTAAACTTTGTTTTGAGTTAGAATATTTAATAATTCTATTGATAGAAATATATGTGTGTTAAATGAGTTGTTTTGATCTCTTAATGCTACAATTTAGCTTGAAGACCACCATAACTCCCATGCACACACACACACTTGATTAAGTTTCAATAATGCCTCAAAAGTCAAATGAACTTTATATATATGCATGTATTTATCTTTAAAGAGGCGGAATTTCACTCTCTTCCTTGCTCCTCTTCCTTTGCAAAAACCAATGGTCACATACACACACTCACACCACACCAACTTTAATTTCTTTTCTCTAAATTGTCAAGGAAAGCAAGACTAGCTATTATCTTCAAGTTAAAGCAAGTTTAAGTAAGTGTTTCTTGTTATTTGCATGTTTGAGTAGTTATAGATTAAGAGTTGTTGGTTTATGGATAATTTTGGAAGTTCATTAGTTTGGTTATAAGTTTTAGAGGTTGATATATGAAGTAAAGTGATAGAAAAGTGGAGTTGAAGTCTTAATGGTTGAAGTGAATGGTTGGACTGATAGTTATGTTTGATGTGGTTTTAGAGATGAGTTGGAGGATTTGAAGGAGTGGATGGTGAATTTGAGTCTTGTATCATGATATACAAGTGTTTTGGATGAAAACAAGACAATTGGAATTGGTTAAAGTGTGTAAAAATTACATGAAAATGTATGAATTTGCTGTAGAAGTACCACAACTCGTGGAGGGGGGCAGAGTGATTTTGAAATGGTATAATTTGGGCCACCATGGGGTGGTGGTGAAGGGTGTAGTGAGCTACCAAGAGGTAGTGGCAAGGGGCATGGTGGCTAGTGGTCATCATTTTGCTCCTTAGCATTGGGCATGGTGGGGCGCGTGGTGAGGCTTATGTAATGCTCTATCCAACACTACCCTTGGCACGAGGAGTGGTGGGGGGCGTGTAGCTTAGAAGTGTTTCCTTGTCACTTTTAGCTTAGAATTTTGTTTAATCCTTCTTGTCTTTGTTAAGTAGATAGTAATACAAACTTTTCTATCTTATAGGAACCTTAAACCACGAGTTGGAGTTCCCGTTGGACTATTACAACGATTAAAGAGCATGCACGGGTGAGTAACTTGAATTCTTGCACTTTATTTGTGCTTGTAAGTAGTGGAATATAGTTTAATTGTAACTATAATGAATCAATTGCATGGGGATGAGAATTATTACATGGTATGTAATGTATGTTTGAATTGCAATTCTTAATAATTGAAGTGGAAAATATATAGTTGTCTCATTGGGTGTTTGAAGTTGATATGATCACTTGATAATATGGAACTAAATTTAATAGACTTCTAATATTAATATGACATGCATTTCATAACATCATATTGCATTAGCATGGTATTCTTGTCATGTATTAACAAATTCGATTATGTGGTAATGCTTGTTGGGACCAGTGAGTCTGCTTGTAGGTTATCATAGGGCTGTCAACTTCGCAGAAACTAAGAAGGCTTCGAAGGAGGTCGTTTGTGTCGGATTTGGCTTAAGAGTGTTAATACTTAGTGAGTTTTCTCAAGTTTTATGAAAAGTGGAAGTTCTATTTTGAAAACGAAAATGATTCTCTAAAAGACTGCTTGTGTCTTGTAGGGCTCTCATAGAGACTATTCCCCCAGGTGGGTTAGATGAAGAGAAAATCCTTCTACTTTGATATTGAGTTTCTCATGGGCATGAATTACTGAAATTATCTTTAAACCCCTAGGGAGGCTGTAAATCTCGATAGGTTTGAATTTCGGTTATTCAAACCACATTTGTTGCATATGATTGCTAATTCTACTCGTTTGATCTTAATGTTTGTGCTAAGATTTTGTTATTCACTGAGCTTTATGTGCTCACACTCTCTTAGAATGTTGAATTACAGGGTTTTAAGCAAGAAGACCAAACCAAGCTCAAGTGTGAGAGTTAGACTTATTGGACCATGTATTTTGTTAAGGCGAAGACCATATATGTAATAGAGACTAGTTATGGTTGTAATAGCTTAAGTTAAGTTTATTTATCTTTATAGCCTTGTGGTTTATGGGTTCGGTTCAAGCCCCGTAGACCTTAGTTTGTAAAGCTTTTATTAAGTTCTAGATTTGTTATATGTTCCTTTGTGGTTATATATATATATGTATGTAATATCCTTCTCACTCAAACAACTTTCGATCCTATTTTCATTGTCCACTCCAATTGGGGAACATTTGTTGTATAGTGTTTATGTAACTTTCTAGAGGCCGCAGTTAGTTACATGACTTACTATTGCTACTAGGGTACCTTGTAGGGGTGTAACAGAGTTTAGTCTTATTTTTCTTTATTTAAGAAAAACTCCTTTTCATTTTCGTTTAGACAATGTTAATATGGTTATACATGAATATGAATATATAGTTATGAGAAAGATAAAAATATCACATAATAAGATAGAAAGAGATATAAGAAGCATAATAATAAGATCAAGTATTAGGAGCCTTAGCTTCATCAAGACATCCCAGAACTAAGAAAAGACTAGTTCTAAAAGAAAAAGAAAAAGAAAAAAAAAGCATAATAAGAGTAACATAATATAACAACATTATAAATAAAATTTTATATCAACAAGAACAAAACATGAACATATTATTGCTTTCTTAACTCTCATGAGTCTCAGAAAATGGACACTGTGGTCGTGCTAAGTTACATGAACATAGAGATCATTCCAACAATAATATGACAACATAGAATTTAAACTAAATAAGAACAAAACATGAACATAAAGAAGGTATTAGAACTTTTAACTATTGGTTAGAAGAAGAAGAAAGAGTTGGAAAGAGCTTGTAGAGAGGAATTTGTGGAAAGAAATTTTGAAAGAGTTTTTGTAGGTAAATGAAGTGTGTGAAAGAAATAGACGAATATGTGGTATTTATAGTTGAAGATGGAGGGAAATTAGATGTAATTAAATAAAATGAAAATGAAAAAAAAAGATGTATGTGTGGGTGTGTGAGTTGGCTAAGAGAAAAAAGGGAAAAAAATTATTTATTTTGTATTTTTGTAATGAAAAGTGATTAAGATGTGTGATGTAAGTGATATAAAGTTGTATTGAAAATGAAAAATGTAAGAAGTAGGTGTATAGGTAGTAAGAAAAAGTAAATCTAGGTGAATAGTAATGAATAATGATATGAATAGTAGACAAGACAAAGTAATACTGATAGTAAAAAAAAAAGTACGCGTAAAAGTACTATATCTGATATTTTTAATTATTGAAAAATTACAAAAATAGTATTTTTGAAATCCTTATATTATTACGAGTCTAATGATGTCATCAGAATATTTTTACCGTTCCAAGTTTTTCGAGAATTGATCCCATTTGCATTTGGAACGAATTAAATTTTGACGAATCTGATCTTTTTAGGCTTTCCTATATTATTATGAACTATATTCAAAGATTATCTCATTTTATTATTCTAGAGTTAAGACCTCGGGATTGCCGAATCTAAATACTAGGGTTTGTTATAATCTTTGTTGAATTTTAGGGTTTCCGGTTGACATCTAATTCTAGGGTTTAAGCATAAACTTATCGTAAAATCTAAGGGTTTACAAAATCTTTTTATGATAATCCATCCTGTTGACTAAATTTGTGTATGTGACATCCCTTTGATTTGAAATAATCTAACCACTTAAAATTTGTAATGGTTGAATTAAGGGTTCATCATCAATGACCCCTACTGGTAAACCTAAAGTTGTAATTGTAGATCCTTGAGTCGTCTTGAGATGCGATATATGGAACCAACATGTATTTGCGCATAAGTAGAAAGAGCCATCCTATAAGCACATGGGTCAATCTTTTCTTATACTTTATATAGTCCATAAGACTATTGAAACAACATATGAAACTTTTGTTGAGAGATGGGAATTTGTTTGTGTCTTTGTAATTTAATGAATACCACATCTCCTGGTTGAAACTTCACATCCCTTTGATTTTGATCAACATATTACTTCATCATTGAATGAGCCTTAAATAGTTCGTCTCTTAAAATTCTTTAACTTAGTGTCCTTATTTTTTAGCTCTACATCTACTTCTTCCGCCCTTGAAGCTCCTTGATAGGTGGAATAGTGGGTGGAGATCGACCACACGCCAATTCAAATAGATCGAGTACCTTCATGAAAAGAAGTATCATGGGCATATATAGCCTATGGTAGATTATTACTCTAATGAGTGGGACAATCCATAATATATGCTTGTAGGTATTACTGAATAAGCAATTTAAAACGTCATTTTGCCCATTTGATTGAGGATCATAGGCACTACTCTTCTTCCATGTTGTGCCACTCAATGTAAAAAGTTCAATCCAAAATTTGCTCATGAAAATAGGGTCCTAGTCGAATACAATTGTTCTAGGAAACCCATGAAGTTTGACTACCATATTAACAAATAACCTTAGTGGCAATAAATTGAGAATCAAGTGGACCTAAATGATGGCACTTTGTAAGTCTACCAATTGCAACCAAAATAATAGTATAATTAGGGTACTGAAGCAGACACGTGATGAAATCCTTACTTACATTAGTCCACACTTGATCTGGAATAAGAAGAAGGTGGAGTAAGCCTATTGGCGATTTTGTCTCATATTTAATCTACTAGCAATTGTGAACGTATAATGCAATCCATGCTTTCGTCCCTTCAAAAAAAAAAAAAAATAGCTACGATCCTTTTATATGTTTTTTAAAATACAAAATGGCCTGATAGTAGAGTCATGAAACTCCTTAAGAATGGTAGGGATAATAGAGGATTGAGACACCAAAGTTATTTTATTCTGATAGAAAAACAATCCATCCTTCCATTACAAAGGCCATTTCATAGGAATACCTTATTGAACCATATTAATAAGTTATTGAAATCCAGCAATATTATGATATTCCTATCTAAGCGTATCAATAAGATGAAAATAAATGATTATGTAGCTAAAATATGACAACTTAACCACTTCTCTTCTAGATAAGGCATCTACTACTTAAATTTCTACCCCTACCTGGTAAACAAAAAAAGGGGGGGGGGGGGGGGGGGGGGGGGGAAAGAAAGAGTCATAATTAAGAAATTGACTAAGTGTTTTTATTGTTTACGTATTTGAATAACCTTAGATAGAATCTCCTTAAGGCTCTTATGATTTGTTTTGACAATAAAATGAGATCCCAACAAGTACTGATGCCACTTCTTTGTAGCTTCTACTAAAGCATATAAACCACATATAGGTTGAAGCCTTTTGTAAGTGTGTCAGTAAACACGTGTGTGTGCATGCACGTGCATGTGTATGTGTGCGTGTGACTAAGATTATCTTGAATATTAAAAATTTAATTTCAATCTCAATCTTTAAAATATAAATGATACTAGTGATGAAATCATATCTTAAAGTATTTAAAGAATTATAACTCCTAAATTGATATGTAAAATTATATAACACATAGCAGTAATAGCCATATACTACGAAATTATGAAATAATTTAGCCTAGGAAGTCAAAATATTTCCCCTAAATTTCCTTAAGTATAGCCATACTATTAGTCCTTTCAAACCTATCCATTTATTTCCAATTAGATTAATTTAATGTCAATAGTACTAAGGGTGAGAACTTGATTTAATAACCTTTGAATTACTAAGAATTATACTAAGTAAGTATCTACATGAATGCAGGTAAATTATATCAAATGATATTAATGTTTAGGGTAAGTTCAAATAAGGTATCAACCTCATGATGGATTGAGAAAAAGAGATTAATGTTTTACAAAGTGGGTTAAATAAGGGATTAACTTTTAAATAGTTGAAAAACATTATAAAGTGGAGCAAATAAAAGATCCACTTTTTATGTTTATTTTCATCCACTTGAAACATTGATTTTTCCTTAATTATTTAAAACGTTGATACCTTATTTGACTTACTTTATAAAACATTAATTCTTTTTCATTAACTACTTGAAACATTAATATATTATTTGAACTTAATTCCAAATGTTCATGCAATATGAAAACATTCTATAGACACTTATTTAAGAGAAATAAGATTTAATTAGGCAAAGATTGCACAGCCAATGACAAAGATATCCAATCAATGAGCTATTAACAACTAGTCAAGCATGGAGTCCTTCATTGTTCTTAATGCAATTATCCATCAAATCCACTTCAATTACATTTTAGACATCCGACATCTCACACATTAGTCACTAGTAAGCTCTTATATTTTTGGTTCCTATTCATCATGGGATGTGATATTGTATTTCTAAAAGGTTGTAACTCTTCATAATATATTTGTAAAGAGAGATTTTATCTAATATGAAACTAAATGATTTTTCTTAAAAGGGATGTATGGAAGAGTTGTGACTCTTCCCAAAAGGTATTACATCTTTATAAATAAAAAAAACGCTCAAATGGTCTAGATCCTCTTTTGCCATTTGTTTTTTATCCCTTACATAAAATAGAGAGAAGCGGGTTTGTAAATCTATCTTTGTACATAAATTAATATTGATATTAGAGCCTTCGTAGTTGTTTCCAAACATTCAATATATAATTTTCTTAATGCATACGCATATGCTATTCATGCCAATCCCATCGTTCATCGTATGATAATGAACTATATTTTTTATATTTGTTAAAATAAATGAAAAAAAAAAAAGATTCATACTTAGAGGATGAAAGAAGACATAGACACATTTCGGTGGAGAATATTTTTCTTTTGGTTTAAATTAACGTAGTGCTATGTCATGGTTTATCTCAATTTCAATGCATTAAAGGTATATTGATGGCTTTACTAGTATCCTACATGGGCTATTGATTCTGGAAAGTAAGCATTTCAAGAAACAAGCAAAAAAGGAAATGGTTTCATCATATCTTTTTTGTTTCCTTTTTTTTCATTATAATAGAAAGGGGATTTGAACTTGATATCTCTCTCTTAAGAAATCCAAGAAGATATCATTAAACTACTTGTAGTTTACACTAAATCATCCACGTATGCATTCTCGTGGATAACGAAATCTTTTCCTAGTCACAACGCTTCTAGCCGGAAAAAGAAACAGGCTTCATTATATTTTAAAATCATGTGTAATGGAAATGTTTTAAAATTGCCTTATAGTTGTAAGTGTTTTAAGTGTTGTATTGAAATGAACAAATAGAGATGATATTCGATCATTTATTACCAACAATTTATGGAGTAATCGTTAAACTTGGGATTGTTTTCCCTCTACAATGGAATTACTTGTTATTTTAAATATCCTACAATGTTGACATAGAACAACAACGTTAGAGAATTCATTATTGTAATATTGAGATAGTATGGATTACAATGTGATATATGATTAGATTTGCTAAAAACAACATAAATTTTATAAAAGAAATTGAAATGGGATAGTCAAAAGAAAAGGTGATAGCAAGAACAATGAATGATACCTCTATATTAAGCTGGCAAGTGTAAGTTAATTGTGCAATCCATAGCTTTAAATTTTGCATACAGTGTCAACAAAAAAAAAAAAAAGATCTACATATAGGAGTATAATTACGAGTTCCCTAGAAAATGAAAGTTGAATAGCATTTCTATTTTGTTTAGATAGCCTTAACACATTCAATTTAGAAAAATTTATACTTTCATTGATTATCTACTAATGCATTATTGTGGTTATTATATAAATATATTTGTTGCTCAATTGTTGTTTAACATGCTTCACATCTTATATATTTGTGTTTGTGTAGTGAAGTATATGCTTTGAACATATTTGTTACATAGAAATATTAAATTAAGTGGGAGTTGAAGATTAATAATTCATTTGAAAATTTTTTCTTGAACCATTTGCACGGAATAATGTTGGGTATGATAATAATCGAATATGTAATATGGATGGTGATTAAGAGCATATCAAATTTCCAATTTCATATATGTATAAAATCGTCCTTTGATTCAATATACTATATTGTGCATGTTGTATCATTGTGCGAAATAACTGTAGAGCTATTGAAAATGGGTTATGCTTCTAAAAACATTATTGGTGAGTAAACAAAGAAAAATTCAGTGGTGATAATTATGATATTTTAGCATTAAAAAGTTCAATAAATCCTTGAGGAACATGAGGTACTTGAAACCTCGAACCATGCCATGTTAGAGCCAACACATACCTAACATAAGCATATAATTGAATAAGTTCCCAAATCTAGAAAGTCTTAAAAGCTACAAATATAAGGAAGAACACATGAATGGATCAAAATAAAGGATCTAAGGACTTAAAAATGTTTAATTGGAAGTTTTACCTTATAGCAAGTTTCTAGAAGCTCAGGTTTGTGCCTAAAAATACCTATGAATGGCATAACCAATAGATGAAGGAGCTGATGTTGGGATTAAATAAAGTTTTGATAGTGTTTTCTATGGAGTTTTCAAGTAAAAGGAGGGAGAAGATGATGATGGCAAAGGGATCCTTCAACATTGGGAGGAAGGGAGATGATGAAGATGTGTTAAGAAAGTTTCTCTCTTCCCTAAGCTTTTGAAGGGTTTATATATGTGGATAAATAATTTAGATAAGGAATTGTTGATTTTAAAGTCAAATATATAATTGATTTTGTAAATATATTGAAAAAAAGAGAAAAACTCCACGCATGAATTTCTTGTGGCTATGAGTTACGTTGATGTGACATTTGTGTCATATATAATGTGACTTTGTTTATTTAAGTTTATCTACTCAAATAAGTCTTCATATATTCATGTAGATTCATTCGAGAGAATTCCATAATACTTGAGTAAGACAATCGTATAAAATGCATGGGAAGGAATTTAGGATCCATACATGATTGAAAGTTTGTTTTGGAGTCGATTAATAGTACCCTTAATCATTTGATAATAGGGATGTGAGATGCGAGGGCATGATTATGAAGGATTATAATAAATTTCCTTGTTAATAAACCGAATTGTTAATTCTATTACACTTGTTAGTATTTGTTAAGTATATACGTATATATTACGTACTTTTCATATTGATCTAGTAATTCAATATTTTTGTTACTTTTCGATGATATATGCTTATAAGAATCATTTATATCACTTAAAATTAGGATTTATATGAATTTTTTAAATTATGCTATTTGTACTCTCTTATAAGCAATATAGGTTATGTTGCTACCTACAAGCGGAATACTTTACCTTAGGTTTCTGTCACCTGCTAAGTTTATTTAATCACGAAAATTTCCTTAGCTTCTTAAATTTATATGTTCAAGGATATTTTTATTTTTATTACTCAATTAATATAGATCCTAGAGAACATCTTCGGATTGGATCGCCAAGGTCGAAAAAGTTGGACCTAGGCGATGGTGACGGTTCAACCCGGCCTGCAACCGGCCTTGAACCGATGGAAAGCCAATCCAAAACCACCAGGAGAAGAGCCAGTCCGGTCCAGTTGAATTGGCGGTTCCAGGGCCGATTCAAGGCCCTTTGAACCTCTAAAAATAAAAGAAAAAAATTAAAAAAAGAAGAAAAAAAATTTAGATAAAAAGGGGAAAAATTTATATTAATTTGCAAAAAAATTCCAAATGAAACACAATAAAAATAAAAAAGAATAGAAGAAAAATTTTTTGGAAAAAGGCAAAAAAATTTAGATTAATTTGAACAAAATTTGGTAATGAACATCAAAATATTAAAATAATAATAAAAAACAATAAAAGAAAAATTTTATAAAAAAAGGGAAAAAAATTTATATTAATTTGCACAAAATTTCATTTTATTATATTTATAAGTACAAAAAATAATTGAATTTACATAAAAATAATTTTTATATATACATAAAAATAAATGGATTTTTTTTTTAACTTGAACCACCGAGTCGATGGGTTAGACGGTTCAAGGATGGCGACCCGTCGTAAACCGCCAACCCCACAGTTTTTCCTATAGGCCTTGAACCATATGGACGGGCCAGTCCGTTAGTTGAGGCCCGCCAGTGATGGTTTCAATCGGCGAACCGGCCCTAGCTGGCCTCTAGTTAGACCTATAATCGATCCAACCAGTGATAAGGCAAGTCATAAACCGGCGATTTGCTGAGTTTAAGCTAGGTTTAGCCAGTCCAACTTATTCATTTTTTTCAAATACATTAAAAAAGATTCTTTTTTAATTAAAATAAAATTTAAACTTAAAACATTAGTTGAGCCTAAGGATATTGTAATTTGTAGCCTATTTTCACATAAAATTATCAAGAATGTACATTTATATATACACAAGCATATCCCATTGAATTTGAAATATTAGCGATGTGTGATTGGAGTAAGTTACCAAAGAAAAAGAAGTCCCATGTGTAGAAGAGAGAATTTATCTTGATGGTATTCTATATAAAGCAAACAAACATGTTTTTAATGTTGTGAATTGATAATAAAGAATTTTTTATTTAAATTTTTATAATTTTAAGTTAAAATGTTTTGATTTTTCAAAGAATGTATTAAATGTTGCAAGTTGATAATAAAAAAAATTCTATTCATCAATAATTTCAATTAATATGTTTTGTTTTAAATTTTTTTGGAAGAATCTACATGTAACTATAATGGCCTACAAATATTACCCTTAATATTCCAAGCGGGAAGTGCAAGGTTCGGATCCTCTCAACTAATCGTTGAAAAAAATTATCATAAATTTAAGTAGTATAACTAAGAGTGCACGATTGGGAACTTGTAATTTTATTTTTTTTATAATGTTTTTTAAATTTATTTATTATATAATTATATAATTCAATACTTAAATGCATATTTAATTTTTACCTAAAATTATCAATGATGCACATTTTATTTATACCTTAGCAAATCTCATATGAATTGAAATATTAGTGATTGAGTTGTAGTAATATTCTAAGGTTGAATGTAAACCTCGAGATTTTTTTCACTAGTATATGATAATAAAATAGAAAACGTGAATTAGATAGTGAACTTAGAATCCAATAAAAATCCTAGAAGAGATCTATGAATTGTAATGAATTCATTCCTAGTTTAGAAACCCGAATAAAATTTATTTGACCTTAATAGATACCAAAAACGAGATTTCGTATCTTGAACTGATAATTCAAGATATAATTAGAAGTAGCCCTAAATTTCAAAACCAACAAGATATAGTTTATTAATAAAACTTATTAGTATAAAACAATAACCCAAAGATAAACTATTAGGATTATAAATATGCGGTAGATACTAATATAGACCAATAAATATAAGTCTAGATCTCAAATGAAAAATTTCAAAACCCGTTGTTATACTTGTTAGAGAATTCTGAATTCATTAAGACTTAGTTCCTAATTTGATTTATAGGATTTGAAAAATTTAATCACTTAAGTCAAAATACTAAAAATAATTAATCGCGTAAAATTTAAACTAAAAATTTAAATATATATACACTCTAGAGTTTTTATAGAAACTTAGGTAATTTTTATTTAGATAAAACTCTTACGTATTTGTTATAAACATTCGTTTATAAATTAATATTTGCAAAAATATTTTAGTTAACTATTAAGCAAATAATGAAACAAAAAACAAAAAAAAAATTAAAACACGATGCAAATTGTAGAACATGATGCTGGAAATGGAAATCATGGTATACCAGGGAAATTCTCGGTTGCAACATTTACCGTCTCCAATTTGCCCAATTTTAAGATCAAATTTCAACATGAAAATGACATACAATCCAATATAAAAGCTCCACATATGATCAACATTAAATGCAAAAGAATTTCAGCTCAAACAAGCAACAAACCAGCTCCAAATTTGCCTTAATATCCACCGAGAATTGTAGTTGTAGTAGGAGGAAATTCAAATAGAAATAGCAGCCCCTTTCATGCCAATTTGCAACTATAATTTGAAGAAAATATAGGCTTAGCTTGAGCTAATATTTTTGACCAAATGAGCATCAATAAGAGGCCTCTAGATGGACACTTCAAGCATAAAAAATTATCTAAAAATCATATGAAGAAATCAGTCCAAAAAGATCAAGAAAAGCTACAGCAGAAATTCCAATTTTCAACCTCAGATTTCAGCCCGATTTTGATTTGATATTTAAGCAACTTGAGCCCCAAATTTACACATATAAATGAAATTAATTAATTAGCAAACAAATACAATTAATGCCCCTCAAAATCAACTACAAATCTTGT
This sequence comes from Combretum micranthum, assembly GCA_024138025.1. Classification (NCBI taxonomy): domain Eukaryota; kingdom Viridiplantae; phylum Streptophyta; class Magnoliopsida; order Myrtales; family Combretaceae; genus Combretum; species Combretum micranthum. The sequence goes on from JAMXBD010001241.1 coordinate 386,656, forward strand.
ACAAAATGCATCAAAATTCGTCATCTAACACAGCTCAGCTAGCTTCTACCCGAATTTTCTAACAACAAAAACACATTTTTCCAAGTCCAAAACACCTTCCTTAGCCTCCTAACTTTAGCCTAATATTAATACATATATATATAGCCTTAAGTTAGCTACAAAATCAGCTCATAAATCCCACAAAAATAATATGAAAATCTAGCTACAATTGGAGTTACGAACAACCCACTTTCCTTCATCATTTTTTCACTTGGACAGCTTTGAATACCTTCTAAAACAGAGTAAAAACCCCTGTTTTGCTTCCTATATTTTGTCCAAGTATTATACACATTGAAAACACCAATTCCCTCCTTCAAACAACACCAAAAACCAAGCTAAATATCCCTTGGTTTGCTATAAAACCAAGTTGAAATCCAAGCTCAACAAGGTAAGAAATCTTGGTTAGAATTAGTTAACTTCTAATATAGTTAAAACTTATTATCCAACCTTTGATATAGGTTTGGTTCTTACTAAGGAGGGGAGTTGAGAATCCTTTTCCACACTAAGCCAAGGTAACTCCTAACCTAGCATTATATTTTTGTTATATTATGTGTAGACATTAGGTTGAAATGTGTTGCATTGGAGAAAGGTTATGTGATTTGGAGAAGTGGTTATTCCATTGATGAATTCAAGTAGATGAATTTTTGTTGTATTAGAAATGCTTAAATGTTGATGGCTAAGGAGAACATAAACTTAGAAATATTATAAACTTAGGAATAGTAAATTTAGATCTAGGAATGAAGGAGCCAAAACAATGCTCAAATTTCAACTAAACTAGTTTAAATTCACGTCTAATTCCCCTAGGGCCTTATATGAACATAAAACTTGATAAAACAAGCTTTAAAAGCATGATTAAGAGTTCTACATTACAAGAAAAATAATATAAACAATTCATAGAAGTTACACATATTAATAATTTCACAAGTTGTGAATGGGCTAAGGAAATGGATAAAGATTTAGATAATGAAATGAGATCCTCTAAATAATACAAATTCAAATAAAAAAGGGCAAATAAGGTTGAAAGGCTAAGTAAAATAAATAAAAGACTACTACTCATAAGGACATTAAACAATGTAAGACTTGAATAGAACTTTAATAGAAAAATTTAGTTAAGCTTATCTTAGATATAGAATGAATGATATTTAAATCAAAAGAAATTTGATGAAACTAAATGATAAATATCCTTTTTCTATAGAATCAACACCTTAAGAAATCGATATAAGTAATAGGAATTATATCAAATACCGACATAGGACACTTAGACACTCATAAGAATTTAATATTCTATTTATAAGTATTATTGATGAATATTTTCATCTCAATAGGTAATTTTGATACTGTTGAGGACTTTCCTGTTGATTACTACTATTGATCAATATGAGCAGATGAGTAACTCAATTTATTACATTGTTTGTGTTATAATACAAAAATAATAATAATGAACTCGTGTGTATACGGGTTATGGGTATTGCTTTGCTGTTTGGAATTATTGGTTGATAAACAATATTAAATAAAAGTGATAATGGATTACTTGTGAATTTACTGTATGTAAAGCATGTTGATTGACTGAATGAAGTTTGAGCGCTTTTAACCTGATTAAAAATTATTAGAATCATAAATAAAATAAACATGCATTGCATAAATTGTATATTACATTATAGTTATGTGATAGCCTACTACGTGTTAGAATTTCGGTTCTCTGGTAATGCTTGGTATTTCTAGGCAAGAGGCTATTAGTTCTACTCAAGATTACCTTTGTTCTGTCGGTTCCATGGGAACTAACTGGTAATGAAGCATGCCGCCCATGGTATCGCTATGAAATATCTAACACTTGCTGGAATTTCTAAGGCTTAAACAAGAAATGAGTGCTTAAAACAAAAATAACATAAAGAGATAACTACTGTGAGGATTGTGGCTTTTTTGTATACTTAGTTTCCCCTGGGTAGGTGATTCATAGATTGGTTTTCCTTCAACCCTGATGAGAGGGCATAAATCTCCATCCTGTTTAGATTCTGGATTGTCCAAGCTTGTAATTGTTCATATGTGTGAATGCTGCATTACATATGTTTGATAATAACTTGCTTATTGTGTGATATGTTTTGGTTATTCACTAAGCCCGTAGTTTATGCTCACACTCCTACAGTCCTTACAGAATGACAGTAAAGCCTTGGCTAGTTGCCTCTAGGAGTTTAGAATCGGTATGTTTCTAAAGCTGAAAGAGTCCTGGAAACATGGAGAATAGTTTTAGTACCTATATGTGTTAATTGATGTTAGAACATCAATTTCATTATCTGAGAATTTTATATATGTTTCATGGTTTGTAATAGTTGTTATTCAAATAGTAAGTTTTAGTTATGGTATGGTAATTTTATTTGTTTTCATCATTTCTTATCATGTAACCCAAAAGATCCTGTTTCATAACATCTTGTCATTTTCCAAAGGTAATCTAGTATTAATATGCATATTTGATTTTGTTTGTTAAATGCTTTCAAATACTATTTCAAGGCATCAAACGGTATCATAATATGTGTATTACTACCAAAGAACCCTTGGGGCGTGACATTATGAACGAAAAAGAAGTCCCACATTGTTTAGAAGTGAAATTATTTTCTTGGTAAAAGTCTATATCAATTAGACATGTTTTTTTTATTGATTATAGTTATTTTTTTATGTTGTTATTAATAATACATTAAATGTCATGAATATTTAATAGATAATTTATATTTACATGGAAAATAGTCCACACATTAAATGTTACTTATCTTTTGTAAATTTTCCATTACTTTACATTTTATATTTATTTATAGTTCTTATAATTATATTAAATAATTTATATATTATTTTATTTATCTTTTTTTAATCCATGTAGATCCGTACCGGTCCATAAATTTGACCAGTTGAACAGGTTAAGACCCCTGAATCCGTGCAGGTCTATTTATGGGTTCAACCTGGCTAGACAGACTAGGTCCGACTCGGCAACCTGCTGGATTAGGTCCTTTGGAATGTCTAGATTTTACGTTCTAATTTGCCCACAGACTAGAGTTGGGTTCTTATATAGAATGAGGGTTCTCCATCTGTCAACGTTTGATTTTGAAAAATTTCATTATTGATAACTATTTTCCTCCCTTTAGGACACTCCTTCAGGGTTTGCTTGATTTACAGTGTTCAAAATCTTTCTTTTCTGATTTGATCCTAATGTTTCCAGGAAATTCATCAACGAATTATTTGACCTCTCCTATGCGATGTACGGTACCTTAACTTATGACTTTCAAATATTACTTTATTCGTTTATAACTAAGGTGGTGGTTCCAAAAATGATATTGGGAATCTACTAGTATCATATTATATTATTATCTAATTTTGTTGTAAGTTTCATCTTACCTTACTACATCCTTAATTCTACTTAAGTTTCTATGGACTTATCGAGTTCCATTTAAACTGCTGGTTTAATTACTACTCTAAAAACTATTTAAGCTTGCGGAATTATGCTTAGGGGGTGCTCCTAAGTTTTCCTAGAATTAAGATCGCGCGCTTTATAAACGAAGCCGCCAGCACGACTTTTATACTAAGGTATTTTTCGAGTTTGCAGGGGGTTTTCAATTCTATTTTCGATCTTGAAAGCTTGCCCTTATCCTTCCATTTGACTTGGCACGTCCTTTATTGTTCTGATTTCTTACTAATCGATTTCGATTTTGACTTAAACTAGTATCCCTAGCATTACTTTTCTTCTTAAGCAATCATGGTCAACGTGCGAAAGCACAAAGTTTCTACTTTAGTTTTTATGTACTAATACCTAAATGCTTATATTGATATAAAGTTGGATTTCGAAAAACTTAGTTAATTATTAAATTTATTTTCACAAAGAAAAAAAAATCTAAGATGAAAAGCGTCTTTGAAGGCTCCATTGATTTTGAAGGTATCACAAATTTCAAGAAATTATTGAAGGAGGGTATCGAGATCTTCATCCTATAGTCCATCAGATTGCACATATTGTTGGGCCATCTACATGATATTGGGTTTCATTTTAAAATTATTTGCAACCATCCAAGGTTTAGCTATGCTTGTGTTTGCCTCATCTAAAGTTGGTTTGCAAAAATCAAGCATGATTCTAGGGGGATGTTTACCCTACCTAAGTTGTTCTCTCTATTCAAGATTTCATTATCTTCCTGACCATCTTTCCCACCTCCATTTATAGGGTCAACCCTACGAGCCATCTCTTTAATAGAAATACAACACTCCTCTCTCTAGCTAAGTGCTTAGAGATTCTTCCTATACATTATGGTTTTTGAGTAAAAGGAAACAAAGTGTTTGAGTGACTCCTAGTCATAATACTATAGTTTTATTATAACAAGGAATCAATCTACAATAGACAGACCTATATTACAACAAAACATACTACAAAAGATAATATTTAAAACTAAAACAAAATTATGTAGCAACAATAGAGTTGATATACAAAACAACAACATGATATACAAAAAAATCATTATTAACAAAAGAATTAAGTAACTAAGCTAAAAAAAAAAAAACAAACTAAAACTAACTAAAACTATGCAAAAACATAACATAGCTGTTCAAAAGGACATTAAAAACTACCTAAGCATATTTAAAACAAATACAAGGTTATTTGCAACAACAATAACTATATATAGAAATGGCTATATAAAAATATTTACATATTATAAAAACATAGGGTTAGTACTATATATATAACAAAATATTTACAGAAAAACAAAACAAAACTTAAAAAAGATATTTACATAAAGACTATGCACAAAAGGTTATTGACTAGACTAATAGACCTAAAGCTTTCTAATAGTGCTGCATTGAGCTTCAAATAATCGAATTCAATGTTGATCCCTAGTAGTGGCATTAGAAAAACTTGGTTAGTTTTGTGAAAATATACATGAAGTTGGGTTTTAAAAAATTTTATAAAAATGATGTTAGTAGCCTATATCTATGCAAAAGAACGATTTCTCAATCTATTCAACTAAAATCAGACATGAATCTACATAATGTACTCCCATAAACTCACGAATTAAGATTCAAGCTACTAATTACAATTATCTAGACAATATTCAATTAAAACACATTGAAATAATATGAATCAGATCTTGGATAGAGGTGTTTATGGTTCGGTGTGGTTTTGTTCAGGGGTTGAACCAAATCAAATCGTATTCAAAACAGTTTGGTTCAAATCATTAATGAACTGAACCACTTCACATGCGGTTCGGTTGAAACTGACTTTAAAAGGTTTAGTTCTAATAAATAATATAAATAGTCATTTGATTTCGCTAGGAAAAAAAGATGTTTAGATTGAGAAACGTTGCACAAGAATTAAAGTTATTTATCATTATCAACCATATATATATATATATATATATTGGCCATTACAACGGGAAGGGGGGATTATAACCTGAGACCTCTCACTTGAAAGATCAGGGAGATGTCACTATGCTATAAGGTTATTAGCCTATATATTTAAAATTTTCAAAAACATATATTCTCTAGTTTTAAAAATATTTTTCAATGCGAGTTTAAAATAATATATATTTTTAATAAATCTATAACATTAACTAAGAAAATTATTCTTTCGTATTAATTTCATATTTACTTATAATATTTTTCCTTGATAACGTATTTAAACTTTTTTTTGTACTAATTAGTTTAAAGTTCTAAATTATCTTATTGTTGCTAGTAATAGATGTTGCAACCCAATATAAAACTTACTCCTGTAAATGTATTCCATTGTAAGAATATTTCATTTTGTTGTATTAATTTGAGAGCAATATAAGTCCTAATATGCGATTCTTAAGAGTTATAAATAAATAGAATGTCACTTATTATTTTTTTTTTTTGATGTGAAGTGGTTTGGTTTAGGTTCAAACAGTTTGGTTTAGTTCCACCCCTTGAATCGAACAGTAACCATTTAAGCTCTTCCCGAATCAAAACGTAAACTGAACAAAAATATAAAAGAACTGCATTTTACGATTCAGTTTGGTTTGATTCCGTTCAATGAGCAGCCCTAGTATTGGATTCACAAACCCTAAGTTAAAATGATTATTTTTCCATTGATATGAACATTAAATATAGATTAAGGAGGAAAAAATATGAAAAACAGATAAGGATTACTACTTAAGCACAGAGTCTTACGAGAACAAACATCAGGCTAAAATGAATTTCCCTAGAAAACTTGAATTTCTCGAAAAGAAAAGTTTTCTCACTAGAAATTCTTACTCTATTTTATTCTACGTTATAAATTTGTTACATACGGACATTACCATTACAACATCTATGCATGTTTATTTATAAGTGTCAAGGTATAGAAAACGTGAAGATTTTATTTGCTGACGTGGCATATTGTAAGCCCCTATATTTTTCAATAAATATAAGTAAACCCTAAGAATCGGAACCTTAAGGTCAACCTAGTTCTATGTTTAGTCTAGTGAATCTACATCCGACAATCTCGTGTTCTTAACCCCTAAACAAAGAAATTGAGATAATTGTGGATAATAGTTCGTAATAATATAAGAAAACTTTAAAATATCATATTCGTTAATTTTCAGTATGTTTCATATCCAAACGGGATCAATTTTCGAAAATTGTGCCTTAGTACACCAAATGGTGAAAATTCCGATAATACTATTAGACTCGTAAAAATATAAGGATTTCAAAAATATCGGTTTTTAGAATTTTTCGGTAACTAAAAATATCATATATAGGTTGTTTACACGTATTTTCTTTACTATCCGTATTTTTATTGTCTAGTCTACTATTCATAGTACTATTTCACTATCTCTACTTTTTTTACCACTCTATTCTTATACTCAACGACACCTATTCCTTATAATTTACCTTCCCCATACAACTTTATTCACATCATACGTTACATATTATTACTTTTTATTACAAAAATACAAAAATCAACTCTCTTTTTCTCTCCATCATCAAAATCGGTGCCCCCTCTTGTCTCTTCCATCTCATTTTTTATTTAAATTTTATTTAATTTCAATCACACTAATTTCTACTCCAAAATTCTATAAATATCCCTTCCCTCCTTCATTCTTTCACACATTTCATTTTTCCTACAAAAACTCTATCAAATTCACTCCAAAAATTCTCTCTCCAAGTTCTCTTCTAAATTTTCTCTTCTCTCCACAAAAACCACTACCCACATATTACTACAACCACCTCTTTTCTTCTTCAACAATTATATAACCTTACGTAAGACTTCTCATATTTACTCATCATGTAAATGTAACTTAGCATGAACTTAGTGTATGTTTCCTAGACTCATGAGAGTTAAGGAAGCAATAACGTGTTCATGTTTTGTTCTTGTTCATGTCTAAATTTCCATTATGTTATTATTGTTATTATTATTTGCTCTAATCTAACTTCTATATGTTATTATATATATTTATGTATATATATTTCTTAGAACCACCTGTTTTAGAACTACAAGAATCACCAAATTACTTAGAATATGCTTTCCTTGAAGAAAATTTTAAGTTATATATCATCATATCTTCAAAACTTGATGGTTGATAGAAGGAAAAGTTGTTGAAAGTATTGAAAGAGCACAAGAAGGCAGTAGGTTGGAAAGTTGTCGATACTAAGGGTATAAGTCCCTCGTACTGTACCCATAAAATTTTGATAGAAGATGATTTCAAACCAATAGTGTAGCCACAGAGATGGTTTAACCAAGCACGAAAGAAGTTGTGAAGAATGAGGTAGTGAAGTTGTTGGATGTTGGAATCATCCATCAAATTTCTAAAAGCACTTGGCTGAGTCCAATGCAAGTAGTACCAAAGAAAGATGGGATGATTGTTGTCCTCAGTAACAAGAATGAGTTGATACCAATGCATACTATTTAGTTGGCAAGTTTGTATAGATTATTGAAAACTTAGTGATGCCACCAAGATAGATCATTTTCTATTGCCTTTTATTGAACAAATACTTGAGAGGTTATCTGGCCATGATTATTATTGCTTTCTTGATGGAATGTCTGGTTATTTTTGATCCCCATAGCTCTTGAGGACCAAGAAAAGACAATTTTTACATGCCCTTATGGAATGTTTGCCTATAAGAGAATGCTATTTGGCCTTTGCAATGCCCCAGCAACCTTTTAGAGACGCATGATGGCAATTTTTGATGAGTATATTGAGGATATCATGGAGGTATTCATGGATTACTTTTCTATTTTTAGGGATTCTTATGATAAATGTCTCCAAAATTTAGGCAAAATTCTTTAGAGATGCGAGGACACAAACTTGGTCTTAAGTTAGGAAAAATACCACTTTATGGTCCGTGAAGGGATAATTCTTGGTCATAAAATTTCTAAGAAAGGCATAGATGTGGACATAGTAAAGATTGATGTCATTTCAAAACTTCCACCACCAACAACAGTTAAAGTGATCAGAAGTTTTCTAAGGCATGTTGGTCTTTATAAAAGATTCATTAAGGATTCCTCAAAGATAGCTCAACCATCAACAAAATTCTAGAGAAAGACATACCATTTGAATTTGATGAAGGGTGCTTGAATGCTTTTAATTTATTAAAGGAAATGCTTACTCAAGCTCCAATCATGGTTGTACCTAACTAGAGTTTACCCTTTGAGGTCATGCATGATGCTAGCAATTCAACTGTTGGAGCAGTGCTAAGACAACAAAGAGATCACTATTTCCAACCCATCTACTATGCCAATAGGACTCTAACAGCCATACAAGCAAATTACACTACAACTAAAAAAGAACTATTAGATGTTATCTTTGCTTTCGACAAATTCAAGTCATATCTTATTAGTTCTAAAGTCATTGTTTATACTGATCATTCTGCTTTAAAGTATTTGATTGTAAAAATTGATGCTAAACCATTTGATTTTTTGAATTTTATTGCTCCAAGAGTTTGACTTAAGAATCAATGATAAGAAGGGTTATGAGAATCTTGCTATTGATCAATTATCTAGACTTGATAACCCATGTTTAGATCAAGTGAAAGAGGAGGAGATTGATGATGCCTTCCTTGAAGAAAAGCTTTGTTCTATTTCCACTATAAGTAATGAACTTATGCCTTGGTTTGTAGACATAGCTAATTATTTGGTTGACAAGGAGCTCCCAATAGAACTCAATTACAATCAAAAGAAAACTTTTTTTTTTCATATTTAAAACACTATTATGGGGAGGATTCATTTCTTTTTCGAATTTGCTCTGACCAAATAATTAGAAGATGTGTTTTACACGAGGAAGAACGAAACATTTTGTACCATTGTCATAATGGACCAATAGGTGGTCATTATGATATAAACAGGAAAACTCACAAAGGTTTTGGAAGTGGAGTTCTATTGGCCCTCAATTTTTAGAGATGTTAACTCGATGGTTGCAAACTATGATAGTAGTCAAAGGATAGGAAAAATTTCAATAAGGGATGAAATGCCATAAAATTTTATTTTAAAATGGTCCCATAAAATTGACTTTATAGGACCATTTCCCACTTCCTTTGGCCACAAGTATATTTTAGAGGCAATCGACTACATTTCAAAAGGGGTGGATGCTCAAGCTTCACCAACAAATGATGCTAGAGTTGTCACAAGATTTTTTTAAAAAATCGTTTTCAAGATTTAGATGCCCACGAACTTCAATCAGTGATAAAAATACCCACCTTTTCAATGCATAAATTGAAAAAAGTTTAAAAACAATATGGAGCACACCATAGGGTATCTATATCCTATCATCCACAAACAAATAGGAGCTGAGGTTTCTAATAAAGAACTAAAATGAATCTTGGAAAAAACTATTGCGACCAATAGAAAAGATTGGGCAACGAAATTGGATGATGCATTGTGAGCCTATGGAACTGCTTTCAAAACACTTTTAGGAACAACTCCTTACAAACTAGTCTATGGGAAGGCATGCCATTTACTAGTGGAAATAGAACATAAGGCATATTAGGCTATCAAGTTATTGAATCATGACCTCATAGTTGCTGGTAAACATAGGTTCTCTCAGATGAATGAGCTAGATGAACTACATTGAGAGGCTTATGAGAACAATAGATTGTATAAAGAAATGGCTAAGAAGTGGCATGATACCAAAATCAAGCTCTCACATGAGTTCAAGGAAGGAGACTTAGTTTTGTTGTTCAATTATAGGCTGAAGCTCTTTCTAGGAAAATTAAAATCAAGATGGTTAGGACCTTTTAATGTTAAAAAGGTTTTTCCCCATGGGCTATAGAAGTTTAGAAATCTAATAATGAAATATTTAAGGTTAATGGGCAAAGACTCAAATTATATGAAGGACCAACACAAGATCTAAGAAAGATGGAGGAGTTTCACTTTGTGCAAACTGAAAGTGAAACTGATTGAGCTTAGAGGAAGTTTTCATCCTTAAATTATCGTTTTCTAACTACAAGCTTTATCGATTATTTACTTTTTAATACACTTGAAATTTTATCTTAATTACTTCTATAATTTGAGTTTTTGATACTCACTACGAAATCTTATCTTTGATATAAGTTATTATTTAGAGAACTTTGTTTTAAGGTATTGAATTATATAGATTTATTACTACTCGTAGTTTTATTCTAGAGTCTTTGTTGAGTCCTACATTGACCTTCTATTTACTATATTTATATTTCTATCTATTTCTACTGGTATGAAAATTCTCAGGGTTTACAGTATCTCTTGAGTTTATGCACTTGATTCTTAGTCAAATCATTATTTCAATCAATAACATTTAGATTATGACTAATTAGATTTTGAGATCGTAATTTCTTTAAACGTGTTGAAACACACATGTTCACATTTTCTTCAATTGATCAATTTGGCTTTATGAATTTTGTTATATGTTTGCATTACGTAATGTAATCTAAGTTTCATTATAGAAAAATACATGATATACTTATTGTCCTAAGATGGCTAAAACATATAGGTGATGATTTCTAACATGTTTTTGTTGATTGTCCATGTAATTCATTAGTAGACATGTTATATATTTAGAATAGATTAGGAATTACCTTAATTTAAGAAAAATTTATATTAGATCCCTTGAGTTCTAAGAATGGCCGAGGCATATGTATAACTATGTGAACATATTCTTGAGTTCAATTGTATGATCAATTTCTTTTTGTGATGTGTAGTGTGAATTAAATTTTTTTTTTCCCATAGGAAAAGTTGCGGCTACAATTGCGTCCGTGATCTAACTATGATCTCTATCACAGTCGTGACTCAATCAAGATCCAACTTGTGATGCTATTGTAGATGTGTTTCTCAAGCGCGACTTCCATTGTTTTAATGTGTGTTTTCCTTCACATGTTATGTTATTTACCTACTTGTCCTTCTTAGGGGTTTCTAGCTTGTTTTTTCCCTTAATCTCATTTACACATGAAAACATATTGGGTATAACTTAAAACTAAAATATGTCTTAGAACATGCATGATCTTTTCATGGCTGAAACTTTGAGAATAGAAAAATACAAGGCATCCATGAGTTTGATTGTAGCTTAAATTAAGATGATAAAGCTTAATTCCTTACCTTAGATTGTTGGAGCTTGTTGTAGAAATTTCTCTTAATGTCCTAAGAGTTTTTATTTTAGGGTTAGAGTAATGTAGGTAGGCTTTTTTAAATAGGTTTTAGAAGTGTTTTTGATGCATGTATGAATACATGGTGATGTTAGTATATTTTGTGCAAAGACCCTTCCTCTAAATCCCGAGACTTAGAGTACCGAATCCCCAACCACATATAACGTTTTCACATTATATGTAAGGTTGTCCTAAAACTAACAGTTTATGAAAATTGTTTGATCAAAATCACTAAACTTTGTAAAGAACTTTAAACAAAACAAGATTGCTAACAAAAGCAATCTATACATACATTTACATCATATAAACATCGTTAGTGCCAAACATGACACTACAAAAAAAAATTACATGTTTTCTCAAACATGAGAATCCTAAAGGATCTAAGTCATTACAAAAATTGGTTTAACTAACAAGCCTTCTATACATAACTTTTCCTTAGCAAAAAGTCTTCCAAAAAGCCCAGGGTAATCAGATCTTATTCGTCCCACTCATCCAGAAATCTCTCGAAATCGGACCCATAGCCCAAGTCATCATAAAACTCGTCTCCATTACCTGCAAAGCAGCAAAAGTGAGCCAGAGGCCCAGTACACAATAACCAATGCAAAAACAAGTCATCAAATTGATGTAATGCATCATAGAACAAGTGGTTATCTTTATTACATTTTCATTCACAAATCAACAAGAGGGTATTTAAACCCCGGTCACGCCTTGGGAATTCAGGGATCCTGAGTAACAGCAGCTGCTCAGGGGGTTGATATAAGCAGTCCGAATACTTATATCTCCTATATCTATTTCATGAAAATAATAGCTCACTTAGGGTTTAAAAGCCGTTGCCCGACTCTACTTAAACTCAGTCCATAACATGAGCCTAGTTCACAAGTTCCCATAAACTTTGAACTAAATCATGGTATTTCCCCCTAAGTTTAAGAAAACGTTACTCAGATACTATTCTTCCCTATCGGCTACCCACTTAACCAAAAAGAATCGCTATTGTATCATAGCGTACCATTGCATCTTGCATCATGGTAAAGTCATTGCATCATGACTTGGTTTGCCTAACTAACATGTCATTGCATCATGACAGGTTTGCTGCTCCTCGGACCAGATTAAACAACGAAATAGACATCCAATTCATTCAAATATTAAGCCGAATCAATTTAGGTCAAATTAGGAATGCCTAGTCTTAGCAAACATCAAACAAGTTATTGCATACCTGAACCCATTAGTATATAACTAGGATCTCTCGGTGATGAACTAACCGAAGAATCCTTAACTGAAATAAAAATATCACAATAATCAATAAATCAACAAGTTTAGATCTCATTCTCACAATTATACACATATTATATCTATATATCACAATTAATCAAAGAAATCCAAATAATTGAATACAAAGTCATAAATAAGCATTTAAAGGTCCTATTATATCACAAATCGCTTAATAAATATTTAATTGTTCAAATAACAAACTTCGGAAAATTTTTGAAAAAGTTTTTAAATTTTAAAAGCACAGGGGATAGGCCGGCAGCCAAAGCCGGCGGCTTTGAGCCGGTGCTCGATGCTCTGAAAATCAACACTGCCAGTGCTGGCAGTGTTCAAGGGTACGCCGTCAGCCTTTGCATCCTACGCCGGCGGCCTTGAGCCGACGTAGAATCAAAAACCCAAAATTTCAAAAATGTCCAGAGAGGTCTAAGCCGTCCGCTTATCCAGATACGCGGCCAGCTTTGACACATTCGCTGGCGGCCTTGATTTCCGCTGCTAGCGTACAATATGATAGAATGAACGCCGGCTGACTTTTCCTGCGAAAGCCGACGGCTTTCATCCAGCCTTAAGAATTCTGAATCCAACGCTGCCTCTAAGCCGACGGCGTTGAATTCCTAGGTGCCGGCGTACGTTTTAAAAACAGACTTAAACGAAAAACTCAAATCCCCTGTTTTTCCACTTTGCAATATTCAATCCTTACACTTTAAAATCATCATCAGCTACACTATCAACTTCATACTCACTCCTATCTATACTACTCAATCCTAGCAACTCAAATCAAGAATTCAACACAATTAAACACTTCAAACTCCACTTCAATCCATTCTAAATTTCCTACGCAAATCCTCTTTACATCCTCCCAACACTTCATATCTCTTCAACCATACTTGCACAAACTCACACACTCATATAACACACTCCTAGCTCATCCAAACATGAACAAACCATTTAGATAACATTAAACTCAACTCATCCAATAATCCATACAACTACTTCAAGAAAGAAAAACAAAACAACAATCACAATTAAATCCACTCACATGTAAATGCTTTGCCTTGAAGAGAACTTGATTTCCAAAGCTTACTATTGCTCTTAGATTAGACTTGGAATTGGAAATGGAAATGAAAATGGAAGAAGAAGAGAAAAGAAAGAAAGAAAAGAAAATTCGGATAAAATGAGCTGCCCCCAAAAAGTTGTTCAAATTAGCTTAATTTGTTTTTAACACATTCCAAATTTACCCCTTAATGCATACATGAACTTAGGGTGCATTTTACTTTAATTTGGGTCTCATTGGGGCTTATATGAGCATAAATACTAGCTTAACTAAAGAAATAAATTTCTATCACTAACCTTAAGCAAAATTAAAGTTGATTTATAAATCTACTTAACTAACACCTTAATGTACAAAGGCACATTAATAATTTTTTACACACACACATTAATACATATAACAAAAGATATTAATTTCAATATATTACACAATAATACATTTTAGACTACTAACAACATAACCATGATATTCATCATACTCACTCAATTCAATACTCAAGATAATAAATAAACACATGGAATTTAAATAAAATTTAAATCTAGGTCATTTCATTTTGATGTTGAAGAGGGTATAGGGGCTTACGATAATAGGGGGTTATGGTTTGTGAGGTAAAGCATGTGTTTGGATTTCCTTTTTCTTCTTTTAAGATTTTGTATATAGCAAATGATGTTATTTTCCTAAGGAATTCAGAGTAGGTAAAGTGAAATGTTTTTGGAGATGTTGTATGCTGCTGTTTTATGGTGAAGAGGAAAAAAAAAAAAATAGGTTGCAAATTCTTGGGAGTTTATAATGTATGTAAGATGAATAATTACATACATTGATGAGTACACGCCAAAATTATTAACTGATATCAAATGACAATATTTAAGTTAGACTTTAGGTCCTAGATTTCATAAAAGACAGTTTTGAGTTGATTTCTAGTGTTTTATATTTATGCACTTGAGTAATATTAGGGTTTTTGCTTACCCAATTAGGGTTTAGGACTTTGAAAACTATATTAGGGTTTAGTGCTATATAGGTTAAAATATTTATTTTAGTATATTTCGATAATAAAAATTTTATTTTGAGTCTTATCTTTATGAATTAGTCTTAATATCATATTCTATTAGGTATATTTAACCTTTGTGAGTTATTTATAATCTACTGTTTGCTAACCAATATGCTTTAAAAATATGATAATTCATTTGTAATCTATCGATTATTGCCTAGGAACCATATTCGTAGAAATAACACTTGGTTCAACAAATTACTATTGATTTCCCAGGAGGTCATTTATTTTGGTGTTTCAGCATGCTTAACTTTTAGTATTTGAGAAGTTTCAAGTATTATACCAAAGATGTCCTAATGGTTAGGGTTCTATATTTTATTGGACTATTTTTGGGTTGAAAAATAAAATCTAAAGTCTATGTGATCAAATAGCTTTAGGTTTTTCACCTACGCAATTAAAGTTTTCCGAGATTTAATAGGCTAAATTAAGGTTTTAGGCTATGTAGGATTAGAATATTTTAAATTTCATGTTTGTGAAATCAAAATTCTAATTTGAGCTTTAGAATTGTAAATTTTGATCATTTATTGATCCCATTGGGTGTATTTCAACCCTAGCAATTTGCCTATAAAATTCTATTTACTAACAAATGAACTCTAGAAATTAAGTAATTGATGTTATGATATATTAGTTTATTATCTTTTTAATAAATGAAGTATAATATTAGCTAGTAAAAATATAAAATACAAAATACATACGCTAGCATGACATAATTTTATATAAATACATACACACGTATATATATATGTACTTGAAGTAAAAATTAATGTAGGAACTTCGAATATTATAAAAATTTTTGTGTTCGGTATCATATTTGTATAATTTTAGAGTGGTTGAAATTTTAGCTTGTGTGGTCTTGAATTAAAGAGCGTATTGTCATGATCACAATACTACTTCCGAAATTGAAATCGTTTGTTGTATGTGAAATATATGAGTTTTTGAAGTTTGTGGTGGATTTAGTTTTTCTTTTCCATTTTCTTTTTTCTGTTTTTTATTCTTCTTCCTCTTTCTACTGAGAAGGCTTTTGCTTTTCCTTTTTTTTTTTTTTTGTAATCTTTTCTTCTTGTTTTGAGAGGAAGACTTTTTTTTTTTTTTTGTTTTAACCTCTAGAGAGGACTTGTAGAGAAAGAGATAGCGAAAGAAAGAGAGGCAGAGAAAGACGAAAGAATTATAGGAAATTTTTTTGTGCAATCCAAGTTTCAAAACTGGGCAATAATTTTTTTTTGTGGATATAAGTGACACGTATGATAAATAAAAGATTGATAATATTTTTAGGCAAAAATTTACATACTTACTATATCAAATATTCTGAATATTATGGCACACTTAAAATCTTTAATTTAACACTTATTTTTCAACTTTAGTGTTATTATCGTAAATTGTAATTTATTCGTTAAATGTTTAAGTTATTAGTGTTTGATATTTTATTACCTAATTAATAATTATATGACTTTAATTGACTTTATTTATATTTTATTATTATAATTTGTAGGGCTTATGCTTTGTTTGTATCTTTTTTTATTTTTGGACTTAATTATTATTAGACTTATTGTTCTTGGTATTATTATTATTATTATTATATCTCTTTGAAACATTTCTTTAGTATAGATTTTGTATATGCATATATATTTTTATTTTGATTATGTCTTTTATTAACTATATGGTAATTACTATATTTAAATTAGCGAAAAAATAGGGTTGATTTTTTAGACATTTTCTAAAATCTCTGCAAGACACTACTATCCATTTGATAAGGGAAACAACATCGTAGTAGTGTTTATTCATATTAGAGAGAAGTTATATTAAGTAGTGTAATATATGAGCTCTGTTACTCTGCTTAATCATAATGGACTAATGTGGATAAAGATGAGTAACGGCAGTGACTCCTAAATGAAGCTATTATTTATTAGATTATTCTATAGGAGATATAAGTATTTGAGCTACTCATATCAACTCCCTAAGTAGTTATTACTACTTGGGACCTCTAGATTCCTAGTGGCATGTTATTGGAGTGTGGGTGCTCTAATATTGATTTGTAACACTTTAATTAAAGATATAAATTGTTGATTGTTGCATTATATTAGAATAAGCATGTATGTCGATCTTGTATGTGCTTATGTTGCTATTGTACTTAGCTTCGGCTCATTTTTTTTCTTTCTTCCAAGTGATGATTTTGATGATGATGAATGAATTGGGTATAGGGAAACTTTAAAGGAATTTTTTAATGAGTGAAGTGAATATAAACGCCAAATTTATTTTATTTGGT
This sequence comes from Combretum micranthum, assembly GCA_024138025.1. Classification (NCBI taxonomy): domain Eukaryota; kingdom Viridiplantae; phylum Streptophyta; class Magnoliopsida; order Myrtales; family Combretaceae; genus Combretum; species Combretum micranthum. Next base: position 403,894 of record JAMXBD010001241.1, read on the forward strand.
CTAAAACTAGATTTTTTTTCCTTTGTTTAAAGTCTTGTTCCGTCTTTTTGAATTTGTATTTCTTTAAGGGCCATGTTGTGTAGCCCATAGTCAATAATTAGTTTTTCAAGCTTTGTTTTACCATCACGATAAGGTACTATTTGTTTTAGATACCTTATAGTATGGTTTTATTTATGAATGTTGGTCTACTCAAGAGAGTAATTTCCAAATTTAATTTTTTAAAAATATGTTTTGTTGCTTCTAAATCTAGTTATTTCCAAAATCTAGTTACATGAATTCAGAATTTAAAAGTGGCTAGCAAATGTTCCTGATAAACAAGTCTTTAAGGTTAGCTTGAGCGTATAATACACAAGTGTTATATATGTCGACTGGGCATGTCATGACCCTAAAAGGGGCTTGGTAGGATTATCTTGAAGTATCATATAACGTATGCACCCACAAATACAAATTATGTTGTCATATAATGCATGATCGTTTAATTAAATAGTCGGATAATATTAATTCCATTTATTTAAAGCGACAAATCAATTAATAAAAATTCATCAACAACAACTCAATTATTAAAATCAATGTGTGATCACTTTTATTTTAGTAAGTTATCAACATGACAATCACCATACAGCAAACAAGTTCCCAATCATGTTTATGTTAATATATGTACAACTACATCATAAGCACAAACAAATTGATGAGGCCATAGTTACCTACCTGTCATCCTAGCTAAATCATAGCAATTCCTGGGAAAACCAAAGATTATTCTGCCCCTCCTATGAAAAGAATAATAAACTCTCAATACTTTTCTTAATTTATTCTTTATTAAATTTTAGTATTTAAGTCCAATTTTAGTTCATTATTCTACATTTGATTGAAAATATATAGTTATACTAAAAATTTGTTTTAGCAAATATACATTTGAAACAACATATTATCCTTAATATTTAAAGGCTAACAAAGCACAATTATCTCTAAGCTATTTACAATGTATTAAGTCTATTAACTTAACTTGGCTAGATTGATTAAACTTAATTAATCTAATTCATTTTAGCTTAGTGAAGTTCATTAAGTCAAGTTGAGCTTAAATTTGTTAACTAACTTATTTTATATCTCAGACTCATATTAACGTAAGTCTATGTTAACTTAATCTTAGCCAACTTGAATACACTTAATTAATTCAATTCACTTTAGTTCATTAAAGTTCACTAAACCAAGTTGAACTTAAGTTCTTTATGTAAGTTCATTTTATACTTAACGTCCATATTAAATTTAGTTAGGTGTTAAATTTGTTATATTTCAAGTTATATTTAGTATAAACTTAACTTTGTCAAGTTGTATAGAATTAATCATTTAATCTAATTACTAAGTCATATTCAATTTCTCTCTAAGTAATTACCATATATTTTATAGGATTCTAATTAGTCTAGTTCATTTTTGCTCAAATGATTATTAGGCGAAATTGAACTTAGGTTGATTAACTAAGCTTATTTTATATCTAAGTGTTTTAAACTTGCGTTATAAATTCCTTAATCTATTGGTCATTAAGAAATTATAAAATATTATGTTCAACTACATACATTTAACTAGTGAAACTAGTGTTCAATAGATTTGAATATGTTTAGACTTGTTTTGTGTTGTTTTTGTTTATGACTATATGTTGCAGCTTGAAAAATAAAATTTAAGCCTTGATACTTTTAGAATTTCTAAAAACTTAAAATATAAAAATTATAAAGCATTTTTTAAGCTTTTTGTGCATCTTGAATCACCTCAATCCAAGTTCAGAAAAAAAAGTCATGGCATTATAAAAAACAACACCATTAATGCCCCGCCTTCAGCACGGGGTAACGAAAATAGGTGGGGCACAAAATAGAGAGAAAAAAGAAGAGAAAAAATGCAAAAATGAGCATTTTGATCTCAACCTACCAGTCTGTATGGCCGTGCTGACTAGGTTATGCATGTTTATAAATTCTAATTTCGGTTAAATGAAATTTTAGCACCATTCCCCCCCCCCCCCCCCCCCCCCCCCCCCCCCCCCCCCCCCCCCCCCCCCCCCCCCCCCCCAACCCTCATGCATCGTCATGCAGAATAGGACCTGTTTTCTTTACTAAACTATCATTAACACCTTGTTTCCATATTTTGCATATTTTCCAAACTTGATACACTTTTGTACTACTTATTATAATCTCAATTCATCATAAATAACTTTATTATTCACATACATATTCCATATACCCTCCCAACAACTTCACATGGGCATCAAACCAAAATCTAAACCCATCATCCTCTATACACAACATCAACTCCAATCAACTAACAAAAGTTCAATAACTCCATTGTATACAAATTTTATCACAAACCCAACTTACTTCTAGCTCTAATTCATCATTCACATGCATAATCAATCATTAAACAAGAAAATAAGAACTTACTTGTTTTAGAAAAAACCAAAACATCCAAACTTCATTATTACTACTTCTTTTTTTTTTTTTTTATTATAACTCCTTCATGATTGATCTACATCTTCCATCTTGCTTCTAACCTCAATTTTCTCTTTTAATCTTTTTAAACTTGAGATTTGTGGTAGATTTGGAAGAAAAAGAAGATAGGGAGAGAAGAAGAAGAAGGAAATGTAAAGGAAAAAGAAGAAGGAGAAGGCATCCAAAAAAGTCAAAGGGCAAAAGAATATAAAGATAAGGATTTAGAAATATTTATTACTAAAAGGTCATGGCTTCAACCTTTCAGATGATTTCTTGAGTACAAAAATAATTGGAAAAAATTTAAGGATTTATACATAAAAATTATTATCTTGAAATAAAAATTTGGCTTAGAAGTTTAATTTGTAAAATTTTGATATTTAGTTGGAGTTATGGGCTTTAGAACTAATGTTTTTAAATAAGTAATTGAATTAAAAAATCATAGAGATTTAAGAAATGGAAGTTAAACTAAAATTTGAAGATTTAGAAATTTACAAAACATTTAAATTACATGTTTAAAGGTTTAAGAAATTAAAATAGAAGAAAATGAGTTTAAATGAATCGTTGGAAAGAATTTCAATACTTTGGTTCATTAAAAAATGACTTAGTTTAAAAGGGTTGAGTAGAGTCTCTTGAAAATCTAAATAGTTGAGTTTCAAAAATCTTTGTTCATATAATTAAAGAAAATGAGTTTTAATAAAAAATTGGTGGTTATGATGATGAAATTTGATTTTTTGGAGAAAATAATTTAAATAACTAAAAAATTTGAAGGGAAAAGAATTTAAATTTGATAGTTGGAAAGTTTTTAGAATTTATATCTATGAATAAGCAATTGAACTCAATTTTATGGGAATTAAGAAAATAGAATTTAGATTAAATATAGCTAATTAGGACCTTTAGAAAATTTTGATAGTTAAATTCTTGAAATTTGGTTTATTTGATGATTGGGGAGAAGAGAGGAGGTTCTAATTAAAAATTTGGTAGAGATGATGATAAAATTGATTTGTTGGAGAAGATAATTAAAATATTTAGACAATTTGAAGGAATAGAATTCAAATTTAATAGTTAGGAAAATTTAAGAAATTTGATTGATGAGATGAACATTTGAGGCAAATAGATGAATGGAAAGAATTTCTAGAATCTCAAATTCATTTAAATCCAGTTATTAATTTGATTATGTTCATCTATTTAATTATATTCTATAGCTTGATTTACTTAATTTAATTAGGCTATCTAAGTTTAATTTTAAATTACATTCTAATTAATGTTCAAAATTAATCACCTATTATACTAGTTAATTAAGCTAAATCTAATTTAGATAAACAAATGTTTTGACCATCTATTGGTAGTTAACATTTATATTAATACTAAATTTTATAATTCACAAGCTTTTGATTATTTTAAGATATGTTTTTCCATTTATGCTTTCATTATGCTTATGATTGTTTAGATTAAATTTTGGTATTACGTTTCATTTCCTTTGAAACTTTGAATTATTTGGCAATTTATTATTTATTGAGATCATATATTGTATATTTGTATTTATTATCATGCATGTGTGATATTTCATTTTTTGAAGCGTATTAAAAATTGGTGTTATATTACAATTATTTTCATATTTCAAGTTTGTTTATTTATATGTTTTCTTTGTTTTATTCTGTTCTTATATTAGTTTGGTGTCTTGTTATTTTCATTTTCATAAAATACCTTGAGATTTAAATTGTTAGATTTTGCATCATTTCTTTATAATTATTTATTTATTCATATTTTATTTCTTTAATTGTCAGAAATATTATATTTTATAACATTTTACTAATATTGTTATCTAATTACAGTTAAGATTAAGATATTTAATTTTTCGTTCGATTATATATATATATATATATCAATTTTGTTCTTCGATATCTATGGAATATTACTTAGAAGTTGTGGAAAGTTGTCTTTTGAAATTTTGTTTATAACAATTCAAATTTTAAAATGACAATTGAATTGTTTGTATTTTAATATCATTAAATCACTAAAATTAAGAGTGATTCTTATGATTTTTCTTAAAATCTTTTTAAAAATTTTTTTATTTATTTAATAATTATTATTTTTAAATTGTATAAATTTGGTGATTACAAGGCATGCCTTGACCCTAATACACGGCTTGACAAAATATATCATCTTCCTGGTAGGAGCAAGTGATACGAACGTCATGGAGCTTGTTCAGTTCCATAACGTTATCGGCACTGGTGTGGGATTGGCTTGCTTTATCATTTAGGGATCACTTTCAATAATGATCCAATCTTGGACAATGTATTGTAAGGATATTGGGATCTAAGGGTAAGCTTTGTATCATAAGTTATTTTTTTCGATTCAACTATAACCATCGGGGGACGAGATGAGGCAAGGAGAAGAAACATGGAGGTGGGGCAGAGAGGTGAAAATAAAAGAAGGAAATAAATATGTTGGCTAGAAAAGAGAAATTATTTTTTAATTTAATGGTTCCACATTAGCAAATTGCTTGAAAAATGACTGAATTCTAATAAAGGTATTGTGTGTAAAACTTTTAAAAAATTTGAGTATTTTGTTATAAAAATTTTTTAGATACTAAACCGTTATAAATAAAAAAGTTTTTGAATACAGCGGATGAAACTTAGCCACTGATAGCACATGTCATTTAAGCATCTTTTTGTACAACTAATGAATATGAACTCTACGTCCAAGCTTTTTAATCAAATTTTAATGTAAATTAAGATATTCTTTCACATAATAAAATATATAAATTTTGGGTAAATCTAAGTAACATCATTGGAAGTACCTAAAGGAATAACAATATTCTGAATATTCTAAATAGTACGCTAGTTGACAGGTTCACCATCGGGTTCTAGAAAAAGTAGGCTAACCACAAAAATTTGTCTGCTTCACGAAAAATTGTGATGAATATATTTTTTGCAGCCAGATTAATAATTTATTTAATTTTAATTTTCATATAATACAAAGAAAGTTTCCTTGCAAAAGATTTTTCAATTTTAAGTGGGATAAGTTTAAAATAAAAAACTACTCAATATATAATAAATAACATGTATTCCATGCAAGAAGTTATTTAGAATTTTTAATTAAAAAATGACGCATCATCATTGATCCAATCTACAATACCTCCCTTAACCCTTCCTCCTCCCTCTCTCTGTGTCTGTCTGTCATCCTAATTGCTCGACTCTCCCATTTTAATTTACAAGGATTAGCTCGCTGCAATAAATCCCTAACTTCTCGCACGGAGGCTATATAAAATAACAAGGTAGCCCAACAAATAAGTGATGAAACAACCACTTGCAAGAACTTTTCACAAGAGTTTTGAGGTTTTTGCAACCACATCTTCTCTTTTTAACAAACCCAATTGATTGTATTTCCCAATTGTATTTCTACCTCAAAAAAAAAAAAAAAATTAATATCATACACATTTTCATTTCATTCAGTGTAAATCAATTTTGTTTTCTTTATCTCTCAATAACAAAGTATACTTTTCATTATTTTCATTGTTGATGTGTAGTATAGATTTAATGGCCACAAACCCTTAAAATTCTAAGTGAACCCCAGGATATTATAAAATAAATCTCACCATTTCATAATTTCAGTGTGTGTTTGTGGTGGCCGTGTGATTTGGGATAGAAAAATTTTAACCACTAAGGTGTATCGAGGCGTGACAGCCACAATAGGATAAGTAGGAATGCGGTGTTCACTGAATCCACCACATAAAATTAATACTAAACTTCTCTGTCACGATTAAAATTTACGTAAACATATTTTGGAGTCTATTTATAATTGGCTTTGAAAATAGACGTTTATATATATGCACTCTTTAAGCTATATAGCTTTGTACTTGTTTACGATACATTATTACGTGTCGTTGTTTCATCAATTTTCGTCAGCAGCACATGCGTCAACTATTAATTGATCCATTATTATAAATAAAATAATATTATTGAAAGAAAAAAATTTGTTCAAAAATTCTTTTCGCCTCATATAATTATTATTTCTTCTTAGCCACTCGTATCACGATATATATATATATATATATATGCACTTTTTAAGCTATATTTTTTTTGGGTCATAAAAATAGAGTCCAGGACTCAAAGTCCCGTACGCATCTGTCACATGCGTCAATAATGAATTGAAAAATTCTTTTCGCCTCATATAATTATTATTTATTCTTAGCCACTCGTATCATTATTAATAAATATTATATATATATATTCATTTTTAAAGCTATATTTTCTTTCGGTCATTAAATTGGATTCAGGACTAAGTCCTGTACACATCCATCACATGCGTCAATTATTAATTGATCCACAATTATGAATAAAATAGAATTATTGAATGAAAAAAAAATTTATTCAAAAATTCTTTTTGCCGCATATAATTACTATTTACTCTTAGCCACTCGTATCATGACTGATTGTAGATATCAATATCTATATATATGAATCATGCAGCATAACGAAGCCGTGCCAGACCATATTGAGATCATGTACATCTTGAAAATGTTGCAATACTGTGTGGAAAAGTTTATTTCAATTACTCCTCCAGAACCATATTCATGGATGTTTTGATTTCTATATTGTTGATCATTTTCACCACCATCAAATGGATGAACACCACCAAGACGGTGAAACCTCTCCCTCCATCGCCATGGAAACTCCCAGTTATAGGAAACCTCCACCAGCTGGGCATACACCCTCACCGGTCTCTCCATGCCTTATCCAAACGTCATGGTCCACTCATGCTACTTCACTTTGGCAAAGTGCCGGTGCTGGTGGTTTCGTCCGCTGACTATGCTCGTGCGATCATGAAGACCCATGATCTGGCTTTTGCTAGCAGACCAAAAGACACTGTATCCTGGAAACTCCTCTACAACGAACTTGGTATAGCGAGGACTCGATATGGTGAGTACTGGAGACAGGCTAGAAGCATATGTGTGCTGCAACTTCTGAGCAACAAAAGGGTCCAGTCTTTTAGGAACGTGAGATTCGAGGAACTCGATATATTTATGAAGGAAATCGAAAAATCAAACTTGTTAATCTGAGTGGTGCTTTTACATCATTAACCCATGATATCATATGTAGAGCGTCAATTGGGAGGAAGTATGGGAGAAAGGAAGATAGGGAAAAGTTCAGAAAAATGTTTAAAGAATTTGATCGGCTATTGGGTGTTTTTAATCTTGGGGATTACGTACCAAGTCTTGGTTGGATTAATAAGATTAAAGGGTTAGATGGTAAGGTGGAGAAAGTGATTAAAGACTTTGATGAATACTTGGAGAAAGTTGTGGAAGACCACGCCAGTAAGCTGTTAAATAAAAGGGATACCGATGATGATAAGGACTTTGTGGATGCTTTGCTAGAGATTCAAAAAGATGGTTCGGCCGGTTTTCCTCTCAGCAGAGATAGCATTAAAGCTATCTTGGTATGTAATATTTAGAAACTCCTTTCATTCTTAACTCATAAATTATAATCTGGACTTCTTCATTTAATCTTTGCAAAATTTTGGATAAAACTCATAAATTAAATATATGACAAAATATATTTAAGCCTTCTATATCAATATATATATATATATATATATCTCCTTTGAATCTATGTTTGTAAATTATAACTAATATTGATGAATTAATATGAAAGTGCACTTAGGCTCTGATTAGTATTACTTTTTTTTTTAAATATTTTTTCCTCCTCCTATTGATTTGTTATCATATTTTTTGGACTTTTGATATTTGAAAAGCTATTTATTTTTTAATTGTTTCCATTTTATGATTATGATTGAGTTGGTGTATAGGAAAGAGAATTAAATTTCAATATTTATGTATTTTTAAGGGAAAATCTTTCAAAAGACATTCTACTTGTAAAAAAATTTAATTAGTATTTTTGTGAATATAAATATATTAGATGTAAATAATTAAATCTTTATAATGATTTATTAGGTGTTTAGTTTTAAAAGAGAGGTGTATGTACATTTATATAGATGTATGATATTTGTCTTCACAAATACATCAACTTGGTAGAGGCTAGAAGATATCATGAATAAAAATAAATTAAATTAAATAGAGACAATTTTCTTATTAGATTTTAAAGGATAAATGTTAATTTGATATTACAGTTTTGTATAAAAGTTCAATTTGGTATTCTAACTTTAAAGTGTTTAATTAAACTTTTTATGGCTATTTTTTCTGAAACCTTAATATCGCACTGTTTACTAACATGGAATGTACATCATATTATAACTCTTACTTCTTCTTCAAGTATCATTTAACACTAATAAATTACTTCATTCATGTAAGGTTATCAATTGTCCACTTTAAAATTTAAGTATTAAATTGAATTTTATGCAAAGTTCATGTGTCAAATTTGGCGTTTTCTCATTTGAAAAGAAATTTATCATTACGTGTTTTAAATAACTTACCTAATCTTAGACATACATACATACACTACAAGAAATTTTTGTTTTAGAGATAGAATTTTATGTCTCTGAAAGTGAAAAATCTATGTCAAAAGACTTTAAGAGATAGAGCTTTTGTCGCAAAATTTTGTTTTTAAACTATCATCACTAATTCTTTTAGGGACTGATTTATTATTCGTCTCAAATTTACAACGGAATTTCTGTCATAGAGTTGTCTTTGATTTACAATTAGTTATTATTAGATATTAATTTAGTAAATAATGAATAAAATTGTTCTGTTGCAAATCCATCTTTGATTTTAATAAAAATTATTAAGAAATTTCTCATTTACCTCCTATTCCCAAAAGGTCGCCCATCTTTTAATGTTATACATTAAGCACACTTAACATTGATATTTTGATAATCACTAAACGGATGAATTAATTCATATTTTCATGAATAAAGTTTCACTACAATTAATTTAAGAGATATCACAATTAATAATAACTAACTTAATTTACTAATTTATATTTTATATTTTTACTTTATTTATTTGTTAAGGAATTTTCATTAATATAATATAAATATTATATCATATTTATGTAAACTAAATTTACATTTATAATAATTACTTTATCTTATCTGTTTATTATTAATATACAATACTTTTAAGTAGTATATGATAATTTTTTCATCAAATATGATAATATTAATAAAAAATATTATATAGTATGTATATTAAATAATATTATGTATACACATATATATTTGATTATATGTAGAATAATTATACTTTTTACACTACTTATTTTAATTTTATATTAAATTGAATAATTTTAAGTAATAAATTTATTTTTATATCATTTTTATTACACTTAAGAAATTATATAAAACTTATAAATATGGATTTTGTTAGATATAATAATAAATAATTTAAATATTCAATTTTTCATTAATATATTATTAAAATAATATATAATATCTATTTAAATATATATATATACTAACTTTACGTTGAAACTAATAATTTAATATTATATATTTTATTATTTAAATATACTATATTTTAAAGTACTATGTAAATATAAATTATGTTAGATTTGCATAACAAATTTTTTATATATTTAATGGCGTATGAATATAAAATTATAATATATATATCATAAAAAATATATATATTATATTTTTTATTATTATTGTATTATTAAAAGATAATGTAATATTTATATATGCTAAGTTTACATTTTATGATAATCATTTTATTTTACATATTTTATTACTCAAATATATTTTTTAAATTAGTATGTTACTATATTACTTGTATGTAACATATTATTATTGTTATACATTATTTATTGATGTTGTAGATTATAGTTTTTTATATAAAAAGTTATTATGTAAAAAAAATACAATAGATATAAAAAAAAAACTCATGAAATATATAAATATTTATAATAAACTTATTTTAAGTACTATATATTATTTATACTTTATGATATTTTAATATAGAATATATTAATAAATATAATATAAAAAATTATAGTATTAGTTGTAAAAGACAAATGATTATACATATTTCATAAATATATTATATAATAAAATTAATTTGCAAATATAATTTAAGTCCATATTACATATTACACATTTATATATATATATATTAATATTATATGTATAATTAAAACTATATTTTAACATAGTTATTTATACGCATATATATATAATTTAGTTTAGAAATAAATTTGCAGTCAAAAAAGTTCTGCCACAAATAAATTTATTGTAAAATTATTTAGAATTTATGATATCAGAAATCCATAACTAATTTATCGCTAATTCATTTTTTTGAAGACATAAATTTTCTATCATAAAATTTTTATTTTAAAGTCTAGTTTTCTAATAGTGATGCACATATGGCGTATTATACTTTTTTTTGCCTCATTCTAATTTGTATCTAATTTTTTTGTCTGAAATATGGCATTATAAAAACTATTTTTTAGTATTTATATGTTTTTATTCATAAATAAGATAAAAGATAATTAGGATATAAGAATCATAATGCAAAAGTTCATGTACTTTTAAGGAAAAAAGTTTTAGAAAAATATATATTTTTATATATTGGAAAAGAAAAAAAATAGTTAATATTTTTTGAGAAAATGAATAATATGAATGGCAAATAAGATTAATTTTATAAGAATGTATTAGGTGTTCAATCTTGAAAAACGGAAATACACACACACACATATATATTCATCTTTTAGGCATATCTTTCTTGCCAAACACAATTGGTTGAGTGAATGCTGAGACAACAACAAATAATGGAAATTAAGTAAATCAATCGGTACCCTGCAAAAGATGCCCGAATGTCTTTATCCTTTCTATTTTTGGTGAATGAAAAATATGCAATATCTGTCGTCTTCTAAAAGAAGCTTTAAGTTTGTGATTGTCAGGGCCTGCATTTGTCTCATGTTGATTCTGCTATTCCAATTCAGGCACCGGACATCTATCTAAATCTATGCAAAAGGACAAACATCATTTCTATTTTCCCTTAAAACACCCCATGTTTGTGTAAAGACAGTATAAGGTTAATGAAAGACCAGAAACCCCTGAATTTATTACATTATGCAAAAATACCCTTAAACCTTATTTGAATAGAAATTCATGTTGTCTTTTAAAAATAGCGAATCATCTTCCAACTAGACTTTCGTGTCATATTCTGTGTTGTATTATTATTGTTGCTGCTGCTGTTGTTTTATAAACAATATTCTATTTTATAAACAAAGTTTTATGGTGGTTAGAATCGTGATTTTACTATTTAGTGAAATGTATAGAATTAGTACAATTATATAAAATTGTGCAAAACTAGTAAAATTATAAACGTATACATTCGTACACTTAAATTTTTATTTTTATCTAAAGTTTATACTTAAACAATTCTTCATGTATTTTAATTAAGAAAATAATATAAAATCATAAACTCGTAGCATTATAAATTTTACTCGTAATTTTAACAACTATGCACGCAGGACATGATTGTTGCTGGAACCGATACAACGTACACACTTCTAGAATGGGCAATGGCACTACTGTTAAGGCATCCTAAAGTTATGGTGGAACTACAAGATGAGGTTAGAAGGATTGGCAATGGCAAACCAATGATTCTAGAGGAAGATTTAGAAAAAATGCACTCCTTAAAAGCTGTCATCAAAGAGGCTTTTCGTTTGTATCCACCAGTTCCCTTACTCGTCCCACATTTTTCAACACGAGACGTCAAAATTGATGGCTATGACATTGAGGCTGGGACTATAGCCATCATCAATGCATGGGCTATCGGTCGAGACCCTTGTTTGTGGGACGAACCGGATGAGTTTAAACCCAATAGGTTCTTAAACAGTGCTATAGATTACAAGGGACATGACTTTGAGCTTATACCTTTTGGTGCTGGAAGGAGAAGTTGCCCTGGATTATTATTTGCCACTGCCACCAATGAATTAGTGCTTGCGAATCTAGTTTATAGATTTGACTGGTCCTTGCCCAAAGGGACTAAAGTAGAAGATATGGACATGTCTGAGGGCGATGGTCTGACCATCCACAGGAAAGTCGCTCTCTTTGCTGTTGGTACCCCTCGCAATGTGTAGTTGTGTTATCTTTGCTGCAACAATGCGTTAGTTTTATTATCTTGGGGAAATAATATCACTATCCAGCATAACCTTATAAGCTTCATGTGATGTATTTTTTCTTCCTTTATAAGGGGTTTAATTATTATGGTATATCAACCAATGTTCATGCTTTGATATTTGTGAGTATCAGGGCATATTTTAATGTATTTATAAACAATATTGATAATAAATATCTATTTTATATGTATACTTTTTAGCCTGTTTAAGAAATTAGAGTCTGTTTGGAAAATATTTTATGACATCTGTTATCTAAAATTATCATTTGGTTAACTAGGTAGATGCATAGGCAGGCACATTATATGACTAAAGTTATTTGTTTCTCTTAATTGAAGAGAAAATATAAAGTTGGTTCGAAAGTTAAGTGGTATGCTAGCTATGGCTTATTGATAGAGGATACAACATATTTAATCAGTCATTCATCCTTTATAAGATCACATTTTGATATAGTTTAATGTAAATCTTTATATAGATTTAATTTTATTAAATATGGAAAGGATATAGGTGGGTTAAGATAAAATTTACTATTCTCTTAGATTAAGAAGAAAAATTCAACGGCCACTTGATTAGTATAAGAGTGATTCACAAGTTACTGCATACAATAGATTTTATTGAGCCTAATTTGTATTGGAAACCACAAAAAAGTAATTAATCACATGCATGTTTTTATTCTTTAAAAGAAAGTTTTGATGATTACAAATAAGTAAAAGAAAACTAAGTTAATTATTAAGTATGCATATTTTAAATGAAAAAGATACAATGATGAATAGTATTAGTATACCCAGAGGCTTATCCAAAATGTTCAATGTTTAGTGAGTTTAACATAAAAAAGTGTAACCTAAAAGGAACTCTAGAGACTATGCTAGAAGAACAAAACAAGTTTAATACAACTCAGAGGGTACTCTAGAAGATAGAAGTGTTCAATCACGACTTCAAGCACAGAATGATCAAAGGCTTTTTTGAAATTAAGTGTTAATTGATTTTCAAGACCTAGCTCCAAAAGATGAATATATTTGGATAATGTATTCATTTGTTTCACTAAGATGGATTGCAATCCACGAGAATTAAATCAAGATTAATAAAGTTTCTACTTCATAAGGAATAATGCAAGACCGAGCTCTACAAATCTGATTTGATTACTGCTATAAAGTTATATGAGTTCTTATTGAGACAACAACTGCCTTATAATTTAGAACAATAATGCACGTGAGGATTTGAAATTTGCATCAAGTTAACATGCAAGAGCTTTGAGATAAACATGAATTGAAATGTCTTATTTTTTTAGACTCGATGAAGTCTATCGAGGCCTGGACTATCTTCTTTAAATAGAATATCAAATGGATTTTTGAAAATAAACATCAAGCAATTCAGAGTAAATATCAGGTGGATTTTGAGGATAAATATGAAGCAACGAACACCAGTTTATTATGATCTAATTCAAGTTTACAATGTCATTCATTTTCAAATTCATTTCTAATATCAATCGAGAAGATACTCAAGATATCAAGTTACGACATTTAAGGAGAAGCTTATCCAACATACCACAATAAATTTTAGAATGTTGAAGATAGAAGATTATTTATTTGGAGCATTCAAAAAACAAGAATACACTGCTAAAAACAAACAAGAACACTATGCAAAATGCTCTCTTTCTCACATGAATTTTTGAACTAATGTTGTGCAATCAATTTTCATTGCCATATATTTCTTTGATCTCTCTTACTTAATTAGTGGAGGAACTATAATGTGTCCTCACTTTGATTTGTTTAGCAAGTGGATGCTCTATTGTCAATGTTAGCTAAGTTGAAGTTAGGAAGGCTAATAAAGTTGAATTGTAAGTTACTTGTAAACTATTTTTGATTGGATTAATGGAACATATCCATATGGATTACGGGGTTCCCGACTTGAAACTAGAAGAGTGGACTGATGCACAAGGCTGAACCACTAGATATCATGACTTAGCTATTCTTCCCTATTCTTTTAATTTCTTGCAATTTCTATTTCATTTTAATTGCTTAACTTGTTCTCACGAATTAACTAAAGGGGATTTAATTTTTTTTAAGGCATAAAACTTCATATTTTTAGTTATAATCAATTCAATCTCCCTTCTTGATTATAAAAGTGGGACCAACAATTGGTATTAAGCTGACCCTTTTATCAAATTGAGTGATCCAAACAATATGACTAAGAATAATGTTGTAATCAATCGTGCTTTTTTCTTTGATGGTTCAAATTTTCCTTATTGGAAAATGCACATGGAGGCACATATAAAGGCTAATGATTATAACTCTTGGCAGGTGATGTCTATTGGTGATCATGTGATTCGACTTAATGGAGAATCAACACTCTCAAATGACGAGAAGAAATAGATCGAGAAGAACAATGAAGCCAAGAACTTGCTGTTGACTACCATAGCATCATCAGAATTCTATCTGATTTCATCATGTGCAACTGCTAAGAATATATGGGATACTTTGTGCGATACCTATGAAGGAACTAATACCATTAAGGAGATGAAAATTAATGCTCTTACTAAAAAATATGAACTTTTAAGTTTAAGACTGATGAATCCATGAATGATGCTTTTAATAGGTTTACTGCCATTATGAATGAGCTTGCATCACTTGGAAGATGATTATTGATCCAAATTTGGTAACAAAGATGCCGAGGATATTGCCATGTTCATGGGTTGCTAAGAAGACTACCATAAAAGAAGCTCAAGATCTTAACAAGCTTACACTTAGTCAACTAAGGGATAAGCTTATGGTGTGTGAGTCCCATATCAAAACCACGCAGGAGCCTGAGAGTAGTACTAAAGGAGTAGCATTCAAAGCCAAAGAAGTTGTAGTTAATCAAGATGAATCTAATGAAGTAAGAATGATGAAGAAGAATACTTAATGCTCTTAGCCCGAAAGCTTAACCGATTTCTCAAGATGCAAAGTGGTAAGAAGTTTAGTGTTTTTAAGAGAACTACTGAATATAAGAAAAATGATGCATGTAAAGCATACAAGGAAAAAGAAAAGAAAAAGGAGAAGAAAGAGATCTAGTGTTATGAATGTAAAAAGCCAAGACACATCAAATATGAATGTCCTACTGTGAAAGAAGATGGAGAGGTATAATAAGAAAAGCCAAGCTATGTTAGCTAAGTGAGTGATTTAGACGACACAAAGAGTAGTCTAGAAGATTTAGATGAAGAGGAGGAAGAAGCAAATCTATGCCTTATGGCCGCTCTGAGGTAAATTTGAAACTAATGATGAGATAACTGAAGATGAACTGCTTGCTGAAATGAAAAAGCTCTTAGAAAGGTTGACATAAAATTAGCCAAGTGTGATAATGAGATTAAGGCTCTTAAAAATGAAAAAGAGGCACTAAGACAACTAATTCGTACTTGCTAATGAAAATGATATTTTGAAGCATGATAATGAAAAGTTGCATGTTGATAATGAAAAACTAAAAGGGGAAAACAATGTGCTTAAGGAAGAAAGTGGTGTTTTGAAAGTTAAAATAGATGATTTATCTAATTCAATAAAGAATACCTTTAACAAATTTAATGAAAGCGATAAAGAATTAAGTATGTTCATTTTTTCTCAAAGATTATCAAGTGAAAAGCATCGTTTAGGTCATGAACATGGTTCTAGTTCAAATGCACCTAAGAAAATCGTGTTTGTAAAGCCTAAATAAGTTGTTAATGCTAAGCCCATTGCTAAAAAGAATGAAATAAAATCAAATCGAGTAAAAAGAAGTTATACTAGAAATACTAGAGGATACCCAAAAGCTATCCAGAGAGAAATTATCCTTCCAATGGGTATTACCAAAATAGTAGCAAAAGGTATTATGTAAGTTACCCAAAACAAAACAACTGGAAATGGGGAAATACCAGGTATTGGAATAACACCTCTTATGCATGTTTCTTTTGCAATAAACCTTGTCACATAGAGAAGTGTTGCTACTACAAAAGAGACAAGCTCACCAATTAAAAAGTGAATCAAAGAAATCAAACGAGCTTGTCTTATAAAGGACCCAATCTTGTTAGGTTCCTAAAAAGGTTTAATCCTTTTTGAATTTTACAGAAACATGAAGCTAAAAAGGAACATGTATCTAGATAGTGGATGTTCTAGACACATTATCGGAAATGCTTCATTGTTCAATAGCATAACATGAGAAGAAAAATCTGTAAAATTTGAAGATGACTGTCACGCCCCAAAGAGTATCCTAAATGCAACAATCCACCACACTCAATATTAACGCTTAAGTATGACAACCTTAGTCATCCTAAAAGCTTTAATACTAAATGTAAGGCATGCCTTCACGATCATCGATAACAATACTTTGAAACAAATTGTTTAAGAAGATATAATAGCAATTAAGAATGGAAATCATAACATTACAACTTAAATATAATATAAGGATTCTTACATATACCAAAAGAGGGGCATACCCCCATCAAAAATACACTTAGTCTATCAAAGTCTAACTTTCAAAGATAAATACACTAGAATTTTACTTAGAAGTCTAAGTCTACATCTCGTTTTTGACTTCTTTCCAAAAACTCCTAAATCCAAGAGATGATACCTGAGTAAAATAACCCATAGGCTTCAACCATAGGTAAGGGTGTTGCAAAAGGTATCTAGAGAGGTGTAAACTTACTTGTTCAGTGAGAAATATTTCCACAATAAAGTACTCGTACCACCAATAACCAAATAAGTTAATTAAACAAGCATATAAAGTGCAACAAACACTTGAGTAAACAATACACATGATTAACTGGAAATCATATATTGAATGGATTTTTGCTTCCATTCGGGGTTGGGTGTTCCAGGCCATATAGACTGCTATTGGCAAATAAGATTTTTGTAGTTCATTCAAGTCACTACTGGCTGCTAAAATATAGTTCGTTTGAGCTACTATTTGCCATTAAATTAACTCAGGTAGCCATTCACTGTTATGCAGATTTTCAGGCCCTACTGACCTCCCTACTATCCTTTGTCCCACCAAGTGCATAGTAATGAATGCAGTATGACTCACTTCATATTATGCATGAATCCTTTAAATTTAATATTCTTAGCATGGCATTAGATATTTTAAAGGTGATCATACAAATAGCAGACATATCAGTACTATACTAAATCAGTCAATTGATTTAGACAATTCTCACCTCTATATACTTATTATAATTTCAACCATGTATATAAAGCACATGCATTTCAACTTTTTATTTTTTCCTAATTCTAATGTCACTATTCTATAAGCAAAAACATAAGTACCAAATGTGAGAAACAAACTCAGCCATGGTGTGGTAATCCTCTAGTCGTAATAGTCATCTAGATAAGGGAAACTCATTCTGTACGTCACCTAAATAAGAGAAATACCCAAAATGATTATTTCATTGATGTTCTACTCAAATTTGCTAATTCTATTTCAATAATTCTTCAAAATTCGGATAGAGTGAAATTTCAACTTAAAATGGCCATAACTTACTTATTTAAACTCGGAATATCACATATTATATGTCAATTTCTACCTACTCGAAAAGATCTATCTATTTCTAAGGTTATTTTTTTATCATAAAAGTCATTTGGGTCTTGAAATGGTTTGGTACATAACGATTACGAAATTCCTAGCCCCTAAAAATATAATTTTCCAAGTTTTTCATCAGCCAAAAATCTTATAGCAAGCATATAGATATCTATATAATTGAAAAATCCTTTTAATACATATATAAACTCATATCATATGCATTATTCTAATGATGTTGTCTCAACAATGATTTTTTTTCATAAAACAACTTGTTTTTAAGAGTTTGAAAAAGTGAAATTGGACAATTTCATTTAATTGTTGGAAAGAAAATTAAAAACTTTTGAGTTATTATAAGTGGGTGATTTCTTATTATAACTATATTTTCTTAACTTTTCAAAGATAAATTTATTCGCAAAATTTTTGTCTTTTAAGTTAACTACCAACTTTTATTTCCTAAGTGATTTTTATCTAGTGAGTTGATTTTAGCTTGACTTGAAAAACTTGTCTAATTCTTAGTTTTTATTAAAATGTTGGTGATGATCTTATAAATAAGTTCGTAAGAAAAATTTTCATAACAAAGAATTATCAACCTTAAGGTTTGATAATACGCTTTTAATTTAATGGTTTGAAAAAGAGAGAGTGATGATACTACTTAGTTGAATCTTGAAGAAGTTTATTAATATTAAAAAATTCATGGTGAACTTGTCTAGATTTTTGAAAAGAATTTTGTTGAAATAAAAATTTCTGAGTTTTTAATGCAAAATCTTTCCTAAGAGACGAAAATTATTTTTATGGTAAGCTTAGTCTTATTTTCTTTATTAAAGAAAGAACTCATTTTATTTTATCAAGACAATAACAATATAATCATGTATGAATTTGAACTTGTGGCTAAGTAATATGAACAAAAATAATTCATATAAAGATAAAAGGCATAGAAATAAAATAAGCATACAATAAAAGTCAAGTATTGTGAAGTCTTAGCTTGTATCAAGGCTTCTTGGATTTAGACATGGGCAAGTCTATAAAGAAAATGAGAAAAATTGTTTCGACTTGATGAGGATAAGTCTAAGACTAGAAAGGCTAATCTTAATAAAATTGCATGAAATAAATAAATTGTAAGAAATATAAGAGCATGAATAAGTAAAAGTTATGTTAGTTAGCTCATAGGCTCTAAGAATATATATACATAAATATATTTAAGAATATATAAAAGTTAAATTAGGAGTAATAATAAAAAAGATACTAATATAACAACAACAATAATACTTGAACATTGTTAAACAAGATATGAACATATTATTGCTTCCATAATACCCATGGGTTTAGGAAACATACATTATGTTCATGTTATATTAACATGAACACGAAGAATGTTTTAGAAATTTTTACCTAAGGTAAAAAAGTGATGGTAGAAGAAAGAGAGGTTGATTTTGTATGGAGATAGTAATGGTATGGAAAGAAGAGAGAGATAGGAAGAAATTTTTTTGCAGAAAGATTTTATGGAAAGAATTTGAGAGAGTTTTGTATGGTAAAGAAGTATGTAAAAGAAATAGAGGGAGAAAGGGTGGGTATTTATAGATGAATGTGGATGAAATTAGTTATAATTAAATAAAATGACAAAGGAAAAAAGTAGATAGACAAGACAGAGAGGGGTGTCGGTTTTGACGAAAAGAGCGAGAAATTTATTAAATTTGTATTTTTGTAATGAAAAGTAATAATATATAAGATATGATATGAACAAAGTTTTATGGGAAATGAAAATTGTAAGAAATAGGTATAGTAGAATATAATAATAGATAATAAGAAAAATAGAGATGAAAGAATAGTAATGAATATGTAGAATAGTAACATGAATAGCAGACAATACAAATTAATACTAGTAAAGAAAATACACACAAAAGGGCTATATTTGATTGTTTAGATACAAAAAATTCTAAAACTGATATTTTTTGAATTCTCATATTATTAGGAATCTAATGGTGTTATTGGAATATTTTTATCGTTTTGCATATCCAAACACTAGTTTTGAAAACTGATTCCGTTCGGGTCCGAAACAAACTAAATTTAAAGAATTTGATCTTTTTAAGATTTAATATATTATTATGGACTATAATCTATGATTATCTCAATTTTATTATTCAAGAGTTTAAAGCGCGGATTGCTGATTCTAAATTCACTAGAGTTTGTTATATACTTGTTGACTTCCGATTCTAGGATTTATGTGTTTACTTAGCATAAAATCTAAGGTTTTATAATGACAATAGAGGTAAAATAATTGCAACTGGAGATATTGGTATGCCTCTATACATCAGAGAAAATGTTTATCTTGTCAACTATGCAATAAGGGATATAAAATGGTTTTGAATAAGATAAATGCTATGGTTTTAATGAATATGGTATTAAAATATTTGAAGGCTTTAGAAAACGAAATATATATCTTGCAAAACCTGCTGAAGTTGAGAATGTTTGTTATCTTTTATCTATGAATGATCATAGTTTTGCTTGCATGGTGATTATGACATGTTAATTTCTCTCAACTAGAAAAATTATCTAAAAAGAATATTATAAAAGGATTGCTAAGAATTAATATTAAACATGATGTAAAATGTGATACGTGTTTAGGGAATAAAATAGTATTTGTTTCACGTAAAAGTAAAAATGAAATAGAAATTTAAAATGCACATTTTATAAATTTTTATGAAGAACAAGTTATTTTTTATAATTTCTCAGCTCTATACGCTCCTCAGCAAAATAGAGTTGTGGAGCATTAGAGTAGAACGATATAAAAAATGACTAGATCTATGTTGAATGAAAATTGTATTGCCAGATTGTGGGTAGAAGTTGTTTCCACAGCTTGCTTTATCATCAATAGAGTATATATTCAGACCATGACATCCAAAAAAGCATATGGAATTTTTTAAGGTAAGAAGCCTAACATTTCTTATTTTCATGTGTTTGGTTCTAAGTGTTATGTGAAAAGGAATACTCTTAATCTTGGTAAGTTTTATGAAAGATCTAAAGAAGCTATATTTTTAGGATATTCTTCAAATGGTCATGCTTATCATGTGTTTAATAAATCTTCTAAAACTATTGAAGAATTAATTAATATTAAGTTTGTTGAAGGTATAAATGATGATGAAAGAGAACCTAAGACTAAAGAAAAATCTAGTCCATAACTAAAGTTTGAAGCACCAGCTGCTGAAACTCAGGGATCTAGTCACACAAGCATATCCTAAAGAATAATATAGAAGGTACTCCAAAACCTAAAGAATCTGAACCAGAAACTTTTAAGGCTTGGAAATATAAATCCGATGTTAAAACGAGAGCTAGTTTACAAGATTTTAAAAGTCATTTTACTTTGTTATCTGAGTTTGAACCTAAATATTGATGAAGGTTTAAATGATAATTGTTGGATTGATGTCAGGCAAGCTGAGTTAAATCAATTTCAAAGAAATGATGTATGGAATTAGTACCTAAACCTAAAGGAAAATTTGTAATTGGAACAAAATGGGTGTTTAAGAACAAATTGGATGAAAATGGCAAAATCATTAGAAATAAAGCAATATTACTAGAGGTCATTCACAAGAAGAAGGGACTAACTTTGATGAAACATATGCACAGTTGCTACATTAGAAGCAATTTGATTAATGTTGCATATGCATGTTGTAAAAACTTCAAAGTTTGTCAAATGGATGTGAAAAATGCTTTTTTTAAATGGTTTTATAAAGGAAGAGGTCTATGTTAAACAACCTCCTAGTTTTGTAGATACATTAAAAAATGATTATGTTTTTAAGTTTGGTAAGATCATATTTATACAACTTTTTCTATGTGCAATTTGAATAAACCTATCTTAAATTTTATAAAAATTACTTGAATAGATGCTTGTTTTGATTAAATTCATGTTTCAGGTTTGAATGGAGTAAAAGAATGCAAAACAAAGCATAATTGAATTGAGAAAAAGAAAATTCAGAAGATACGCTGGCTTCTCTTGAATCAAAGCCGCCGGCGTAGTGCCAACTTACAACTCACCAACATAAAAGGCCGCCTCTATGTCGCCGGCCTTAAGGTGGTGTAGGATGAGGAAGACCAAACAACAACAAAGGCTGCTTAACACTGCCAGCGTAAAGGAATTAAAGCAAGCATCTACAATTTTGTCCAACGCCGCTTTCTGGGATTCTACGCCGCCGGTGTTGAGACGGCTTTCATTGTGCACGGAATTGAAATAATCAAGGCTATTGTCAACGCTGGCAGCCTTGATTATCAAACAACATGGCCTTCAACTTACGCCGGGTATATCAAGTGATACACTGCCTGCTTTCAAACGGCATAGCTCATCCACAGAAGGCTAAAATTTAAGGCCGACGTTAACACTGCCAGCGTTTACTGACTTTTCATATGTACGCCGCCGGCATAGGATGTGTAACTGCCGGCGTATAATGTTGTAACTGCAAATTTTGCAATTAAAGAGTCTTGAATTTTCTTCTATATAAGATAGGTTTTCTTCATTGGAGGAGACACGAAAAATAGACAGTTTCAAATTTCTTTATAAGAGTTTGAGATAGTTTGAGAGAGATTGAAGCTTTGTATTGAAGATTTTGCAAGTAAAGATCTAAACAATTGAATTGGTGATTTCTAATCCTAACTCTTATGTAATTCTTTTGTTTGAATTATCTGTTTAATATGATGTTATTTGCATTTTCTCATCTGATTGTTAAATTATTCATGAACAACTAAATCCTATTTGTGGGAAGAGATGAAGTTCTAATTGTGCTAAAATGATTGTTGAAATTATATTATAGGGTTGTTAGAATTTTAGAATATTTGTATTGAATTTAATTATTTATCTTGTTTCTGTATGGAATTAGATTGATAAGAATCTTGATAATTCGGAAGAAGAATTAGGGTTCATAAGAATTCATAAACTAAGATTAAACAACAATTGCGGAAGCGACGTAGTTTAATCTAGTTTAGAAATTGACTCATATGATTCATGCAATATTTTAATTTAATTTCTTACTAAGGAATTAGGAGAAATGGATTTAGGATATTAGACAATTGTAAAATCGGGAGATTTATAATTGTAATTTAGATTCCATTAATAATTTATTTAGCGGAAGCTATTAGATTGTTTTGTGGTTTCCTAAAATTTGTAGTTTTAGGTTTTGTCAATTTCATATAAATATCTATAATTCTAACTATTCATATGATGTAATTTCAATATGATTAGCAAAGATTAGAATGGATTCTGCTTCTTCCTACATTTTGCTTGATATATCTATCTCATTCTCACATCTTATACTTGTTTAGCATCTATTTTTAGAAGTAGATTAGATAATTATAAAATCTCAAAATCAATAGCCTAAATATTAGTTTAAAATGATACCGGTCTAGTAATTATAAGAATTCCTTGTGGGAACGATACTTGACTCACTTTTCTATATTATTTGATTCGATCCAGTATACTTGCTGGTAGTAATCCGTGCTTTATTTTTCTACACATTTCAAACGGATCAAAGTTAAACAAGCTTTATATGTAGTTACATATTTGTTTATTTAAAGTTATTAGACACAATCACAAGTAAATGAGCAATAGAAGTCCTTATGAATTGAAAATAACATGAATTTAATAATTGATACATAGGATCAATTCAAGTAGGGGATCAGACTGCGTATGCTTTGTTTGACATGGGAGCAACGCATTCTTTCATAAATACCGAGTTAACAAGTGTAAAAGATTGCCAATCGCAAACATGAGTAAAGAATTGAGAGTTGCTACGCCAACTGGAGATTTAGTAGTAACGCGGAGATGATAAAGGGTTATCATTAAAGATTGGAAATCAAGAATCAATTGCTGATTTAATCTATAGATGTAAAAATATGATATTATTCTGGGTATGGTTTGGTTAACTGTGTAAAAGCAAAAGTTAATTGCCATCTCAAAATGGTATCTTTTGTCAATAACCAAGGAGAAAGAAAGGAGTATAGGGGTGAGATACTCAAAGGAGTCGGAATAGATAACAGCAATTGAAGTGGAAAATGAAGAAGATATGGAGTTAAACGGGTGTATTCTTGGAACAACTGAGGGAGAATCCAAAGTATTGGATATTCATACTATCCGAACAATGTGTGAATACCAGATATATTTCCAGATGAATTACCAGGATTACCCCCACAGAGAAGTGGAATTTTCAATTGATTTGATACCTGGAACAGAACCAGTATCAAAAGCTCCGTATCGCATGGCACCTTGTTAAAAGAATTAAAGGTGCAATTACAAGAATTGTTGGATAAAGGA
Organism: Combretum micranthum; assembly: GCA_024138025.1. Taxonomy (NCBI): domain Eukaryota; kingdom Viridiplantae; phylum Streptophyta; class Magnoliopsida; order Myrtales; family Combretaceae; genus Combretum; species Combretum micranthum. The sequence continues at coordinate 428,259 of JAMXBD010001241.1, forward strand.
TTTATCAGACCTAGTGTTTCACCTTGGGAGCACCAGTATTTTGTAAAGAAGAAAGATGGTTCAATGAGACTCTGTATTGATTATAGAGAATTAAACAGAGTGACTATCAAGAACAAATATCCTTTACCCAGAATTGATGATCTTTTGATCAGTTGAGAGGAGCAAAGGTATTTTCTCGAATTGATTTAAAGTCAGGATATCATCAAATCCGAATTAAAGCAGAGGATGTACCAAAGACTGCATTCCGAACTAGGTATGGTCATTATGAATTTTTTCATGCCATTTGGACTAACCAATGCACCTGCAGTTTTCATGGATTGATGAATCGTATCTTTAGACCTTTGTTGGATATCTGTGTATTGTTTTCATAGATGATATACTTGTATATTCGTCTACTGAAGAACAACATGATGAGAACTTGAGAAGTGTGTTACAGATACTGAGAGACAATAAGCTGTATGCCAAATTGTCTAAATGTGAATTTTGGCTTAGAAGTATATCATTCCTTGGACATATTATTTTGAGAAGGAATATCGGTTGATCCCGCAAAAGTTAAAGCTATTGTGGAATGGAAAAGACCTGAAAATGTTACGGAAGTTAGAGTTTCTTGGGATTGGCAGGATATTATCGAAAATTTGTGAAAGATTTCTCAAAGATTGCACGACCCCTGACACAATTGACCAGGAAGAATGAAAATTTGAGTGGAATGATCAACGTGAACAAAGTTTCCAAGAATTAAGAAAAGGTTAATATCAGCACCAATATTGGTTCTGCCCAATGACAAGGATCTATATACTGTCTACAGTGATGCATCCAAAATGGTTTAGGATGTGTTAATGCAAAATGGAAAAGTAATAGCATATGCTTCTAGACAATTAAAACCATGAGATGAATTACCCCACTCATGATCTAGAATTAGCTGCTATTGTTTTGCACTCAAGATTTGGCGTCACTACTTGTATGGACAGAAATGAAATATATACGATCACAAAAGTTTGAAGTATATATTTACACAAAAAGAGTTGAACATGAGACAAAGACGATGGTTGGAATTGATTAAAGATTATGATCTTACCATTAATTACCACCTGGTAAAGTGAATGCTGTGGCTGATGCATTGAGCGAAAGAGTTATGGAGAAGTAGCCTCAATATTGACGGAACAGAAAGAACTCATCAAGGAATTTGAGAGATTAAACTTGGAATTTTCAATGCAAGGTTTGGAAGCTGAATTGGGAAACCTAATTTTGGAACCTACTTTGCTTCAACGGATTAAGGAAGCTCAGAAAGAGATATTGAAATCCAAGAGATTAAACAAGGAATATCCAAGGAATATACAAGGATTTTCATGTGGATGAAGAAGAGTGTTAGAATGAATAAAAGATTATGTGTGCCACATGATGAAAACTTAAGGAAGGAATTAATGCATGAAGCACATTATTCTGGATATTTTGTACACCTAGGAGAAACAAAGACATACCAAGAGCTGAAAAGTGCATATTGGTGGAATGGAATGAAAAAGGATATTACAGAATTTGTTGCTAAATGTGATGTGTGTCAAAGGATAAAAGTTGAACACTAAAAACCAGGCGGGTTGTTGAAACTATTGCCAATTCCCGAATGGAAATGGGATCAAATTTCCATGGATCTTATGTGCTCATTACCTAAGACAAATGCTGGTCATGATGCTGTTTGGATTATTGTGGATAGACCCAAGAAATCAGCTCATTTCTTGCCAATTAACATGACATATTCATTAGAAAAATTGGCACGAATATATTTGAAAGAGATTGTGAGATTGCATGGTATACCTGTTAGTATAGTATCAGATCGAGATCCACGGTTTGTTTCCAGATTTTGGCAAGGATTACAAAAAGCTTTGGGAACCCAATTGAAATTTAGCACAGCTTATCATCCTCAAATTGATGGACAAACAGAAAGGACCATTCAGACATTGGAGGATATGTTAAGAGCATGTATTATGGAGTTCAAAGGAAATTGGGACCAACATTTACCATTAGTGGAATTTGCATATAATAACAGTTATCATTCAAGCATAAGGATGCCACCTTATGAAGCCTTATATGGTAGAAAATGTCGGTCACCATTATTCTGGGATAGCTTGGAGAAAGTATTGGTTGGACCTGAATTGGTTCAGGAAACAATTAAGAAAGTTTCAGTGATAAAGCAAAGAATGAAAGTAGCGCAAGACAGACAAAAGAGCTGGGTAGATTTGAAGAGAAGAAAACTGGAATCTAACGAAGGAGAACATGTATACTTAAAGACAAGTCCAATCAAAAGTCTTCATGGTAGACAAACAAAAGGCAAGTTAAGTCCTAGATATATTGGACCATTTGAAATATTAGAACGAGTTGGGAACCTGGCATACCGTCTTGCATTGCCACCCAATTTATGGTATACATAATGTTTTCCATGTATCGGTTCTAAGGAAATATATTCCAGATCCAGATAAGATAGCCGAATTGGAACCGGTTGATTTAAAGGAGAATCTGACTTACGAAAAGCATCCAGTTAGAGTATTAGACCGGAAAGTGCAAGTTCTCAGGAATAAAGAAATTCATTATGTCAAAGTATTGTGGGATCTCCAAACAGAAGAGGTTACATGGGAACTAGAAGAGGAGATCAAGAAAAATTATCCACATCTGTTTGAGAATTCAGGTACGTGCTTAAGCTTTGAGGACAAAGCTTATTTTAAGGGGGGAGAATGTAAACTCCGGAAATTTTCCACAATAGTACACGACTCTACAATAGAATGTATGAACTAGTTAATAGACTTAGATCTTAATAAAAACCTAAGTATAGGACAATGCATGGAATCTGGCTAGTTAAGGATTTATAAATTGAATAAAGAACTTCTTTAACCCTAGTTGATACCAAAAACGAGATTTCGTATCTTGAATTGATAATTCAAGTTATGATTAAAAGAAAATCTAAATTTTCAAACCCGAAACTTGTTAAACAAATAGATTTAAATAGAAACATGTAAATATAGAAATTAAATGATTGCTTTTGAACTCGGCAATGATTCGAGATTAGAACAATGAGTAGTAATGAGCCTATATTTAGATTTAAACCCTAAGATTCCTAGATAGTATTAAACGTTGCTAATAAATTTCATGATAGTATCAAAAACTAAAGATATATATATAATATATATTAGCCTCTATATCAAGTACGATATCAAGAAATTAATCAAATACGCTTATAAATAAGAAACGATAACTAAAGATAAACGTTAGGATTATAAATACACAACGAAAACATAAACTGATAAATAACTTAAGATCTAAACTCCAAATAAATAATTGAATCATGCTATTGTTCTAATTAGTTTTCTTAAGCTATTGGAGCCTAAAACAAAAATTGACCCAATGAATTTAAGAAACCTTAATCGCGGGAAATAAAATTATACAAATAATTAATTATGTATATATAACTTAAATTTGTATTGTTTGATAATCTAAGTATTTTGTATAATCTTATAAACATATTTTTGTACAAAAACTTCCAAATATTAGCTAATTTGTACCTGTATAACTTGCTAAATAATCCTAAAACTAAGTTAAATAATTAACCAATATATATATATTTATATAAGTTTTTGGCTACAATTTGGCTTGGAAAGCAACGGAAGAAGAGGAGCCGAAATTTTGAGCAATAATGCACTCCTTTGTTAACAAAATCAACTCCTACACCAATCAATATTTGACAAGTAAGCCTCTCATTAATAACAATGAAAACAACAGATTAAACTTAGCCAAATGAAGAGGAAATTCGGAGCAAATTCGTAGCAAATGGCAGCTGCAACCTTCTTCTCCTTTTCTCTCTATAAATATACACATTTAAGACTCTTAATGAGAAAACCAACAAGCCTTGAACACTCTCGAAAATTCCAGATCAAAACCACTCTTAATTAGCAGCCAAAGTAACCTAAAAACAGAGTTCAAACCGTTCGAATCACTCAAGTTCGGACCAAAAAAAAACAATACCAAAAATATTTAGAAATGAGTTCAAAGGTAAGTTGATGAAGTTCGAATGGTTTTCTTTTAAATCTAAGAATTAGAACTGACTTCTGATAATCATAGGACATAATCAATACAAAAACAAGCTTTGAGTTTCATTGGATCAGCTCAACCGAGGTAAAAATTCGAACCCTAATTATACTTTAGTAAGATCGAAATCTAAGATTATATGTATATCGAAGTGTTAGAAGTGGTTGTATGTCTATATATAAGATATAGAAGCACTTAGGAACGGTTTAAGAAAGTTTTTAACGTGGAAAATTTAACAAATATGAATTAGATCATCGAGGAAGATGATGAACAGTGCTAACACTGTCCATAAGCTGGTAGTGTAGTCGTTCAACGCCGGGGCTTACAAGGATAGGTCGGAAGCTTAAAGACGGCTTACACTGAACAGAAGCTACATAAAATTTATGATCACGTAAAAATAAAGGAAAGCCGGATATCTGAGAATTCTACGTCGGCAGTGTAGGATTGGCGTACATTGAAAACCGACAAATTTTAAGCCAGTGTAACCGATAAGAAATAATTTGCAAAAACCAAATCAACACCGGCACCTGGGTTTCAAAGCCGACGGCTTTGAGCCGGCGTACACCTATAATTTTCCTGAAAACTTGTTTTGAAATAAACATAATGTGTGTGTATATATATATATATATATATATATGCAATAAGACTATGAATAGATATTATATATATGATAATATAGAATTTAGAAAATAAATAAGTAAATACAAATATTTAGAATATTTTGACTAATATTCGATAAACCTTAAATTCCTAGAATTAGAGAAAAACATTAAGTGTTAATAAAAATTTATATATAAGCAAATACTTGTTTTTATAGATAAAATAGGTAAGAATGAAAATTGATATAAGCTAAATTTCTGAGTAATGAGCTTCTAAAAATAACAAGATAATGATATGAGATAAATTAAGAGAAACACGACGACACTAAGTATTAATAAATAAATATGATTAACTATGATGAGTTCGGTATAGAATAACATAAAATTAGTATTAGTCACTACCAAAACTTGATAAATATCAAGTTTAGGACACTACCACATATAGGAATTTAGTTATATAATCTATATTATATTGATGAATACTTTATTCATCTTAATAGGTGACTTTGATAACCTAGAAGATCTTCTAGCTGATTATTACGATTGAGTCAGTATGAGCAGGTGAGTAATTCAGTCATATACTATTTGTGCTTGCAAATAGCTGAACACATAACACAAAGATAATCAAATTAATGTTTGTTTGGAAGTGTATTGTGATCTGATTGAATGGTTGCTAAGCTATCATTTTAAAAGAGATAATACAATGATTCATGTGGTGAAGTAATAGAATGATGATTGTGTGTAATGTATGATTGCCACAAAAATTGAATAAGAACTATTGACTTAATAAATAATTTGATCATGCTTGCACA